>NDFF03000101.1:0-267431 GCA_002150815.3 Grammothele lineata
GAGAGGTCGTCGAGGAAATCGTACTCACTGAGCACGGCGTCGATTCCGAGGAAACCGAGGAGTTCGGAGTCGTCGAGGGAGGCGAACGGAAAGGGGAGTAGGCAGTCCCGCGTGATCCTCCGGGTAATCCTCGGTGGGGGCGACAGCTTGCTCGACGGTACGAAAGGGGTAGGCGATCCGCTTAGCCGACGCGTCGGGTGGCGGTCCCAGAGCTGGTGCGCAGTTTCAAAAAAAGTGTAAGAGGGCACACTGCAGAGAGAAACTGGAACGAGCTCTGCTCGTTAAGATCCCGGGAAAAAGGTGTAAGTACATGTGTGAACGTAGCTATGTGCCTCGTACCTGCTCGTTAAGATCCCGGGAAAAAGGTGGGGGATCTTAGAGCAGGGCCGCGGAAGTATTTACGGGCGCGGCGAGGTGATGTCAAAACAGGAACAAACAGGAGCAAACGGATGATGTAATCTACCGAGATTACACGTGACAGTGATTTGATTATTTGACTCCAAACGCAACACACGCATTCTGTTGCAATGCAGATCATGGACCAAAAAGTATCTGGATCCAACTATTTCAGCCACTGCCCTACACTTACAGGATCAAACGTTTGAGGTTGTGATCGTTGTTGCGAATCGCCCGAACGTCATGCTGTCTGCTGAGAATGTCACGAAAGTCACTTATATCACGCCCATACCCGTTATAGCGTCCATCACCGACCAGAAGCGTGATGTCACGTCACGAAATGTAACACCTCACCCCTTTTTCTGGACAAGACCTGTCCTACTTCGTAGCCCAGGGATATGAGATCGCTACGTCACCTCTCCTGCTGCACGTCTATGATGTCATGGCCGTCACGGTGGCTCGCCCGCCACCTCCTCCCGCGGGGGCGGCAGCAATGGCAGTACATAACCCGCCGTGCCGCACTCCTTTCCCTACCAGGTGCTCCTAACCCACTGCCCCCTACCCGCGCTACATTCTGCACGCCATGTCTGAAAGCATCAGAAACGAGTCGTCTGTGAAGACCTCGGACGACCTTCCTCCTCCCCGCGACCGTAAAGGCATCCGCTCGGTCTCCCCGCCGCTGTCCAAGACCCCCTTGCACCGGTTCAACTACTACATTGTCATCCTTGCTCTTGCGATTTTCGCGTTCTACTCGTGGAGACTCCTTCAGTGGAAGACGGAGGTCGGCGGCTGGTGGAACCTCGCGCTCGGCCGACGCCCGCCCGGCGCGGAGGCTTTGCACGCACAAACCTCTGGGCCTAGTTCCAACCACAACTCTCATCCGAGGCACAACGGGAAAGGAAGCGGAAAGGGCCAGTCGGTGGAGGACCGCATCAACGCGCTCGCGGAGGTGTTGGGTATGCCCTCGTCAGACCTTGCAAACGCGATTGGCGACGCGGTGCGCGCACATGTGCCCCCTGCGAGTCTCTCGTCCGTCGCTGCGCACGAGCCGTCTGGGTGAGGCATAGGTCCATTATGTTCATGCGAGTCTCCCCGAAGCGGCTGGCTGACTCTCCCTTTCAGGACTGCGGTACAAAGACTCGTTGACCCCGAGGCGTCCCAAGAGAGCGGAATAAGTGGGGCGGAGGCGGTCGCGAACGCGTTCGAGGCCGCCGTGGGGCTTGACGAGCCTCCGAACGACATGATTTGAAAGTTGTATGATCATTGTGGGACAGTGTCACTGTAGCATACACGGCGTGATATCCTACGGGCCAAGTAATCATGGAACGCAAAATCTTGTGAGAGCGGGCGTACCGGCAATAGGAATATTAGTGCTTCGCTGCTGTCATCGAGCATTTCACAACACCCATGCAAGGGGCACGAAGCCTACTCCCTTCTATCAAGGGGTTTGAGAGACGGGGGTCGATGTGAGGTTTATGCTCCACCGGTCAGAGATGTATTGGCTACGGAGCGTTTCAGATGGATAGAAGGCTGGCAACGAAGAGAGATGCATTGATAGAAATCAGAGAACACACCTTCAAACCCAATGAGTGTACGCACCCAATTGTGAGTATAGCGTACCATGGCGGATTCAACTTTGGTAACACACCGTGAAGGTAGTTCTCCCGCCCCGGTATCCCGAATTACTGAGCATACAGCCCACACTTCTCACAGGCTATGCACCTCCATTCGGCTTCGGGCGCCAGCTCCTCAAGACAACATCCCCCGGACGTAGACCTTGATGAAAATGGGGCTGCGTGGGACGTTGTGGGAGGGCAGGTTCGCTGGGTATAGACATATCTCTGTTGCCCTGCCAAAGTCTTCAGAGATGTTTGGTCAGGTCCGGTGTTTAGCAGGGGCGAACGTCCAGTGTCGAAAACTGGATCCGGCGAGGAACGGGGGATCTCGAAGTGTTGGGCCACAGATATTATGCTTCTTTCGGTCTGCGAGTGAGCTTAGCAGCGAGTGGTAAGAAGAAAAGCCAGATGTGGCGAGGTCGGGGCTGTCAGTGGTTTGGTGGTCATGCGGTGAGACTCAGGTGCGGGGTTCGAGGGCGTCATGAGCCAGATCTCAGCATGAGATCTTGGACACCAGTACCGGCGCTTCCTCTTGGACTCCTCCCTCCATCTGCCATGTCCTCTCAACTGTTATCCTGTTTTCTCCTCGTCAGCTTTGACTCACGTACCGCACGGAGAAAATAAGCCCTCTCATAATTCAATAACAACCTTTTGTCGACCAATGTTGTCCTCAGTCACCATCGATATCCACACGTTCAAGGTTTGAATCTTGCGACTGGCAGCTATCATCAAGAACTTCAAGAAGACCGCCTTCGAGACCACGGCTGCTGCACCGCTGCTATCCGCGTGCATTCATTCCGGAATGCTATCATCCAGCGGAAAACGAGTGGAACAGAGCCGCTCCTCTCCTCCAGACACGCGGCCAAGAGCGTCGACAGATGACCGCGAGGTTGTGGGCGTGCTGCTGAGTTTGAGCGGGTCATCCGGAAGGCTGTACGTTGCAAAATTATCTCCAATGGCGTATACGGAAAGACAGGCGGACAGCGTGCGAGGGCGGTCGTCGTGACGTATCTATCCGGAAAGCCCGCGTCGTTCATCTGGAAAGCTCTGTCTGCGCAGTGTTGTCCGCCACCGTTGCTCGGGGTGACCACCGGTCGCGCTGCTCAATGCTAAATTGCTCGTGAGTAATTATTGCCGTAACGCCTGGCTCCCCTGATACCCATCTTGCTCTTCGTTTCCAGAGTGGTGGAAGGCCCCAAGTAGCACCGTGTGCGCAACTTCGCACATGGTCCATCGCGAAGTACGGCTCTCTGTTCATCTCAAAACCAGCGCCGTGGCCCTATGCTGTGTCTCAATCCACTGGATCCGATATCACTCCTTGGCGAACTCGAGAAGCGCACCCAATATGGCTGACGCCACGACGTGATGTCTCAATGCTCACGCTCGCCTCCCACAGGATGCCTTCGCGCGCATCATGCCTGATGTCTATATAAATCATACTCGCGACGGGGAACGTTGCGACCTTTCCGACGCCGCCCCTTCAATGGCCCTTTCTATCATCGCCGTGAGCCTGGCCCTCGTCTGCGTGGAGAGCGCGTTGTATGGCATCTTCTTCGTTCTCGCGGTGACTTCGCTCGCGGTCCTTCTCGCGCGGTACGGCAAGGACGCGGGCCCGGTCGCCAAGTCGTTCTCCTTCAGCTCCACGGTGAAGTCGCCGCTTTTCGTCGCGACCGTCGTGCTCCTCATGACCGTGAGCGCGGTAAGTCCGACTTCTCATGCTGTCGGTTTAACGCGCCTGATTCGCTGGTTCTTTCGTGCAGCACTGGATCATCACCGTACGAAGGCTCTTCGACGCGTTCGTCAACTTCGACGGGGGACGGCAACCGGCGACTTACTACCTGACGATCCAAGCCCCCACGCACGTCTCCGCGACCGCGTTCGTGGTCGCATCGGTGATAGTGGGCGACATCATCCTCGTGCGTTTCTTCTTGGACTTCTCTTCCGAGTGACCCGCGCGGTTCTTAACGGTACCTTCGGCGCGAGCAGATATACCGAATATGGGTCGTCTGGAACCGCAAGATGTCTATGGTCATCTTTCCGATGCTCTGTACTATGGGATATGCTGGTGAGTAACTGGGTATCCGTCTTCACTCGGAGCGCGCTGTTGATCTAGTTTCTCTATGTAGCTGCGGGAATCAGCGTCGTTCAACTGTTCGATATCTTCGTTGACGGAGAAAGCATATTCGTGCCTCAAGCGCAGCGACGGATCATCACTACCGTTGCTCTCACATTATCGTGAGCCCTTCCTGTAACTCTCTGTGTCCGTGTTGTCTGACGTGTATCCCAGAACAAATATTTATGGCACAGGTATGAGCGCACAGTACAGCGCCGAGACTGGGTCCTGATATCTATCCCCAGTCACTATTGCCTATCGTATCTGGACCACGAACCGAGCCATGAAACACGACCGAATGATGGTACCAGGAATGAGTCTCACCGTACGCATTGCTCTGCAATTCTCGAGAGCGCTCATGCTCATGCTTCTTCTATGTACGTAGGAAGCCTTCGTGATATTCGTCGAAAGCGCCGCCCTCTACACGTTCGTAACTCATCCACTCAGTCTCTCCCGTAACCGCTCTTGCTGACCCACCCCGCACAGATTCTGGACACTCTTCTTCCTCTGCGCCTACTCCGCCGACTCGCTCCTCGAAGACTTCGCCTTCCACTGCATCCCCGCCGCGACCGGCATCTCCTTCATGCTCATCATCGCCCGCGTCGGCCTCGGCTTCTCCTGGGCGCAAAATTCCGCCCCCGGCTCCGCCCTCCCGCTCCCGCTCAGCTCGCGCGGCACAATAGGAATAGGGGTAGGGGTGGGAGCGGGGGCGGGAGGGGGAGGGGCGCGGGCGGCGCTGGACGGCCCGCTGAGGATGATCGCGCTCAACGTGACGCGCACGGTCGAGCGCGAGACGGACTTTGCGCTGCCCAGGATGCCGGAGGGATACTCGAAGCGGGAGAGGGAAAGGGATAGGAGGTCGGAAGTGGAGCAGGATGCGGACTCGTTGAGCGCGAAGGACCTCCAGGAGGAGGTCTGAACGTTTTAGGATGGAGATGGATGAGAGCGGGCGGTGGGGGGTCGCGCTGTGTATGATTTTAGGATAACGAGAATGTACTTCAACCTCACCCCGAACTGACTGAGAGCTCACAGTGGGTAGCTTGGTGCGACGAGGCAACTTCGACCGGACACGGGTTGTGCCTCTGGTGCCCATTCGATCTCAATGATACAATCGAAAGCAAGTACTAAAACTGCAATGGCGCACAGAGATCCAAAAGACCCTCCCACACCACGAACATACCAGCCCGTCCCACGTCCACGTCTGGCAAAGCTGTCATTCACCCGTCCGCACGCGCTTGGCTGGGCGATTCGACTGCTCCACGTCGAGCCGCTTGAAGGGGTTGGCCGGGAGCCATTTTGCAGGAGGATCTTCCTCAAACCGGTCGTCGGCTGGCCAGATGTCGTCCTGGTCGATAAGTCTTTTGAAGATGTCGAGGACTGTACTGTGGTCGTCCAGTTCGTGCGTCAAGGTAGACGACGACGACGACGACGACGAAGATATGAAGTTGGGGTCGACGTTGGCGCAAGAATCCACGACCGCGTTTGCGTTCTTGCGAGCGTCGGATACCCGCTGCTGAGTATTGTTGCCGTTGCGGAGGTGAGCGGGCATGACTCGTACCACCTTCTGGACAGTGGTCGCTACCTGCTTCGGTTGGGAGCGGACTTCCCTCGCAGCCCTAGCTTTCAGAACGGCGTAACGGGCAGAGAAGAGCTTGAGAAGTGTCGTGAGAAGCGTGTTGAGGGGGTGCTCTTCGCTGTCAGGGTAGAAAAAGCAGAGCTCAGGCTGGAAGCCTGTAAATGGGATGACGATCTCCCCGGAATGCATGACTGTGCGCTTCAGCGGTGAACAGAGATACTCCCAATTCATGCCCAAGTCGTGGGCATCGAAGAAGTTGAGAACGAAGCGGCGGGCAGAATTGAAGTTATGCCGAAGGAATCAAACGCCGTTATAGAGGAGTACGTGGAAGAACGATTCGAGCTCGTCTGCGATGAGCACCACACGGAGTGGATGATCCAAAATGTTGGCGGACATGCATTGCCACGAAGCCTGCGTGGTAGCAACTTAGCTACTCGACACATCAATAATGGCGATCCGCTTACCGTGCGATGCGGTTGACGGGCGACTTCGTTTACCAGCTCCGCCAGCTCCCAGTCACTCGGAAGGCCGACCTTCCCGATATGATAGCAGACATTGCCATCCTCTACGTAGATCTTCGGATTGGTAAGGATGTTGCCTACGCCGATGTCTCTCTGTAATATTCTGCACTCGTTTACGGCCGTTTCACGAGCTGGCGTGACTACATCAGAGGCTCAGAGCAAGATCGTGCGATAGCGTAAAGCGCACCTTGAATGCAGTCGTACACATTCTTAGCCAATTGATAGCCGTGTTCGAACTCGGTGCTGGGGAGACACACTTCCGCAACGACAAAGCGGTGATGTTGGAGATGTCGCATACGAGCGTCCTGAGTGTGATCCTGTTCCACATACATCTCGTCGAATATGCGCTTCATGTTCGTGCTCGTAAGGTGTCCAGTATAGGAAGCCGAAGCCATAGGAGCCGCCTTCCGTGGTCTGTGAGGGGCGTTGATGATGGGACGGATGGTGGAAGAGCCGTGGTCAGGCTCAGTGTGTTTTGTTACTTTAGACGGCGTCATCGAACGACGCCCAGCGGATGGAGGAGTCATAGATGAGCCCACTATACTTTAAGTAGAAGAGAGAGACGTACTGGAAGAACAGTATCCAGCGGAATCTTTAAATGTTGAGGAAAGGTGGTCAAGACGGTGTGGCCGACTCGGTGAGCAGATTGTGAGCAGAAGTGGCACACGATTTTGAGGCCTACGGTTCATATCAGCACAGAGGAGATTGTCGTAGGAAAGCATGACATGCGATTCAAAGCCTAGAATAAGCCGGGGGTTCGCTTTTGTGTCTAATGACTTTCATGTGGTGGTCAAGAGCAAGACGCAAGGAGAGAGCGCTACTAGAAGTGCGAACTTGATTGAGATGCCGAATTGGGCAAGGTATCGTGCCGGCCACCGCCGCTCCGACTCGAACACGGCGACGATGATTAGCCTGGCGAGCCGTGAACCTGTTCACACGACCTCAAGCTCGCGGACGACCTCACTGCGGCGCGGCAGGCGCGAGCGTCGAACCAATGGAGGAAGCAAGCAGCGCGCTGGACAGTCCGCTAAGTCGGATGCACGCGCTCGACGCGATGTGCATTATGCACGATAGCGCACGAGACGGACTTTCCCTGGATAGCGGGAGACGGTCCTGGGGACTGGGGATTGAACGTTTGAACGTTAAGCAGGGTGCGGGCTCGCGTAGCGGGAAGGATCGGCGCCAGGCGAAGGTCTGACCATCCCGGGACAAATGAGAGCGGGCGATGGGGGATCGCACTCCGAGCTACGCTGTCTACTAAGTATTCTAGGACAAAAATGAAGATTGCACTTTGACCAAACCCCGAGCCAAACGAGAAGAGATAACGCGATGCGATGAGACAACTTGGATCCGACATGTGTGCACCTGCGGTACCCCATCGACTCAGAGTCTCAGCCCAAGCCTGAGCTTGTCAACGGCCATCAATGTTGCGGACCGACGTTGCGAACATCAAACGTAAACACCCCCAGGCCTCATGAATCACTCGAAGCTTGCCTCATTCCGAGGAAGTTGCAAACGATCGAAAAACAATGGCAGAGCTAGCGAGGTGCGAAGTAATGATACAGTCGAAAGCAGGTACTAAAGCCACGATGGCGCACAGAAACCCAAGAGAAACTCCCGCATCACCAGCGTACTGTCCCATCCCGGTGACACTCATGCTGCATGCCAGCTAGCAAAGCGATCATTCGTCGGCAGTCCGCACACGCTTAGCTAAACGACCCGACTCCGCGATTTCGAATGGCTTGGGGAGGCTGGCAGGCAAGTAGCTCGCAAGAAGGTCTTCCCCGACCCTGTCGTTCTTTCGCCACATGGTGGGTTTGCAGATAAACTCTTTGAAGGCGCTGAGAACCGTGTTGTGATCATGCAGTTGTTTCGCCAAAGTGTCGGACGTCGGCGACACGTCGGGCTCGTCGTCGTCACGGTCGTCGCGGTTGTTGTCCACGGCCGCGCCCATGCCGTCGTCGGGAGATTGCTGGGGGGCGTCTTCGTCGTCCACGTCGTCCAACATGCTCATGGGAAGGTTTTGGATTACTTCCTCGGTCTCACCGGGCGCTGCCTGGCTCGGATCGTAGCGGATTTCCTTGTCGGCCCTGGCGTTCAGGACGGCGTAACGAGCGGAGAAGAGCTTGAGAAGTCTCCCGAGAAGCTTGTTGAGAGGGTGCTCTTGACCGCTGGAGTAGCTAAAGCGGAGCTGGAGACGGTGCCCGGACGCGTACAGGACCTTCCCGGACTCCATAGTCGTGCGCTTCAGAGAAGGACAAATATAATCTCCCCGTGGGTTCATGTCGCAGTCGTCGAAGTACTTAGCGACAAAAGGAAAGATGGGATCATAGTTGTGCCTGAGGAAGCGAACACCGTTGTAGAGGAGCACGTGGAAGAATGACTCGAGCTCGTCTGCGATGAGCACCACACGGAACGGGTTATCCAGATTGTTGGCGGACATGTACTGCCACGTAGCCTACGTCATAGCAAGTTAGATACGAGACGTGTCAATAGTGACAAATCCACTCACCGTGCGATGGGGTTGACGCGCGACCTCATCTATCAACTTCGCCAGCTCCCAGTCGCTCAGAAGACCGACTCTAGTTATACCGCAGACTTTGCCGTTCCGAATAACGATTTGGGGATAGATGAGGATGTTTCCAATGCTAATGTCTCGGTGCATTATTCTGCATTTCGTCACGGCATCCTTGTGAGCTGGTGGCAGTATCAGATCGAGGAAATACAGCACATACTATAAGTCATATAAGACATACCTCGAATGCAATGGTACACAATCGTGACCCATTCATACCCGTTTTCGAACTCCGTGCTGGGTAGACACACTTCGGCGACGACAAGACGGTGATGCTGCATGTGTCGCATACGAGCGCCTTGAATATGGTTCTGTTCGACGGACATCTGGTCAAATGTGCGCTTCAACTTCGTGCTGATAGCGCGCCCAGGATAGGGAGCTGGGGTCGAGGCGGGAGCCTTCCGTGGTCCAGGATCTGTACCAACCGCGTTGCGAGACGGTACCCCTGGCGGCGGACCGACCCGCCGTTGCATCGACGCCTTCTTGGGCGGTTCGAATGGAATACCCTCATCCGGGCATGTCGGCCTCTGCGGGTGCGGGTCGACCTGCTTCCGTCCGATATGAGGCGAATACTGCGACGCTTCCGTATCTTGGCATGGCAGATCCTCGAACGCAACCAACGTCGGAACATTACGGACTTTCGCCCGATTCAGCTTCTGTAGGATCGCCCCTTCGCTCTCCGTCTTCTCATAGAATGGCCGCCATTGGTCCTTCAAGAACATGAACCGTTGCGACTCCCAGTCGAGAGCCACATATCCTCGTGTCCCACGTCCGACCATCCCTGACGCCTCGAAGAACGGCGCACCGACGAGGAACTTGCGCCCATTGACGAGGAGCTCGTACCGTTGACGACCTGAAGCGATGGACTTGCGGAAAAGATCTCGGATGTACGAGAACGAAGGAAGGACGCGTGCCATGAAGCGTCCGCCACCGTGTGAATGGCTGTCGGTGCAAGGAGCGGTCGGATCTGCGTGGAGGCAGCCTGCGTCGAAGAGGTCGGATTTGGGTGGGTTGGCGCACGGGATGGGGATATTAGGAAAAGAGCCAATGATTTGTCGCTCGGTGTGGTCGTCGACATCCATGAGATGTCGCTCGGCGACGCAAGTCATCTGGCGCCAGCCACACGACTCCTCGGAGAGACGCGTAGCGGTAGGATCGAATCCGCGGTGGTCAGGAGTGAGACGGGAAAGGTTAAAGAGGACGCGAAGGAGGAGTGCCGTCCCCTTGATGGTGTCGACGTAACAGCGGGAGTACGATGCGACGACGCCTGATCTATCCCAGCGGAGGACCCGAAACCATCGGCCGTTAATGAAGATCTGGAAGAGGGCGGTCCGATGCTGGAACGAGAACGATCGTCCCGCATACATCATCAGCTGCTCCCTGACCTTCTTCGCCTCCAGTACGTCCGTCTCGACCTTCTTGCCCCGTTCGTCGTCGTAGGGCTCAAGGCCCATTCCACCCTTCTTGAACTCGAGGGAAAACTGCTGGAGGGGCCAATTGGGCCTTTTGGGGATCATGACATCCTTGTCGGAGATAAGAATGAATGAACCGTCGATCTTGTTCTTTGTGACGTCGTCGAGATCGTATTTGGTCTCGGAGAGGTGGAGGAAGTGACCGGGGCAGAGCTCGTAGATCTCGTCGATTCGGGCCTGAGAGGGAATGGGGTGGTCAGATGCCCGCCTGGTGAATACGAGTGACTGTGTGGTGGAGACGTACCCAGAGCTGTGATAGGTCCTTTTCCGATATCGTGTTCAGAAGCTTGACTTTCTTCACTTCCGCCTTCTCCTTCTTCCCCTTTCTCTTTGCCCTCTGTTTCTTCTTCTTGCTCGTCGCCTTGGAGGATCCTGCCGTCTGCAGAGTATGGGTCCGTCAATATCGAATATATACCAGTCGTGCAACATACTTTACTCACATTATCAGCGGCTGCTGCAATTCCTACGTTCTCCTTCGACGCATCCTCTGCGATCGGGCCTAGGCGTTCACTACAGGCTGAGCTACCCTCGCCAGTGGTCGTAGCTTGGACCACCTCCTGCTGGCCTGACGCGTCGCCGTCATCTGCGTCCCTGGCAACAAACGCGTCAAAGAAGAGCTTGTTAATCTCTTCGATCTTATGCTTGGGAAAGACCGCGTCGAACTCGGGGTTGGGCTGGTCGAAGTTGTCGCCGAAATATTCGAGTGCGAGTCGGAGGAGTTCCATGAGAATAGTCGTGTCCGCGCCGTCGGCACCCATTTCTTTTCGTCGACGTTGGGTGTCTCGGTTGTCTTGGATGTCGGGTTGTCGGGCGTGGTCGTGGGTGTGAGGAGCGTTGACGGTGGGAGGGGTGGTCTCGGAGCCTGGCCCAGGCTCGTGCTTGGCTGGTTTAGAGGGCGTCATGGGAGGAGGCCCAGCGGGCGGAGGCGAAGGAGTTTTTAGTTTGGGTGGCATGATACGGGGGAGGGAAGAGGAAGAGACGTACCAGGAGAGTAGCGCCGGGGGAATATTTATATGTTGGGGGGAGGGTGGTCAAGACGGTGTGGCCGCGGCGAACAGAAGTGGCGGCACACGGCTTTGGGGGCTGCGGTTGATATCAGAACAAAGGAGATTGTTATCAAAAGCGTGACTAACCTATTCCAGCCGACAATGGATCCGGTTATCACTTTTGTTTGCACCGACTCGTAGGTGGTCAAGAGCAAGAGGCGAGGTGTCGAGGGCGCTAAAGGCGGAACTTGGTTGAGATGCCTGATTGGGTAAGACACTCGACGGGCCGCTGCTCGGCAGAGGCGCCGAATCATCAGAGACCAAGACCGGGGAATGTTTTCGCGGACTCCCGCTGATGATTCGCTAAGATATGCAGTCCAAATATTGTCGTAAATGGAACTGTGGAGGTGGATGGTGGAATAGTTAAGGGTGTACACATATGATAGCACAGTGCCTATCATGATGTATGACTTGAGTGAAAATACCACGCCGGGATAGCTCAGCTGGGAGAGCAACAGACTGAAGTTCTGGAGGTCGCGTGTTCAATCCACGCTCCTGGCATAGCTTTTTCTGCGTCAGGATTTACGCTGTTGACCACAACCAACCTCCAATACAAGGTTCACTCCCCAACGTGGCACCAGGTTTACGGGATGTGTTTTATGGCCGAGAACAAGTGTCAGTCCACACATTCAAGTGATACTTAGTCGTATTCCAATGCTTGAAGTCGTCATTCGGTAGCGAGTAACTGAATCTCCCACTCAGTGATGAGGTTCCAATTGTACCCACTTGAACGTCGGTCAGGCCTGCGCATGTAAAGTACAAAGACTCGTCGAAAGTAGAAGTAGAAATCCCAGAACAAGCAGCCTTGCTTTGTAGGTCGGACTACTGCGAAATGTACTAGGCGTAAAGTGCCCAGGGATTCTCCGCTGAAAGAGGCCGCTGTTCACTGGCAGATACCGTTAGACGACGTTCAGGATATACCTGGGATAGGAATTGACGTAGAACTATGCTCACCTCCTTGGTCAAGTGCCCACACATTACATCGGACACAGCGACCGATCCTTGTGAGATCGAAGATCGCGGAGCACGCAGCCAACCATTTCGCGAGCTGGAACGAAACCGCCTCGACGGAGAAGTGGTGGGAAGCTCCACGCCAGTACTGACTTGATATTAACAGCACCCCGGAGCGGTACCTATTTGTCACTATCGCTGATCAGAACGGCCCGATCCCAGGATTCGCGCCGCAGCGCAAAGGAAGGTGACAGTCGTCCGTCCGCGCACACCTGCCTGGCAGACCGCGCCAGCCCCTGGGGACATGGTCGATCGGCGAACGGCAAGATGCGCGTCCTGCTCACGGACAGCCACATGATGGCCCCGCCCCGGGGGCGTATGTACAGGTGTCTTGGAAGGCAACAACGGCGTGAGCATTTCACAGATCAGCGGCCGGGCGCTGCTGGGAAGACGGACAAGCGTACCTCTCATGCCCGTGAGGAGCTACGCGAAAACTCCGCCGCTGGGTGTCCGGTGTACCCAGAGACCAGAAAAAGTGCGCTACCTTGTCTCCCTGCGCACGGCGCGGTATCCAGCCCCGCATCACGAGTTGTCGAGGGGTTTTCCCGAAGAGAGCGTACCGCACCCAGGCACGAGGCCGGCGGAGGCGTCCCCCCGCGCAGCCCCCCTCGCATTAAATGACAATCAAATTCGAGCAGGCGGCGAAGACGATCGACGGCCCGCGAGCCTCCCCGCGACGTGGGGGGCGATTTCTGCCGCTAGATAGAGTTAGATCGCCTCGTCTCGGAATCCGCGACATACGCGAAACCTAGATGCGCCCCGGAGTTCAAAATCGCGCCGCGTGCGAAACAAAATCGGCGGAGGCGGGGAAACGTGCGCAGGGCCCGCCGCGCCGCCGCCTGGGCTCGCCGACGGGCGACACAAGACCGCGAGCGGGGGCGGATGGGGGGCGGGGGCGGCGAGCGCCGGGGACGGTGTGGCTGAAGGGAGCGGAGTTTGGGAGCGGAGTCCGAAAAGAGAGCGTCGGAGGGAGACCAATTGTGGCGCGGTCGGCAGGGCGGGGCGCGAACCTTCTTTTTGCCTCGCCCACCAGCCCGACGAATCTAACTCGCGGTCAGTCAACTTTGTTTCCAAACTCTCCCGTGTCGACGCTGACGAGCCGGCCGTCCTCGACGTGGTCCCCGCCGCCGCCGTCCGCGCTGGGTGTCTCGCGGCCCTCGATCGACGATGTGCAGCCCCCATCACTCCCCCGCGCACCCGCCCTCATGTCCGGCCACGATCCCCAATCGAACAACACACAGTGGACGGAGCCGCCGTGGTCGGGCTGGATAGAGACGACCGGGGACGCGCTGCTCATCCTGGAGGCCGCGCGGCGGGGTTTGATCCCGCGCGTCACCCGCCGCCTGGTCGATTCCGAACGCAAGATGATCACCTCCGGCTCCGTCTTCGTCTTTGACGAGGACGAGAGCGGCATCAAGCGCTGGACGGACGGCTTCTTCTGGAGCCCGAGCAGGATATTGGGCAACTTCCTCCTCTATCGCGAGACGGAGAAACGCGGCGCGGGCCACAGGAGCGCGCGCGCGGAAGCGGCGGCGAATCAAGAGGAACAGGACGTCAAGCAGGAGGGCCAGACACTGTCGAGGCCGAAGAGCGAGACGAGCAGGATGGGCATCGACCGGCAGCGAGAGAGGGCTCTGGTCGGGAGCCTTACCAACAGCTACAAGTTCAAACCTGGGGGAATGATGAAGAAGGTGCGTTCTTGGTTCGCTCTCATTCTCGTCCCCCATTTGTGTCTGCTTTCCGTTCTGTCTCTCGTCGCCGTTGGTCGGGCGGGGGTCCTGCACGACGCTTTGCGAGTGTACGGCCCCCACCGATAAGCGTTTGCCCCCCTGCGTATCGCGAATGCGCGGCCACTGGGGCGATATGCACCGTGAACCGCCCATACACCCCGTATATGCGCCTTATCCGGGTTGTGAGACGACTTCGCACTCATTTCAGCACGCATTGGGGTGCGTGGGCAGCTCTCGCGCATATCCCCTGTGCATTCCCCGCGTCCTGTGGTCGGTCTTCGGGGCTCGTATTCGGGGATGTTCGGTTCTGGCGAGACGTCTACCGCAGCCACGAGTGACGCATCGCGCCTCGACGCACGGTCGTTCACCACCATCATGGCCGGCATCACCGCGCGCGCGATGATTCGTCGGCTGGGGGGCTCTGAACGACCACGGGACGACGATGGGGAGCCTGAGCCGGTCCACAGCCTGTGTGGCCGGCGAGTAGCAATTGGCCAGGGCGGAGACGCTGGGAAGCGCACTCGGCGCATACTTCTATGTCAGGAAACGGGGTGGGCGCACTATTCTGCAGGGCCCAACTGGGGCCGTAATAGCCCCATATCCGCTCGCCCCACCTTCTTCGGGTGCCTGGCAGCGCGCGTGCTCTTTCGCGCCGCCTGCCAGCCTATGTCTCGCTCGCGGAGGGCGCGCGGGGTGGGCTGCCTCGCGCACGCCGCATGCTACGCGGTGGACAGGCTGGGGCTCGTGTGGGGAGCGGCCATGACGCATCCGTCTCGTTACCACTTCGTGGGCCTGGCCAGATCTCTAGGGTCTCTTCTCCCGGCGCCTGCGACGGCGTGCCCGCCTTCTTTCCGCTCCCGAACAGCAGCCCGCCTTCCCTTCTCAGTCCGGTCGTGGCACCAGCGCAGCCCCGCCCAGACCCTTGCAGTGCCCGTGCCTTCATTGGCTGGCTTCAGAGCTCCGACTTTTTCGCGCTCCCCTCTCCGCCCGCGAACAGCGACGCTGACTATCCTCGCCAGACCTTCTCCCTCACCATCGGTGGCGTTGCGCAACACCTTATCTCGTATTACAAGATCGAGGACGTCGAGCAAGGGCGCCTCCGCTCCCCGTCCTCCCTCCCGGAGCTCGCCTCGCTCACCATCAGCCCCGAGTACCTCGACAAGACCCACTTCCGCAACCCGCCCAAGGTCGAAATCGGCGTCGATGGCATCCCGCGCTATAGGGGGGAGGCCGACGATGTAGAGCTGTCTCCGCGTCTCTTGCCCGCGCCTCTCTCCTCTGGTTACTACGCCGAGTCCGACGCCGGCCCGAGCAAGCGCCAGAAGCGGTTCGATCCCTACAGTCCCACTTCCACCACCGGCAAGCGCTCTCGCAAGAAGAACAACTCGGCCTCCAGCCAGCAAGAGATCACTGACGGCGGTTCTCCGACGCAGTCGCTCGCCACCCCTCACCCGCCCCCGGCTCCTTATGCCGACCCCAGCGTCTCTCACTACCCTTCCTACAGCTACTATCCTCCTCCCGTGCCCGGCTACCCCGCCCCTCACGCCTACTCACCTGCGCACTATCCTCCGCCTCTGCCTGCGCCGGGCTCCACCACGCCACCTCAAGACAGCCCGTCGCCTCCCGCGACTGCGCCCGCGGCTTCCTCGACGTATGGTTACTCCGCAGATACGTCGGCGCCCACCTCCGCGCCTGCCTCCTACCCACCGTACTATTCCGGAGCGCCGCCGCCGCCCTACTCCTCGTACCACCCCGTCCATTGGCCGTCGTACCCGGGCTACAACCCTCCTTCCGGCACGGCCCCCTCGGGTGGCGCGAGCATCCAGGACATATCCGAGAGCGACGTCAGGAGCAGCGCCCCCAGCGGCGGAGGCGGAGGAGCTTGAACAGCATGTCGACAAACGACGGCGCGAGCACACGCTCGCCCGCACTTCTCGGACCTCTCATGTTGTCGAGTGCACCTGTTGTCTTGTCTCTGGCTAGCGTGTATGTGTATGCTCTCCGTCCTTGCTGTGTCTGCTGCGATTCTGACGTCCCTCCTGTCGCTTGCCTGATGCTCCGCTCCCGCGCCTCCTTCTCCTACGTCGGGCTCCTTGCTTCGTGCCTGTGTACGATACGGCCTCGTGAGTGCTGATTTCTTGGGCGATATCGTGTTCTCCTTGCTCCCGGTGTCTTCCTCTCGCCCTCCCCGTCTCCCTTCCTGTATGTACCTACCAGCCTTTCCTCCCCTCTTGATACTGTATGATGTCCCGACCCCGTGCCGCTTAGTCCATAACGTGTACAATACATCCCATCCGTTATCCGTCCCCGCTCTCTCGTATAGCTGTTTGATGAACCTGTTCTGCTGTATGCTTACCTTTTCTTTCCCGTCCCTGTCTCCATCCCCATCCCCATCCCTTTCCCCGGTTTCGCTTCCTGATGCACGCTCACCCGGTCTTGCTCTCCCCAGACTCTGTCGCTACGACTCGCACCCCCCTACCTCCACCGTCCAATCTGCGCCTCAACGGCGCCCGCGCCCGCACGTCTTCTTCCACCTCATGGGATCCGGTTGCTCCTGCCCCTCTCCTCCGCTCTTCCCGTCCCCGCCCCCGTCGTCGCAGTCGCGTCGAAGTTCAGCGCCCCGACGTGCAGTTCCGCCGTCATATCACTCCCCGCCTTACCGCGACCCTCGACACTCCGCGTTCTAGTTGTGGTCAGCTGGCGCTGGCCGCGCTTCTCCCGATCCCCGCCCTCGACCTCACCCCCGCCCCAATCCCGTCACAGCCGTCAGCGCGCGAGGAAGCGCCCGGCCGAGCGAAGTCGAGTAGGAGGAGTCTCCCATCCCCATCCCTGTCCTCTTCCCATCTCGCTTCTCCCCTTCCCACCTCGTAACGGACGATCGATCGAATGAACGAACGAACGAAGAACGAACGAACAAACGGGACCGAACGAACGAACGAACGAACCCAAAGGCCGGACAAACGGTTGCCGGCCGTCGACCGCCGACTTTTGAGTGGCGAGGCCCGCTCGAGCGGCGTGTGTCACTGTGTATAGTGTAGCGTGTCAGAGTGTAGCGTAGTGTACGATATGATACACGTATCCATCCCCCTGCTCTCCTCGTTCTCCCCATACTGGTGAAGATGCTAGCTAGCTATTATAGACAGTTGTACATATCGAGCGTCAGTTGAGCGTCGGTGTGTGCGGCGTGCGCGCATTTGTGCCTCTCCGTAGTGTTTTTTGGTGTGTGTGCCGTACGTCGTACGTTGATAGACCGGGTCTCGCGCCGCGGCGGACCGTGACGAAGGAAGGCGCGGGCAATGTGCGTGAAGGGGAGAAGATGGCGTCGTCAACAAGTCAGATACGTACGGACCTAGTACGGACGATCGCGATGTGTAACCTGTGTATCCCGTAGTCTTTTCCCCTGTTTGTTATGGCGACATACTTGGTGGCCTTCAGTATGTGGAGAGCGATTTACAGTTATGCACGATCGGTCTTAGTCCTCGTCGTCACGGTAGTCTCTCAAGCTGCAGATTCGTCCCCAGTGACCATACCTAAACCAAACCTAAACAGACCTAAACGGACGGCAGCCGAGCCTGTGCACAAGATGCACGATATATGGGCCTGGTATGACTTTGTCACTACTAGTACTGCGCACGAGTCGAGGGAGTTAAAATATGAAAAGAGTGGCTCCGGGAAGACATTCCCATCGTGAAGACGCTGGCACCTTACCGCTAAGTAGTACATGCGTCTTACATGAGGGGGCGGCCGCACGCTCCATGCCATGAGCATGGATTGAACGCAACCTCGGATTGCGCGTAGGACGATCATCACGCGATCAGAGGCAGTGGCACGGACGTATGCGGCCTTCGTCAATATGTTGGCTGGACTGGCTTGAAAAAATAAAAATGTACACATGTACCAATTGATGCCAGGAGCGTGGATTGAACACGCGACCTCCAGAACTTCAGTCTGTTGCTCTCCCAGCTGAGCTATCCCGGCGCTGTGAATTCAATCTCATTATGCAATATGACGCGTAGACTTTTTGTCCCACTTGTCTGCCCTTTACTGTTCCACTATTCACCTTTACAGTGTCATATACGACAATGAGCTGCATATCTTGGCCAATTATCAGCAGGAGCCCGCAACAACATTCGCCGGCCTCAGTCTCTGTTGATTCGGCGCCTCTGTCGACTGGCGGCAGCCGGCGGCCCGTGAGGTGTCTTACCCAATCAGGCATCTCAACCAAGTTCCTCCTTTAGCGCCCTCCTCGCTTCGCCTCTTGCTCTTGACCACCTACCAGTCATTGTAGACAAAAGTGATAACTTGAGCCATTGTCGGCTTGAATAGGCTAGTTACGCTTGCTGATAACAATCTCCTTTGTCCTCACATCAACCGCAGCCCCCAAAGCCGTGTGCCACTTCTCATCTCGGCCACACCGTCTTGACCACCTTTTCTCAACATATAAATATTCCCCCGGCGCTACTCTTCTGGTACGTCTCTCTCTCCCCGCCATATCATGCCACGCAAACTGAAAACTCCTTCTCCTCCTCATACTCGGCGTCGTCCGATGACACCTTCCAAACCAGCCAAACACGAGCCCGGCCCCGGCTCCTCGACCACCCCTCCTAACATCAACGCCCCTCACACCCACCACCACGCCCGGCAACCTAATATCTCAGACAACCGGAACACCAAACGTCGACGAGCAGATATGGGTGCTGACAGTGCGGACACGACGATTCTCATGGAGCTCCTCAGACTCGCACTTGAATATTTCGGCGACAACTTCGACCAGCCCAACCCCGAGTTCGACGCGGTCTTTCCCAAGGATAAGATCGAAGAGATCAACAAGCTATTCTTCGACGCGTTCGTTGCTCGGGGAGCAGGTAACGGCGATGCGACAGGCCAGCAGGAGGCGGTCCAAGCTACGACCATTGGCGAGGGTAGCTCAGCCTGTAGTAAACGCCTAGGCCCGATCACAGAGGATGCGTCGAAGGAGAACGTAGGAATTGCTACAGCCGCTGCTAGTGTGAGTGAAGTATGTTGGACGACTGGTACATATTCGATATTGACGAGCCCATACTCTTCAGTCGGCAGGGTCCTCCAAGGCGACGAGCAAGAAGAAGAAACAGAGGGCAAAGAAAAAGGGGAAGAAGGAGCAGGCGGAAGTGAAGAAAGTGAAGCTTTTGAACACGATATCGGAAAAGGACCTATCACAGCTCTGGGTACGTCTCCGTCATTCAGTCACTCGTATTCACCAGGCCGGCGTCTGACCGCCCCATTCCCTCTCAGGCCCGAATCGACGAGATCTACGACCTCTGCCCCGGACATTTCCTCCACCTCTCCGAGACTAAATACGACCAAGATGACATCACCAAGAACAAGATCGACGGCTCATTCATCCTTGTCTCCGACAAGGACGTCACGATCCCCGAAAGGCCCAATTGGCCCCTCCAGCAGTTTTCCCTCGAGTTCAAGAAGGGCGGAGTGGGCCTCGAGCCTTACGACGACAAACACGGCAAGAAGGTCGAGACAGACGTACTGGAGGCGAAGAAGGTCAGGGAGCAGTTGATGATGTACGCCGGGCGGTCGTTTTCGTTCCAGCATCGTACCGCTCTCTTCCAGATCTTCATCAACGGACGATACTTCCGGGTTCTCCGTTGGGACAGGTCGGGCGTCGTCGCGTCTCGCTCCCACTGCTACGTCGACACCATCGAGGACACGACGATCCTGCTCCGCGTCCTCTTCAACCTTTCCCGTCTCACTCCTGACCATCGCGGATTCGATCCCACTGCTACGCGTCTCTCCGAGGAATCGTGCGGCTGGCGCCAGATGACCTGCATTGCCGAACGGCATAAGAATGACATCGACGACCATACCCAGCGTCCAGTCAAAGACTCGGAAATCTTGAACACATTTCCCATCCCCTGTGCGCTCCCCCCCAAATCGGGTCTGTTCCACGATGAGCGCCTCCATTCCGACCCCACTCGCCAATGCGACGACCATTCACACGACCACAATGCCCTCACAGCACATGCCCTCCCATCATTCTCTTACATACGGGACCTCTTTCGCGACTCCATCGCTCCCGGATGCGCTCGTTACGAGCTTCGCGTTAAAGGGCGAAGGTTTCTGGTCGGGGCCCCGTTCTTTGAGGCATCAGGGATGGTTGGCCGTGGCACGTGCGGTTACGTGGCTCTAGACTGGGAGTCGCAACGATTCATGTTTCTGAAGGATACGTGGCGGCCGTTTTACGAGAAGACCGAGAGCGAAGGAGAGATTCTACGAAAGCTCAATGCGGCCAAAGTAGTCAACGTTCCGACGCTTGTTGTTTGCGAGGATCTTCCATGCCAGGACACAGAGACATCCCAATACTCCCCCGAGGTCGGACGCAAGCATGTTGAACCTCCTCTCAGCGCGTTGCAACTTCCCACCGTCAATCTGCCCGAATTCAAAGCGCCCCATCCCCCTGTAGAGGCTTCGATGAAGCCGCCCGCGAGTTCTCGTTATCGCCCATCCGCTGCGACAGATCCTGGCCCGTTGAAGCGTCCAGTGCCATCGCCAGCGCCATACCCTGGGCGGTCGACAAGGTCGAAGCGCACTTATGACCAGATGGACGCAGAGCATAATCACGTTCAGGGGAGCCGTCTGCGGCACCTCCAGCACCACCGTCTCGTCGTCGCCGAGGTGTGTTTGCCAAGCACGGATTTCGAGAACGGCCACCAGTGGGTGGAGATTGTATATAACTGCGTCGAAGGTATGCCCTCTCATGTCATATACGTCTACGTTTCGGTTATCTCTAATACCCGTCGTCGTCAGCCCACGAAGCGGCGGTCCTCACTTGCAAGATCATCCATAGGGACATCAGCGTGGGAAACATCCTCATCTACCCCAAGCTTCTCGTTAGTAAAGACGGCAAGATCTACTATATCCGACGGATCGGGATACTGAGCGATTGGGAGCTCGCAAAACGTATGGATGAGGTAGCACGCCAACCACATCGTACCGTAAGCTCATTCTTCGTTACGTGCTTGTTTTCGTTGCTAAGTCGTGGTGGTATAGGCTACGTGGCAGTATATGTCCGTCAACAATCTCGACCACGCGATGCGGATGGTCCTCATTGCGGACGAACTTGAGTCATTCTTCCACGTGCTGCTCTACAACGGGACTCGATTCCTCCTGCACAACTACGACCCCCTCTATCCGTTCGTCGTCCAGTATTTTGATAATTACGGCATCAACCACCACGGCGATTACACCTCTCCCCCGCTCAAGCGCAGAATCATACAATCTGGCAAGATTATGTACGATGACCAGGACAACTTCGAGCTTCGCTTCCACTACCACGGCACTCCGAATCATCCGCTCAACGAGCTCCTCCCTGCTCTCCTCAAGCTCTTTGTCGCCCGTTATGCTCTCATGAAGGCTACGGCGACGAGCCAGCAGGGCTACGAGCCGAAGGAAACTGACCGCGATCTCGACGATATGCTGGACGACGCACCGCCAGACCTCGGCGCCGACGAAGCAGTACCACGGCCCACTGTGTCGGATGACACGACTCGCGCGTACGACAACTTCTCTCTCGGATACGATCAACTCGACGCTGCGGAGGCCGCGAGCGTGGCGAAGGCGCTGAACGACCACACCATGTTCAAGACGATAATGAAGAAGTTTTTGGACATGCGTGCCGCCTGGCGCAAGCATGACAGGGTACCCGAGGATCGCCTCCGGGACTACCTCCAGGCCAGCCTCACGAAGCAATACGATTTGGCGAAGACGGGTCCTGCAACAAAGCGCGCGCGGACAGGTAATTAATAGCATTGCTGCTGTGTAGGCATAGACGTTGGATGGCACTGAAGTGCGATGGCGACGTGTCGCGCCGTGTGGGAGGGTTCCGGGCTGGGTTCAATGCGTGGACTATTGTAGCTTTAGCACTTGCTTTCGGTTGTATCATAACTCCGCATCTCACTAGCTCTGTCATTGCCTCTCGATTTTTTGCATTTTCCTCGAGTCGGATAGCGGTTTGCAGCGCGGACCTGCGAGAGCGTACGTGTGCTCGAGTTTCTCAGAGTACTGCACAAGCGCCCATCTTGCGGTGGACTGGCGCTCAGGTTGGCGTTTTGCTCTCATCCGCCATCATCATCTGTTGTGAGTGCACGCACAATGCGGGTGTCAAACAATCGCACACACCGCGCCCATTGTTTGCGTAATGCGCTGTTCCCAGGCCGTGGCTCTATACTTCATGCGATCGCCATTGTCCGTCACCGGCTCCAGTCGTCACGTCCATGAAGCTGACTCACCATCATCAACTGCTTCTGAATCCCACTCAGAGCTACTGAGTTGTGTACCTCACTTTTCGAGACACAAATTGCCGTCAACAGACAAGGTACGTAAACGAGAATCTTCAGTCCGCTACTACGTTCTCAACGACTCAGACCTTCAGCTTCAAACCCGGTTCCCTTCCGCCACTTCGACTCAAACTTGCCAGTGGGCAGTAATCAAGACACACCCAGTTGGGCCCGGCGTATAGCGGGAAACATGAAGTCCCACACACCCGAAGTCAACATTTCTATGCACCTTCGGCGACTGGCCTCGGAGTACCTGGACGATGATTTCGACAGGCCTAGTGCTAACTTCGAGGCTGCATTTCCCCAGACGATGATCAAGCTTGTACATAATCTCCTCATCGAGAGTTTCTCTTCAAGAGACACAGCCTGCTTTACCATTGGAAGACCGGGGTCTGCGACAAGGTGGTGGAAAGATCTCACGGAAAAGAATATTTCACGTGTCTGGGTGCGTGGTCAATTGGATCTTTTCTCTGTACCGTCTGACCACCCGAACGCGCGTCAGATGGCGATGGATAACGCCTTCACACTTTGCCCTGGTCATTTTCTCGACGTATCCGACGAAGCGTTGGACGCATGTGGGACGATGGGTGGGCTCTGCATCGACCGATTCTTCATGCTTCTATCAGACAAGGACGAAGTAACGCTGAGGAATGGACACAGCTGCCAGGCTCTCTCACAGTTCTCCCTGAAGATCACCAGGAAGAAAGTCTTACCCGAGGTGTCAGACTGCTGGGAGTTGAATAGCATCTGGACGCAGCTCATGGGCCAAGTACAGCAATCGTTCGCAATCCAGCATCGCACCGCGGCCTTCCAGCTCTTCGTAGAGGGTCGATTTTTCCGTGTCCTTCGCTGGGACAGGTCTGGCGTCATCGCGTCTCACGCCCACAGCTACGTCGACACCATCGACGACACTGCTATTCTTCTACGGGTTCTCTTTGCACTCTCCCGCCTTAACCCGACTTGCCGTGGCTTCGACCCCACCGTGGCCCGCCTTTCTTCGATGTCATGCGGCTGGCGTCAAATGACCCTTCTCGCGGAGTCACTTGAAGAGGATTTGGAGCCTTCCGAGCACTCAGTCTCTGACGATCCCTCACTGATCGGGTGTTTCTTCATCCCTCGTGCATTACCTCCCATTTCCCCCCTATTCCGCGACGCTCACCTGTATACCGACCCGACTCTGGCATGCACCGATGATTACTTCGATCGCGTGAAACGTGCCTTCGCGAAGCGCCCTCAATTTTCATTCGGACCCTATTTCGCAACTCCATCGCTCTCGGCTACCCGCGCTACGAAATTCGCGTAGATGGCCGCAGATTTCTGGTCGGATCCCCCATTGCAGAGGGGCCTGCTGCGATAATGGGTCGGTCAACTCGTACATATGTGGCGCTAGACTGGGCATCGCAGAGGTTTATGGTTCTAAAGGACGTGTGGCGAACTTACATCGGAGAACCCAAGAGCGAAGGGGAGATCTTGCGGGAGCTGAATGCCGCTGGAGTTCGTAACGTCCCGACGCTCGTCGTTTGTCAAGACGTTCCATGCCAAGATGCGAACGCGTCAAGACGCCTTCTTCACATCGGGGACGACTTCGACAGGAGGACTTGTCAAGAATCGATCTTCCCTTGCGACCTATCATTATCTTCATCGAGCCTACGCGTAGCTGGCGTCTCCATGGAATTCGACTCGGACGTTCATCATCGGGCCTACGGACCCGATCACACTCACCCGCACCCTCCTCCTGATAACAGTACCCCAATATCGGACTCGGAAGGAGCACAAGGTATGGGGGCTCAGATGCCGCGATTCCACCACCACCGTCTCGTGACCGCTGAGGTATGCTTGCCGTCCTCCGAGTTCGTACACGGGGAACAATGGGTCAAGGTGGTTTATAACTGCATCCAAGGTGTGTTCTTCCAGAATTCGCTCGCACAAGCTTGAGACTGACGTGACATTCCCCAGCGCATGAGTCGGCGGTAGAGTTGTGCCAGATAATTCACGGGGATATTAGCGCCGACAGCATCCTGATCTATCCCCATCTTGCCTATGTAGGGGGTTGGGATATCAGAGTTAAGTGCACTGGCCTCCTCGCTAACTGGGAGTTAGCGCAGGAGCTGGGAGAGGCAGAACGCCGGCCACGCCCTTTGGTGAGCCGCTTTACCTACCTGTTTAGGTCTCTCGACGTTGACTGATCATTGTTCAGGCTACGCGTCGATTCATGTCGGTCAATAACCTCGACGACCGCACGCGCGGACTCGTCATCGCGGACGAGCTCGAGTCGTTCTTCCACGTCTTGCTCTATAACGGCGTCCGCTTCCTCCGCCACACAGCCCGACGCGTTGAGCCTTTCTTCTTGAAATACATTGGCGTACTCGATGAGGCACTAGACGACGGAGTGGTCACTGCTCCCCCGCTGAGACGCTTGGTAATGCAAACCAGGGATCTTCGTCACGTGTTCGGCGGGCGTGAACTCTTCTTTTACCATGACGGCACCCTCGAGCACCCGCTCAACCAGATCGTCTTCACGCTACTCAAGCTCTTCTCCGCACGCTACGCTGTCTTGGAACAGTTCGTTCGGCACAGGCACAGGCATCGAGTCATTGTCCCCGTTCCCGGCAGCGAAGCGACAATTATCCCCTCAGGCCCGGATGAACTGGAAGCCGAGTCGGAGGCTTCGACCTGGGAAAGCGACGACGAGCTGGACCCGGGGGTATGGAAGAAGGCGAACATGCTGCGAGACCACTGCGTGATCAAGAGCGTCTTCAAGATGTACCAGGATAAACGCAACAAGTGGTCGACGGACGACAAGATCGAAGGTGATCGCCTGACGCAGTGCTTGTAGGCTGCCCTAGGAGGCTCGTTCGAGGTACGTACAGCTTCGACTATGGCGAGTGAGGGGATCTGGATAGGGTACTGAAAGCGCGGAATCTAGGCGAGGTTGTGATCATGTTGATTGCCTGAACCCTCTCGGATGTTGCCGTCGATGCGTATAACGCGAGGGGTGATTCTGGAATGTTGGTGAAGCATGAGGTGCAACTACGAAGGAAGGTTGTTTAGTAAAAAGCAGTTTCAACTAAGCGTTCGGTGAAGAGCTGAGAATGTGCGTACTAAGCTTTGTAGCTGTTGCAGCCGCTACTTCGGATAGCTATTTCATGAGAGCTTAGAATTCAAACTTCAGTGTAAGTTACGTAGACATTGCCTCCTGAAAAATCGAAGAACAGAAGATGTCCTCATTCATGTCCATCGGCCTTCGATGCCTCCAATAATAGCTTGACCCACACCGGTCTTGCAAGGCCGCAAAAGTAGTGACGTGCCGCAACCACAAGAAGACACTGCGCTGTAATACCCTGCCCAAGAAACCCTAGTGGAGAACGAATGCCGCAACGTCTGTTACCGGCACCTCGATTGCATGTCATACGTCAACGTGGGTAGCCACGAGTGCATGTCGTTAGTACAAGCATTCGGAATGGCTGCGACAGGGAATGAGACTCACGTGCAGTGCCGACCCGGCGATGTGAAGGCAATGGAATGCGGGGTCAAGCGCGGGGCGGCATTGCACCTGACAACGACGTATGGGCCAGGGCGCCGCATCTGTCGCAGCGGGTCTTAGGCGGCGCACGATGGACGGGCTTAAGCGTGCTTTCGTCCTAGTTTGCTTTCTCGCCACAAGGTCTTCCCGCCACTGAACCAGGGCGCAAGCCGAAGTGAAGGACGCGGCGCAGGCTGCGATTATGCGATCAGTGTCAGCCCGATAGGACACGTTTAAAGGAAACATTTTAAATTGCACGCATATCTACGCTCACCACGACTCGGAGGGTAGTACTGGGAGGTCACTAGAGCTACCGCTCCGAGTAGAGACAGAATTGTGCATGGACCCTGTGCGATATAACGATTCCCCCGAGCATTATTCGTTTGTAACAAGTGCGGTGGTGGTGTATCATCGAACAAATCATCGAAGGTCGAAAAAGGATCATACTTATTCGACGAGTGATCTGGCGTTGTGGCCACAATCAAAATAGAGACAAACATAACTAGCCGGCCTCTGCCGGCGTCCGAGTTCGCCCAGTCATCGCATGTTCGAATCCCACTCCTGAACAGATGTCAATACCATCTTTATGAAAGGCATTTTCTCGTAAAAGTGAGCCATCTTCGTTCTATATGCGGGCTGAAATATGGTTACAGTCATTCCGTTGGTATCACATGGTTCCTGGTGCGAGGAGCCTGGAGTACTCATTCATGGGACGGTGTTCTATCGTACGGTTGTACGGGCTACCCTCTAGTCTGCTGGGGATAGCGAAGCTTCTATGATTCTCCTGCTACTGGCAAAGTACTCCCACAGATTCATGAACGCTCAACTACCAGAATCGCGAGCTTTGGTTCGTACGACTGTCGTTTGGGGATCGGTTTCGCCCTTGAATATACACATCAATCTCTGCTGATCTGTGCTATCAAATCAGTCATCATGCAGAACATCGCAGCTCACAAATCCATCGAAGAGCACGGACACAATGTACAACACGATATCGGGGCCCTCCTGAGCTCACTGCATATTCACCGCTTCACCCGAGACATCTACAAATGAACCCTTCAGTCTCAGCAAGACTGTCCGACAGATCGCGCGACCTTGTGCAGCCTCGACATGAAGCCCAGAATGAGATGGCCCTTCGTTCAGGAACTCATATGCGATGTCTCTTGCCGCGGCGCTCGGCTGAATGTGCAGTACTGACCGTCTGCATCCAGCTCTCGGAAGGTCTCCTGAGTGTGCCTTGGTGCATGCAAAGGCCGGCTTGACATGACTGTACGTCCACCTTCCTACATTGTTGTGACATATTCGCTCACCAGGAACGGTGTAGAATCCGAACATCCCTGTGTTCATTAACGCCTGGACCGCGCGGCGGTACCCTGTCGACAGCGCCCCAATTAGCCATGGATTACTGCTTTTCCCACCTCAGCCCTGCTTCCTCAGCATTCGCGTCGGACCCCGCATCCCCACAGCTCACTTCCATGCCTAATTATGTCAAGTGCAGCGTTCTACGCACTCGGACCCGCGTGGCAAAACGGAACGGTTTCCCATGACAAGGAACAGCCCGTTGATCCGACGCCGGTCCCCGTACATCGAACCCCGCTTCATGGCAGCTCTGTACCTCTCTGTACAGGCCGAGACACCAGCCGCAAAATTATGGACGCCCGCACGCCCCCCTGACGGTGCTTCGAGCGCTGCGGACGCAGGATTCTGCACTTATTGATCGCGGAGGCCCGCCGGACGCATTCGCTAGAAGAGGCACCGACGGAAGATGAGCCTCCGGACAGATTTGGACACGGGTTCCGGACCCGGGCGGGCAGGCACCCGTTTCGCGTGGCACCACCTAGGGCCTCTTCGCCTTCAATCCTCCAGCGCGCGAGTCGCGAGCTTGGATGGCATCTCGTGCGCGCTGGGCGGGAACGCGCCAAATACAGCATCGGTACGCTTCGGTCCACCGCGCGGCCTCAGAACCGCAGAAATTCAGGGATAAGCCCCTGCGCGGCGCACGCGCGCCGACGCATGGACTCGCGGCGAGGCCGCGCAAAGTCCGCACAGAGGAGGCGCGAACCGGGAGCTAGGAGAATATCCTTCCACGCTGCCTCCACCGCCGGTCGGAGCGCACGGACTTCGGACGCGCGCTCTTCCCATCCCTGTATCCCGCCGCCCTCCCGCCGCCACTGCCGTCTAGAGGCGGCTGGGCGCGCGTCGCGGCTCTGATTCTACAAGTATTCTAGACTAGGCGAGCTTGCGCGCGAAGGGCGGGCGCGTCCTGTCTGGGGTACATTTGGGTCCCGAATACAGCCTGCGCGAAGACGAAGCCTTCCGTGGCAGTCGGGCTTTCGGGGGGACATGCGGGCGAGCTGGGGCGGCGGTGGACGGGCGGGCGATTGTGGTCGCGCGTACGCGTCCGTGGGTGCGAGCGCACGCTCCGTATTTGCTCCTACTCGTTCACGCCGTTCGCGAATGGACATCTGAGTACCAAAATGGGCCTGGGCTGGAGGAACGACCGGTGCTCGCGACCTGTTCCTCGGCATGGTGTCAAATCTGGCTCGGATCTAGGACCGAGGGCTACGCGTTCCTGGTCATCCATCTCTATTGGCGCCGTCATGCCGAGGCGTGCAGATCGTAATCGAAGACAGAGGTCGAGGGTGCTGCGCGCTCACGCAACGTAAGTAGTATTCGTCCTCCCCTGACGCTGCCCTAACGCGCTCTTTGCCTTCATAGTAGAAAGGACGGCGCGTGTACCGGAGCCCATCAACTCCATCGCTATGAGCATCTATCCGAGCGTAGCGCTGCCGGATCTACAGCGCCTCGCTGTCAACGGGCGGACACACTCGAGCGTTCCAACAGCCAGCAAGAGCAGGCCGGATGACGCTGTCATGATCAGATGCGCGAACCAGTCGCGCCTTGACGCCGTCTCTGACGCATCCTTCAGCAGCTACAGTCCCCGTGCGCTATCGCTCGCCTGGGCGGGCGGATCCTACCTTACGCAGTTTGCAACTCGTTCGTGTCGTCGATGCTGTGAGGAATAAGACCGAAAAGAAGGCGTTCACGGCCATCTGGGATCTCGGCGGGAGCACCGGGCGAAGGGAGTCCAGCGCACTTTCTGCCAGCATGCGGCCGCGAAGAACATGCTTCTCTGCAAACGGAAGTGTCGTCGGGACGTCGGCTGATTCCTCTGTTGGTGAGTTGCCTCCTGGCCATGGCGATGCCTTCCCGCTCGTCCTTCCATCGTGGTTGACATAATCACCGCAGAACACCCTCTTCCCGCCCGGTGCTCTTTGTGCGGCTACCGCACAGTACTTAAGCCGTCCTGTGCCCCGCGCGGTCCTCGACAGAGCACCCTCACCTCCCCATCTGGACGTCGAGCGTGTTCACCATGGCGGCTCTTGCGTCTCTCGCGGCGCTCGCGCTGTCTTTGTCTCTCCCCCACGTACGTCCGCGCTGCCGCCTCATGTTTTTGGTGCACTCTCTCATCGCCGCGCGCAGGTCTCTCATGGTTCGGCCTTGCGTGCGCGTCAGTCTCCCACCACGCCCGACATTCCGGGCACGGCCTACTCCTTCCTCGGGTGCTTCACGTGCGTCTTCCCGCTAGCTCGGCGCAGCCGGCGCGGATGATAGGCTCGCGCTCACGCTCGACCACACACGCTATACCGTATCTAGTGATCAGGGCGCTCGCTCGCTCGGCAGTGCGACGTTCACGAACACTACCGGCATGACGGTCGAGGCCTGCGTCGCATTCTGCTCCCAGCAGGACTTCAACTTCGCCGGACTCGAGTTCGCTCAGGAGTGCTGTACGTGTCGCACTTCTTCTCCGGCGCCCTCGTTGATGCAAGCGCACACGCGGTGGACGGACGCTCATGCTTCGGTTCTTTTCTTAGGGTGTGGAAACGCAATTGAGAACGGCGGGACGAACGTGACTGAATCCGACTGCAACTCTCCTTGCACGGGCGATGCCACCGAGCAGTGCGGCGCAGGAAGTGAGTGCGGCTAGAAGCGCATCCGCATCCGTGCATCCTGCTGATTCTAGACAACGCTTACCAGACAGGCTCAGCGTCTACTGGAACGGCGTGCCGCCCCCGCCGCCACCGATCACTGTGCCGTCCGTCGGCCTCTGGGAATCGCTCGGATGCTTCAAGTGAGTCGGGCTTCCGTGTATCACGTTGAATGGTGGATGTTTGAGTGGGACGTATACTCATTCTTCTATGTCTTCTCCAGCGACTCGGTCAATGCCCGCGTGCTGTCGGTAGGCATCAACGTACCTGGCAACTTCACTGTCGAGGGATGCACGGACGCGTGCTTCAGCAACAACTATCCTCTAGCAGGCATGGAGTTCGCGACTCAATGTTGTACGTTTGGACCGCATACTTGCACACATCGATCCACTGATTAATCCTCCTTTCGAACGCAGTCTGCGACACCGAGTTCCGGAACGGAGGCGCCCCAACGCCGCTTTCGGACTGCAACATGGCCTGCGCGGGAAACAGCTCGGAGTTCTGCGGCGGGCCGAACCGACTCAACGTACGCGCGTCTGCTGCTAGAACCTGCATATCGAATACAAACGCTAATGATGGAACAGGTCTACAACTTCACGGGTACTATCACGGGCCAGCCCACAGGCGGGAACGGGAACGGAGGCGCAGGCAATCCTGACGTCAACCCTGTCACGTCTGGCTTGCCCGCGCCGTGGACGTACGCCGCGTGCTATGTGTAAGTGCCGTCATCTGCATGCGCCGCCTCGGGGAGAGCATCAACTCTGACCCGGTGGCGGCTTCTTTCTCTCCGGGTGCAGCGACAACGCGTTCGGCCGCATTATGAGCACAGAGCTTCCCGACAATCAGGGCGTGACAGTCGAGTCGTGCATTGCCTCGTGCCAGGGCATGAACTTCACCCTGGCCGGGCTCGAGTTCGGCGTCCAGTGCTGTGGGTGCCCCTTCTGTCTTGTTTCCTCGGCGCCGCGATTGACGGGATGCTCTTGCGCTAGTCTGTGGGAACACGCTCATTGATGGTGCCGTTCCCGGCGACGAAGATACTTGCAACATGGCCTGTGGCGGAGCCGCGACGTGAGCGCATCAACTAACGGCATGCGCAGCAAGCGTTCAGTATGCTCACTTCATGATGCTCTTCACAGCGAGGCATGCGGCGGACCGAACCGGCTCTCAGTACGTATACCCACGGTCTTCCTCGCGATATCTCCGCGAGATGTGCCTGTTCGCTAATAACTCCGCGCACCATTCCAGGTGTATACCTCTACAGGGTCCGTGACAGCTCTGCCCGTTCCCACCGCACAGAACACTAGTCTCCCAGGTGCGTCATACCGGCCGCGCGCCTTGCGCTCAGTTAGGAAAGAGATGCTCACGGTCCTCCGCACGTAGGGCAATGGCAATACAAGGGATGCTTAGAGTGAGTCTGCGATTACTATCCCTGCTCTTGCGTTTCCTTGCGCCTGCGTGAGGGACCAGGGTCAGGGACCAGGGGCAGGGGAAGGCACGTAGACTCGACAGGCACTAACGAACGCGCGCACGTCCCCAGGGAGCCCCCGAATGGCGGACGCATCTTCCCATACCAGAACATCTATTCGACGAACATGTCCATGGAGCTGTGCCTCAACCAGTGTGCCGCATTTGGTTACCCGGCCGCTGGAGGCGAGTTCGGAGACGAGTGCTGTAAGCGTTATTTGTTCTTTCTCAAATCTCCCGCGAGTCCTAGGGATGGTAGCTAATGTCATTTGTGCTCGTAGGGTGTGGCGATGTCTCTGACACGCAAGCGAGCCCCGGCTTCGCGCCTGAATCAGATTGTAATATTGCGTGTGTGGACGACCCGATTCACCTCTGCGGTGGTGCCGGACGTCTTCAGGTATGCCAGTTATTGCCCGTCCCGTGTAGGCAATACTGAGTTCGACAACAGTACTACGAGTGGAACGGTGTCTTGAACGACTGGCACACTCCTGCGAACACCGGCCAATACGAGGTGGGCTTCGCATCTACTTCCCTGCAGCGTCCACACGCTCACTTCTCTCATCAGTTCTTCGTACCCGGCGTCGTCGTGCCGCTCATCGTCACGTTGGGCATCAACAACAAGGTGACGTTTGTGGAGAAGTTCGGCACGTCCGAGTTCGACAACTCGACCGGCGCATACGAGCTCGATCTGAGCCTCGTGAACGACTTCGAGAAGACGTGGCGCACGATGCACGTGAAGACCGACGTGTTCTGCTCGGCTGGTGTCGTTCTTCCGGATCGTGGTGCGCGGCAGCTCGTTGTTGGTGGGTGGTCGCTCGATAGTACTTTCGGTGTGCGTCTCTACACGCCCGACGGGTCGCCCGGAGTAAACGGGACGAACGACTGGGAAGAGAATGTCGACGAGCTCAAACTGCAGGTACGTTCTAGCATATATTTGCAGTCGACGGGCATGACTAACCGGGCGGTACAGAGGGGTCGCTGGTACCCAACAGCGATGGTGATGTCGAACGGAAGCGTGCTCGTCGTCGGTGGAGAGGTTGGCAGCAACGGCGCACCGGAACCTACGCTCGAGATTCTCCCAACTCCAGAGGGCGGTCCGACCTTCTTGTTTATGGACTGGCTGAACCGTACAGACCCGAATAACCTATACCCATTCATGATTGTCCTCCCAAGCGGGAACATCTTCGCAGGTGCGTTCTGCACAGACATATCCTATTCTGCTGACGACGCTCAATCGTATGGCCGCCACAGGGTATTACAATGAGGCCCGGATCCTGAACCCGGTCACCTTCGACACGATCACGACGCTTCCTAACATCCCTGGATCTGTCACGAGCTTCCTTGCCGGCCGCACCTACCCGCTTGAGGGAACCGCGGTGCTGTTCCCGCAGCACGCGCCGTACACCGACCCCTTGACCGTGCTCATCTGCGGCGGCTCTAACTTCGGCATCGCGCTCGACAACTGCGTGAACATCCAGCCTGAAGTCGAGAACCCACAGTGGACGCTCGAGCGTATGGTACGTTCTATTTAAGCTCACGCTCTGAGATGGGGAAATTTCGGAGAGAAGAACGGGTGCTGATGCTCTTTTCGTTCAGCCTTCGAAGCGCGTCATGACTTGCATGGTGAGTACTCTTCCGAATATAGTCAGGATCTTATATTGAATGATTTTTGCTTCCTTCACAGGCCGGTGCGTTTTTTTGTAAATCTGCCTATTATGCGTGTGGTATTGAGATAGCACTTGGTAGCGCTCCCCGACGGGACATTCCTTATTGTCAATGGCGCGCAGCAAGGTGTCGCCGGCTTCGGTCTCGCGACGGACCCTAACTTCCAAGCCCTCCTCTACGATCCCACTCAACCCGTGGGTTCCCGTATTTCCATCCTCGGTACCACCATTGTCGCCCGCCTATACCACTCTGAGGCCACGGTACGCGCACGAGCCATAAATTCTCATACCATGCCCACTTACGTATTTCGCACAGCTGCTTCCCGACGGTCGTGTGCTCATTTCTGGTAGCGACCCACAGACACCCGGCTTCCCTGAGGAGATGCGCGTCGAAGTCTACGTCCCGCCTTACCTCACCGACGGCCGCACTCAGCCAGAGGTGACCGTCGACGAGCAGGATTGGGCGTACGGCGGCAGCTATACGATCCATGTTACTCTTCACGAGGGCGGAACGGACACCATGCGCGTCTCGCTCATTTCGGGTGCGTTTGTTGTCTGATTTGGTTCGAGTGGGCCCGTGGCTGACGCGGTGGTTCGCCTTCTCAGCAACGTCAAGCACGGTTTGTCATTCCGCTTCTAAACCTGAGATCGAATTTACTCACATCCATCGCCTCTTCTCTACCATTGATAGCACGGTACGTTGTTTATATCACATTTCCCGAAGAACTTGCTGACCATTTTTGTAATAACAATGTAGGAAACGCGATGGGTATGCGTACGCTCTTCCCCGAGTTCTCCTGCGCCGGCACGACCTGCACCGTTGTCGCGCCTCCCAATTCGCACGTATCGCCACCCGCCTGGTACCAGCTCTTCGTCCTCGACGGCCCGACGCCCTCGCACTCCGCCTGGGTCCGCATCGGCGGCGACCCTGGCCAGCTCGGCAACTGGCCGAACTTCCCCGACTTCACTCTTCCGGGCGTCGGGCCGCTGTAAGGCGCGCCACGGCGTTGGGAAAGGTATGACGCTTACGAGAGGTACGAAGTGTGGCTCGTTCAGACTGTCTGGCTTCACAAGCGGCGTTCCTCTCTCCTGTGCTTTCGGACTGTTTTGTAGTTGGACATTTAGCCCTTTCCTTTGACCTAACTTTCAGTCGACCAGTTAAAACCCACTCCTTGTCCGGAAAACTTTCGCTTTTCCATCTTTCGGTTTGGTTGGCTGTTGTTCTGTATGTAATGTCGGAATCGTACAATGGATATGAAGGGTATTCGTGTGGCTTTCCAAAGTAGTTTTAACTAATATGCCAGAAAGGAGACGATACGTAGCTCCGACGATTTACGAAGATCCTCGGTGTACGGCAGGTCCGCCGTCTACGCATCCCGCTAACGTAACAATCCGAGATCCAGCTCCGCCGAAACGATGTGTACGCAGTGCGTAGTTACTAGTGTTCAAATTGACTAACTCCATATCCGTCAACACATATAAAGCGGAAGATGGTTTCAACCGAGCGCAATGTCTTTTGCTAATAGCTGGAGCCCGAAGACCATAGGTATGAGGATAGTAGATCAACTTGAAGCTACCGGATACGCGATACCAACTCTGCCTCAAGCTCAGCGTTAACCTCTCCTGACTGCTGGGCCTCAATAACCGCACCATTATCGCACGTCGAAAAGTAGTTGGACATGAATCGGAGACGCGGAGGAAGACAACAATTGGTATATTCAAAAGGATGTACACTACAAACACAAACATGACACGCTCTCCTGAGTCATCGGGAGGAAGAAGAGATGTTGTAAGAAGACGCGCTAGAATAAGTGAATGTCAGCATACTTGAGCGACGCGACTATCTCCCTCAGATCGGAAGGAATGAAATCCCGCTACTTGGCGCACATAGGCGACTGTGCGCGCGTGCGCATGCCTACTTGGGCTTACGGCGTGTGCTGTCCGCGAACGGGCCTATAGCGCGCATGATCGCCTTCGTGCTCTGAGCGGCGGCATGGAGTCCGGGCCCGAATCGGGAAGAGGACGCAATCAATACTGACTTTGATACCGTCACCTCATTCGTCTCCGGGTCAATCTGGCTGATTGTGGCTCTGTGCGTATTTTGACTCGGCGGCCCTACTGGAGGCGAAGGGGTTATCGGAGGGCCGACAGGGCGGAGCTCGTCGTTCGCCGGCCAAGGCACGTCGGGTGCAAGAAGCTGCTCGAAGAGCTCAAGGACTGCGGTATGATCTTCAAGGAGCTTCGCGACCTCTTTTTGCTCGTCCGATGGCTCTAGAGCGGTCGTCTGAAAGCCCTCCCAGTCAACAAATATAGTACCGGCCTTAGGCTTGAATGTAGTCGAAGAGTCTGTTCGGCGACGTGGTGCCGCGCGTGAGTTGCCGTCTGGGTCGTCTACGGAAGGTTGGTGGTTGGGTGAAGCTGCTCCCGAGGCCTTCCTGTCGTTCTCGTAGTCAAGGATCGCGTACCGAGCTTTGAACCATCCAAACATCGTCTTCATGAGAGCATTGAGCGGTATATTGCCCGTGAAGACGAGAGGCTTGGAGCCAATCTTGAGTACTCCCTCCTCGACTGCAGCCCTCTTCGCTATGCTACAGGACTTCATGCCGTTCAGGTACGAGTGGCCGTTGAAGTACTGCAAGACATTTGACATATGTTGCTCAAAGTTGTGAGGGACACGAGTGACGGTTTGGTAGAGAAGGACGTTGAAAAACGACTCGATCTCGTCGGCCACGACGGTGATGTGGAGCTCGTATATGAGACACGCAACAGGCATGTACTTGAAAGTGCCCTATACCGCTTTCCGTTAGTAGAGCGCACAAGTGAAGTTTGAATATTAGGCTCACAGTGCGTTCGGGCTGGCGCGCTCGCTGCTGCCCCGTTGTCTCGGGAACGGGTTTAGATACTTCCCAATCTGTCAAAACACCCACCCACTCAACGACAAATATTTGCTCTTCTTCCTTGAAGACAAAAGCTGGGCGGACTAGGAGGTTGCCGCCGCTGATGTCGCGATGTAGTATTTTGCAACGTTTAACAGCATCAGAGTGGGCTGTAGAAGATTCGCCTCTGGTTAGATGAAAAGGCCGCCAAACACGCAATAAACCTTACCTATGATCCCGTCTCCGACCACAACCACGATTTGCTTGCTCGTTGTACAAGCTCCTAGAGACAAGCAAACCTCCTTGACGGCGATGCGGTAATGTGCGTAGTGGCGAATCGGCTGCCTTTCGACTTCGTCATTGTCGTCGCGCTGTCGCTTCTTGCTGTTCGCCTTCCCCTTTTTGCGGCGCTCTTCGGCTTCGGCTTCGGCTTTGCGTTCTCTGTTCGTGGTTGTTTCGTCAAGCCAGTACTGAGACACGGCTGTCACCTGGTCGTTGACAAAGTCGTGAGCGAGGAGGGTCGGCACGAAGCGCACTTCCTTCTCGTTTAGAGAGATGAGTACGTTCCCCTCGAGGTCTACGTCCGTATATGAAGGGCGCCAGGCGTCTTTCAGAAATACGAACCGGTTCGACTCGATATGGTACGCGACGTAGCCCCGCGTCCCGCGTCCGATCAAGCCGGACATCTCGTAGATTGGCCGCCCAACGAGAAACGTGTTGCCTGCGCCGATCTTGATCTTGTAACGCGGCCAGTTGTCGGAAATTGAGGCTTCGAAGAGCTCCCGCTCATATGCCCAGACATAAGGCAAAGTCGGATCTGACGGCACCTCGTTTGGACTGGGCACAAAGTCCTTGGGCGGGGTGCTAGGAGGCGACGTAGGGCCTGCGGGTGGCTCTTCGCCCAAAGCGGTTGGTGCCGGGCTCACACCTTCGCTCTCGTCCATCTTGGAGTCCGTCTGCGACTTCAACAGGCTCAACAGCTTTGCGACGAGATCCGGGTCATCGGTCAGAGGAGAGCCAGGCTCGTGCGAGCACTCTGGAACGCCAAGCTTCCCAGACTCGTGAGCCACCTCCTCCATCTTCCGCCACTCCTCAGAGTCCTTCTCCACCATCGTCGCCGTGGGATCGATTCCTTGCGACTCGTCGTCGAGGAGGATGAAGCTGACGATGAACTCGACCAACGTTGTCGGATCATCGACGTAGTCGAGCTTCTGCGAAACGAAGACGCCAGAGCGGTCCCAGTGCAGAGCGCGGAACTTGGAACCGAGGATGATGAACGAGAAGAGTCCCGTGCGGTGCTGGTAGGTGAAGATACGGTCGGCGTACGCAAGCTTCTGCTGTCGGACCTTGGCACGTGTGTCGGCGTCGGGGTCAGTGTAAGCACCGACTTTGTCATCGAACGGGTCGAAGCGATTTCCGTCGTCCATCTTGAATTCGAGGAAGAGCCTTTGATGCGGCCAGTTCGGGCGGCCGGGGACCAGTTTAACGCCGCTGAGATACAGAGCGGCATCGGACTTATTCTGACCCGCGTCATCTTGGTCGTACTTGTTCGGCGACAGTGCCAAGACGTACTTGGGGACTTTCTCGGGGAACGTTGGCGTCTTACTCTGGGACGCAGGAGGAGTGGACGAGTTGTTGTCTGGCTTCTTGCCGAGGGCTTTCATAACCTTGGATGTGCGAGATTTACGGGAGGGTGGTGCGGTCCTGCGTCCCGCGAGCTCCTTGAGAACGTATCGGTTGACGCCTTTGGCCTGTACCAGTCGTTAAACGTGAGTGGATATCAGCCAACGACGAGAGGTACTCACAAAGTCGTCGCCCAACGCGTCTTCATTCTTGACCTTGCGTTTACTCGCACGCGATGCGTTCTCGCTGATCATCTTCTTGAACTCCCCCTTGAGGGCGGCCATAGCCTTCGGAGACGGCATGAGATGAGCAGGAGGCTTGGGAAGCAGCTGTTCCTGGAACGCGCTGGTCTTGAGCCAGATGCACTTTCCCTTCAACTCGTTGTCCATTGCAGGCCGTTCGACTTCTGCGCCGCGGTGGTACTGGGTGCCGCCGTCTCTGTTCGGATTGACGAACTTGGCTCTTCCTGTATGGGTGGGGGTGGTGGGCCGACCTTGACTATCTTCGTACCGATGGGTAGAGGGACCCATGATGAGAAGGAATGGCACTGGGAGAAGAAGAAACGATGCATACCTCTCGTTACGCAGGCAGTGAGCACTTATACGCGCACAGACAGTGGTCAACTTCGGTGAAGGAGATAGCGGAGTGTCGTGTCCTGCGGTTTGCGTCAATGAAACTGCACAAAGAGGTTGCAAGCTATACACTCACTCAAAGAACTAACAATGGGAGTATCTCAGATTCTGAGCGGTGAGGATGTGTGCTTCGGAGGCAGCTTGCGGTGCACGGTGGTCAAGTTCAAGTTGTGTAGGCGCCCATTTCCTGCGGGCCGCGTTCATTTGGCGCCTTCCGAGCACACGTTGCGTGCACCACAAAGGAAGCCTCGACAATCGCTAAACATATTCCCCGCAAAGAACCAATGAGCGAGTGTGTCATCTTAGAAGAGATTAAAAGGCACAGCTCACCGCGATCACAAGCTGACTCGAAGCACAGCGGTGTGGCCGCTACTTGATCGCCACGCTGGGACGCTTCCAACCATCGTGTGAGAGATCTCGAGCTCCAGAGACAATGAGGATAGCTTGGAAGCGTGGTCAAAATAATGGAAGAACAACGAAGTATATTGCAGAAGGCGATCAAGACGATGTAGATACAAAGCCGATCGAGCCACTCCGCGAATACCGCGTCATCGAGTACCATGAGAGACAGCCCCGAGAAAAGAAAAAAAAAGAGAACGGCCACGGAGACGTAAGTGCTAACGTACGTAGTTTATGATGGAGTTATTCAATCGTAGATGAGTAAATAGAGTGAATCCGGAAGGAAGAGTACAGTAAAAGCACGACTCCGCAAACGCGACGAGATCGTGGCTCACAAACTACTTCCGTATGTTCAAACTGGTGACGGTCGAGAGCGGCCGACGAGGGACCCCAGATGGACGAGGGAGGCCAGATAGCCGCTTCGAAGGGGGCGCAGACGACTTCACAGGCTGCTTGCCCTTCCCCGAGGTCGACGGACAGGCAGAAGGGGGCGATCGTTTGACGGGCGAACGAGGGCCAGGGGCGCGAGACTTGGGCGCCGCCGCGCGTCCAGGCGATGACTGAGGCTTGCTGCCCGTGGATGACTTCGCGCCGGCGCCTAGTTTGGACGGCTTGCTGGACTCCTTGGAGACGGTCGCCTTAGACGAGACCCGAGCTTGAGAGCGTGGCGCCGCGTTCTCCTTCCCCTTCGCCCGATGAGAGACGCTCTTGCCTAGAGCCTGCGAGGGAACAGTCTTGGACGCCCGCGGAGTAGGCGATGAGGAGTGGCGCTCGACGACCTTGGCCGCATCCGAATGGGAGGTAGAAGGAAGGCGTGCGCGGGTGTTGTCGTTGAAGACCAGCAGGCTCTGAGCGAGGGGAGCAATAGAGTCCTTCGACACCGTGGAGCAGAACGAAGCCGCTTCGATGTCGTCGCCTCCAGCACGGAGAGGGGTTTGGAGCGAGGCAGGCATAACCCAGCTCCGCACCGGCGTCGGCGAGCACGGTGACTGAGGAACATTGGTCGCTTCGAACGGCGGTGTCCACTCGACGATCTTGCCCTTCGCCCAGGTAGCCGGTGCTGGTGACGGAGGAAGAGGAATCGCGGCCGCGCCCTCGAGGGTGATGTCACCACGCTCAAACCTCTTCAACAACCGGTTGACTGCCTTCAGCAGCTTGTTGTCCGACATCAGCTGAGCGATCTCCGCCTTGAACTTCTTCTCGTTTTTGACGATTTGCGTGTCCCGCCGACGAACCCGGTCCTCGACCTCGACCACCTTGGTCTTCTCGATGGCAAGCGCATTCTGCGTAACGACGAGTTCCTCAGCAACCCGCTGAAGCTCCTTGTCGCCATCAGAAGCTGCTGAGGTGTCTGAGGGTGCAGGTGAAGGTTGTACGAGGGCGGCGTCCTTGACAAAGTCGGCGATCTTCTCGTCGCGCGACTCGATCATCCTGTCCCTGTGCGCGAGTTGTTGAACCTGGCGGGCGATGGTTGCGTCCTTGCGGCTGTTCATGGCCTACGTATAATGAATGGTCGGTGCCGGTCGTAGATGAAGGGGATTTGAAGACGCACCTCGAGCTCCTGCTTCTCGCGCGCGTGCCTCTCGTCGTCAGACTTCCGAGCCTCCTGGATCTTCGCCAGCTCGGAGCGCAGCCGAGCGTTTTCCGCTAGAGTAGCCTGATTCACATCCGTCATCAGTGAAGATACATCACCATGCAGACGCTGGACGTACTGTGTCGATGGATGGAGTGGCGCGGCTGACTTGGAGCTCTTCCCGTACAGCCTTCAGCTGGGCCTGAATCGCATCGATCTTGCACTACATTCCTGTCAACACGATGCACATTCAATGCGTTCAATACGAGACGTACCTGAGCCTCAGCCTCGACGATCCGCTGAGCCTCCTTGACTGCTCGGTCGCGCTCGACGTCCTTGGCCTTCAGAGCGTCCTAAACAAGCACGTTAGTCTCGACGAGGGCTATGATGACACGACACGCACCTTGTGGGCACGTTCAGACGCAGCAAGCTGTTCCGCGTCCTTCTTGTGCAGCTCCTCTAGCATCCCGTTCCGGTTCACCTGAACCTTCAGCCGAGCCGCATATTCGGTGTTCGTCTGCAGGAACAGTACGTCAGCCCGTTGTCCCACGACGACGCACATATACCCAGACGTACGATGCCACCGATCTCAAGCTTGTATGCCTGATCCCGGATCGTTTTGTCCTGCTCCTTCAGCTTCTCGCCCTTCTCCGCATCAGCTGCCCGGATCGCCGCGTTCTCTTCACGCGCTTGACAGAGCGAGGCGACGTGCCTGGCGATCATACCCACCCACTCCTCGTTCTCCTTGGTCTTGATCTCCAGCTCCTTCTCAGCCCAAGCTGCTTTCGCCGAAGCCGCTTCAGCCGTGCGCTGCAATCACCGTAATTAAATCTAATTCTCATGGCCAGACGTAACGAACGTACCTCGGCCTCACGCTTCTTCTCCATCGCCCGCATGTGGATCTTCTCCTTCCTCTCAAGCTGCCAGTCCTTCAGCTCGTTCACCGCCTCCCAATGGTTCTGCCGCTGTTCCGCCTTCTCAGCCCGCCCTTTGTACTTGTCTGCCCGTGCGTTGGCTGCGTCACGCTGCGCCTCGAGCGACTCGATGCAGCCAGCCGCCTCACCATGGAGCTCCTTGTGCGACGCCGTGTCAGCCGCGTGCGCTTCCTGTGATCTCTGAAGGGCGTCCTTGAGTGTATTGATCTCGACGTCGGACGCTTCCTTGTCGCTCTTTAAAACCGTCACTATATGCGCTCGGTTTTGAGAGAACTAGGAAGACGAACCTGAGCACGAGCCTCGATGGAAGCGATAATCTCCTGAAGGATCGCGATCTTCGTGCTCAGCGTCCTGGCCTCCGCCGCGTGTGAGTCCTCGAGCCGCTGCGCCCTAGCCTTGTGCCCGTCCGAGCGCCGCTGCAACGCAAAGTGCGCCTTGTCCCTGATGCGGCTGACCTCGGTCGCGCACCATGTCTGAAGCGCGCTGAACTTGGCGTTGAACTTCTTCGTGGTGGCCTATTCGCCGCCATGAATTCCACGTGGAACGCCACGACGATAGGAATATATTCACCTTGGCCCGGGTTCTCATCTTAGAGACCTGCACATTCCTTTTGACTAGCGTCGACTCTGTCCGCCGCAGCCTGTCCTCCATACGTGACCATTGACACCAGATCCACACGATAAACCAGGTGGATATCGCGAGTGCGCCGATAACAAAGATAAGCTTGAGCGGAGAGCTCCAGACGTGTTTACCGAGGATACCAACGGGCTTGACCGGACGAGAGGAGCTGAGGCTGACCGACAGGACGGCGAAGATGAGGCCAAAGACGGAGGCGAGGCCAATGAGCACCACGCGAAGACTGGATGCCGTCGGGTCGAGTTCAGCCTGCTGAGTTCCATTCGCAAAGACCGCAGCAAGGATGGTAGTTGCCCATGTGACGGGTGCTCGCAGTCGATCGAGTGGTCTCGGGAGTTTGAAGACGTCTGGCATCGTAGAGAGTTGACTTGGGACGCGAAAGAAGGTGAGGTCTTGGGGGGCGGAGGCGGAGGCACAAGAGAACCACTTCTCGCCCAGTAACGGGTTCTAAGTGTTCATCATGGAGGCTGGCCGACATGTCAGCCGCGGCTGACGAGGGTGCAAACTTCACGACATACCGATCGAGACCAACATGATCCCTCGGTGTACCCTCGGTGGTCCATGGCCAGTGAATAGCGTCGAAGGCGCATATAGGTGACAATATGAGACGTCTATGAGTAAAGTCGAGCGAAGAGCAAGAGAGCGATGGAGCGATAATGAGGAAAAAATACAAAACGTTGTCGCCCAAGAAGAGTTGTCGCACGGTTTCTTGTTTGGGAGCATGACGTCATAGACGACGGGCGCGTCGGGCCTTCGTCAGCGCGGTGCGTTTGGCACTGCTGTCGAGAGCCAGGACGCGCCGATCAAGATGCACGTCCTGAGTCCGCTTTGCATGGCGACATAGACGAGTCTTGTTCTTACTAGCGGGCTGTGCGCAGCTTCCTACGTGAACGGGCCCGAGTGGCGCAGAAAAAGGCAGGGCGCAAGCTGAGTCACGGAGAACCTGCTTTTCTTTGAACCGGACGAGAACTACCAGGGATGTGTTGGCAATCGACAACGAACGACGTCGTTCTCTTCCGCTACCACAACTTGAAGAGAAACGGATACAATATGACACCATTGAGAACACGGAGCATGTACCACATGAGGGAGAATATATAGAAAACTTCAGATGTACCGCAGTCTATGAGGACACGTAACAATGAGGGATACAACACAGAATGGAACGGAACCGATAACGTGTAGCTCGCGACCAAAGACCGGTGCCGCCGACTTCATGCCCCCACAGACGGTATCGCCCCCTTCGCTTGCTTCTTAGAGGCCGGCTCACCTTCCTCCCGGACGTTATCGAGGTCGCCCTTCTTGACCTGGCCAGGACGCTTGTTGGCATTGTATCTCCTGTCAACTTGATCCGGGAGCTTATCGTTCACTGGCCACGACAACTTGTCGAGTTTTGACAACAAAACGGCACCAAAATAGATATGATTCTGAAGCCTTGCTGCCAGCGCCGCCGTATCGGTCTCGGGAACCTTCTTCTCCTCCTCCTCCGGTAGATGCCATCTCTCCCTCTGCTTATCAAATCTTGATATGCGCTCGGACATGTCTTGGCTCTGATGGGCGGGGTTCGGCGGGACGTGGTGGGGCGGGCTGTAGCTCGCATAGTGAGCTTTGAAGAGGGGTAGAAGTTGCTCCAAGATCTCCTGGATCGGGTGCGACGACACGTAGGTGTCGGCGTCGGCGTCGGCGTCTTCCCGTGATGTTGAGGTATGGTCCTCGGAAGAAGAAGGGGTAGCAACAACAGGTGGAGCGATGGACGAGGAGCCTCTGGAGGGAGCATGAGCACGGGTGGGGAGACGACGGGTGACTCTGCGGTTGAGGAAGACGAGTGGAGAGCCGTCTGGGTTCCTGATGATACCCTCAGAGATGGCGTATCTCTTCAACGTCCCACAATAGAACTGTGTACCGTGGCGGTGCGAGTCGTCGAAGTATCTCGACATGAACGCCTCGAGCTCCGTGCAATTATTTTCGATGAACTTGCTTGACTCGTACAGCAGAACGTGCAAGATAGACTCCAGCTCGTCCGCTAGATCGATTTCTTTGTCCGAGTCATCGAGAGTCTTGACGGACATAAACTGCCACGTGCCCTGTATTGCTAGTTGGCAAGGTCGCGCGACCAAGAAGTTGCGACTTACTGTGCGATCGGGCTGACGAGGTCCCTTCCCGACGTCCGAGCTATGTTTGCAAAGCTCCCAATCGGTGAGGAGGCCACACCTCGTTACGACACCATCTACCACCTGGGTGTAGATTAAGATATTCCCAACGCTGATGTCGCGATGAGTATACCCTAGATTCCAGGCTGCCTCGTGCGCTTTGATATATGGACGGATCAGTGGATCGTCCACGTGTAGAATGGTTAATAGTACCGCACCGACAAGAATATCGACGAGTAAGCTGACCAGCTCCCGACTGTTCTTGAATTCGCTCAGCGGCTGCCCGACTTCCTTGACAACCATCCGGTAATGTTGATGAGCCTTAAGCGGACACGAGTCGCCCTCTCCAGTCTTATTGTTCAGCTCCCTCCACTTCTTGTCGGTGACGGTCGCCTGGCCAGGGACGTCGCCGTGGCAGACGAGGGTAGGAATGTTGGGGACGTTCGCACGGTTGAGCTTCTCGAGTATGGTGCCTTCTTGTTGGACTCTAGCGTAGTCCACCCGCCACGCATCCTTCAGGAAGACCAGCGGCCCGAAAGGATTCTCGAGATCGATGGCGACATAGCCTCGCGTACCTCGACCTGCAAGATTTGGTGCGACGAACATAGGCTTGCCAACGAGGAAGCTCTTGTCGCCATCCTGGGTCTTGACGGTGAGTTTCCAGCGAGGGCGGTTGCCCTTGATTGACTCGGCAAAGAGGTTGGATGGGCCCTCATCTTCGAGTCCTTCCTCATCAACATACGGCGTCTCCGCACGATCACGCATCAAGACATACTCCCTGGAACCCTTCTCCACGCGGACAGCGGTAGGGTCGTGGCCGCGGCCGGTAGCGTCGAGACGCGAATAGCAGTAGAGAAACTGGCCGAGGATGTGAGGGTCCGTCTTGTAGTTGAACTTCTCGGAAAAGATGAGACCGGAACGATCAGAGAAGACGAGGCGAGCAAAGTCGCCGAGAACGACGACGGTGAAGTGGTGGGTGCGATGTTGGGCATCGAAAGCGTTCTTAGCGTAGCCGAGAGTCTGCGCGAGAACGTTCGCACGACGGTCAGAGCTCGTGGGGAAAAACCCGACGCCCTTCTCATCAAAGGGATCATCCTGAACGGACTCAATCTTGAACTCGAACAAGACTTCGACCCGCGACCAGTCCGCTCTTTGGGTCTTCTCGGGTGCGTGTTTCTTAGGATATAGTGCAGAGTCCATCTTCTGTCGAGTAGGGTCTTCCTTGTCTGGCTTGTTCGGAGTGTTGACGAACACGAAGTCAGGATGAACAAGCTTCTCTCCCGTGGAGAGCACGCCGTTGTTGATACAAGCCGCCTAGCAGAAGGGTAATCACCTGGGATGAGAGGCGCGTATTTTGGGGAAGAAAGTGGCAACCACTTACAAACGGCTCGTACATGTCAGCCTCATGCTTTGTTTCAGGAATGTTGTCAAAAATCCCCGCAAACGCTTCTTTGGAGGGTACTTGTCCCTCGAATGGGACGAGGTCGCTGAGCATTTTGTGGCTGAGCATGTGAAAGAGCTTCTTAATGATGCTGAGTTTAAGGTCGTTGCGGATATCCTCAACTTTCGGCGTTCCTGTCGTGATTGAGCTCGTGTAAGGGCCTTTGGCACGAGACGCGGGTTTTTCGGAGTGAGTGCTCGTCATGCTGAGGACGAGAAGGGCGGATGTGTGGGGGTAGGGGAGAACTTTGGGAGAACTTACAAATGTGTCTTCCTGACGGCGGACGTTTATCAGATCATGCAGGCGTCTGTACAAAAGTATTGTCGGATGTGGGTAAGTACGTGGAGAACAGGGGGGCGTTTCCCAAACCACTGTGGCGGGATGACTATACGTGGTGAGCGCAGCCGCCGCAGCGTGGTTCAGTTCGACCGCATTGGGATCACAAGCGCTCATCTCGCCTCACTGCGCGCCACGTGCTTGAACCTGCACTGTCCAACAAGATTGACGCCGCTCCGCGCTCTTCTAAGTTACCGTGGTGAGCTCCTAGGATTCCCTCGAACTTGGGAGTAGTATCTGCAGCCCAGTATTGTAGTCCAATAGGTGATATACAAGGTTTACTTTTTTCTCTTTGTCAGCGCCGGTCACTGACCAGAGCGTCCACTCCAGAACTCGGAGGTTCAGCGATCATCACGCGACAGTGCTCCTCGTCATGGTAGACCTCCGGTGTGAAAAGAAGGCTAATGCGACTAATCAGATAGCAGGAAGGGGCACTGGCCCTTCTTATAGAGAACGTCGCTCCCGCGCTTTCTCACGCGAAGCAACGGGGCTGCCACTGCTAGTACCATCTTAGTAACGTGCTTATTAGCGCTTACCGCCCTTATGTGGCAGAATAAGGGCGAATAAGTGATTTCGAGAAGTTCTGATGGTTCTTCATGCTGTGTATACAATAAAGTAGTGCATTTCTCTTCTATCGAACAATGGCGAGTGAGGATCGGGGACGGGGACATAGGATGGCGGAGGGAAAGCAATGGGCGCTTATGAGATTCGGCTTCGTGGCGTTGGTTGATCTCCCTATTTTGGTTAATGCAATGCAAAGAGTCGGACGCCTAGTGAGTCGATCTTCATTTCGAGCCACCGGGCCGATAGTCGACTAGGACACGACGACAAGCGTGCAAGATTGCTTTCGTGCTGTATACATATGACTATCCCATACCCAGTCCTTGGACCCTCACAAAGAGAAACGACGAGTCGAGTCAAGCGTTTTACAAAACTGCGCTGAAACTTTCGAACTCACGCCGTTGCTCACAAGGCAGCTTGGGGATTGAGAAAACGTGAGACCCCAACACCCCCAGACACTAATAGTGACACGGGAAAACAGCAACAGACCTCTAGCAGGCTTATGGACTGGGTGTGATGTCAAGAGTAAACACGACTTAACATGGCTCAATATAGATCTGAATCGTGTCAGGTCACTCTCGCCGAAGATGCGTTTGATTTGCGCGCGGTAGCCGTTCCTTGAACGATGAAAAGTAAGTGTAAATATACGTCCCGAAGGAATGCCATCGGCAATATAAGAACGGAAATACGAGTTAAATTCTAGAGGACTCAGCTACGGTACAATGCCGAGCGTGTCAACTGCTAAAACTCTACGCGTACACCGATAAAGAGTCGAAAAACGAACCAGGAAAAAGGGAAAGTAAGAACACCGGACATGAGAGGAGGTCACGGGTCCGTGTGGTATGTAGGGGGAGACGGGTATGTGTGGTAAGCATAAGCAGAGATGTCTAGGAGTAAATGGAAACCGAAGCGCTGTGAGTACTCGTACACGAGTGTAGATAATATAAGTATAGGTGTAGTGAGAGGACGACTCCGCTAACGCGACGAGATCGTGGCGCACCGTCTACTTCCTCTTGTTCGGGGAAGCCACAGAGGCAAGAGGACAACGAGCGGGCGCAGGCGAACCAGCTGTCCCAGATGCCGGTTTCTTCGGAGAACTCGGGCCCAACGACTTCCCGAGACACTTGAGAGCGGCCGGACCAGTAGCGAGGGCTGCCGCAGATAGCTTCGCAGGCGAGCAAGGCGCCTTGAGCCCCCCGCGAGCCGGAGAGCCGGGGACCGCGTTCTCCTTCCCCTTCCCCTTCGCTTTATACACCTTGCACTTCGACGGCCCCCGCGCAAGCACCTCCGGCGGAAACTGCGGCCTCTGCGTCACCGTCGCCGACGCCCCGTCTTGCGACTCGCTCTCGCTCGGAGTCTCCGGGCCCGCCGCCTTCTTCGCTCGCCTCCCGCCCCGACGACGATGCTTGGACGGCTCCACCTTCCACGCTTCGTACGACTCAGACGCCGAGATCGGCGTCTCCTGCCCGAGGCTCTCCAAGTCGAGCGTAGATGGCAGATCGTGTGCGAGGGCCGCGAAAGAGTCTGTCGACGCCGAGGTCGGGCAAGGGCCTGCATCCACCTCTGCGTTGTCGCCATCGTGGTCATGGTCGTCGTCGCCGTCGTCGCCGTCAAGGCCGCCCAGGGTCTGGAGGATGTCCGGCATGCTGCAGCTGCTCCCGAGGCGCGTCGGGGACCCGATCGACTGCGCGAACTTGGACCTCTCGAATGGCGGCGTCCAGTCCACGATCTTGCCCGTCGCCCAAGGCGCAGGCGCGGGCACAGGCGCAGGCGACGACGCGGAAGGGAAGGTGTAAGCTGCCCGCTTGACTATCCGACCCCGCCACCTGTTCGTCATGTCGTCCTTCTTGTTCAGGATCGCATCCCGGAGTAAGATCTTGCCCTCCAGCTTCGCGATCTCGGCCTTCGACACCTTGGCGTTCTCAGCGATCTCCTCGTCCCGCTCCCGAACCTCGTCCGTGAGCCTGGTGACCTCAGTCTTCTGGACAGTGAGCTCCGCCTGTGTCGCCCGAAGTTCCTCGGCGCTCTCGGCTGATGCGGAGGCCGCCGCCCGCCCGAGGTCGACGATCTTCTCGTCCCGGGACTCGATCATCCGGTCCTTCTGTGCGAGCTCCTGGGTCTGACGAGCGTTCACCGAGTCCTTGTGGCTGAGCTTTGCCTGCGTAGAGCTCTATCAGCACTGAGGATGCGAGAGGTGAACGAATGCGTACCTCGAGCTCCCGCTTCTCGCGCCCGTGCTTCTCAGCGTCCGACGAACGCGCATCCCGGGCAGTCTGCAGCTCCTCCCGGAGACGAAGGACCTCCGCTTCGGTCGCTTGGCCAGCTTTGATATCTCCGTGCATCATCGCCAGCTCACTCCTGAGCTCGTTCGACTCGCGCTGCGAACACAACGTCACTCGAATGCACTATCGTGCAAATGCGAGAGATAACGTACCTGAGCGTCCGCCTTGATAGCCTCGATCGCCTTCTCGTGCAAGACGTCCTTGGCCTTCAGTGCGTCCTGAATATCTATGCGTCAATCTCACGTCAATGCGGTGATCATTCAACGCCACGCACCTGGTGAGCGTTCTCATCTGCCGCGCGCCTTGCCCTCTCCTTCACCACGTCCTCCGCCAGCGACTCCATCCTCCCTCGTTGAATCCCGGAGTGAGTCGCGTTCTCCCTCATAGCCTTCAAAACGAGCACGTCAGCACAAGCTCCGAATCCACGCATATATCCAAACTCACGATCGCGTTCATGTCGAGCTCATATGCCTGCGTCCGGATCGTCGCGTCCTTCTCCAGTCCCGCGAATACCGCATCGTCCCGCTCCGTGGTAACCGTCACGAGCTTGACCGACTGAGTGGTGATCACCACCGCTTGCCTCTCGTTCCGCTCTTCCGAAACCTGCAGCTGCTTCTCGGTATCCGCCAGCTTCGCCTCCGTGAGCGTGAGCTTGGTCTCAGCCCTGTCTGCACGAGTGTCGGCGTTGTCGGCGCGAGTGTTGGCAGCCTCGAGCTTGGCCTCGAGCGACTCGATGCATCCGGCGGCTTGACCGTGAAGTGCCTTGTCCGATGCCTTGTCAGCCGCGCTCCGTTCCTCGGTCTTACGAAGCGCGTCCTTGAGGGAGCTGATCTCGGCGTCCGAAGCTTGCTTGTCGCTCTGCGAAACTATCACTATATGCGCCCAAGTTCGAACTCGATGGGAAACGAACCTGTGCGCGAGCCTCAATCGAAGCGATCGTGGCCCGGAGCATTGCAATCGTCGAGCTCGTCTTGGCGTATTCCGTCGCGTGCACGTCCTTGAGCTGCTCAACCGTCGCCGCGTGCCCGCCCGAGCGCTGCTGCAAGTCGAAGCGTGCCTTGTCCTTGATCCGGCTGACCTCGGCCGCGCACCACCGCTGAAGAGCGCTGAACTTCGCGTTCGACTTCTTCGCCGTGTCCTATTACGCGCGTGGGTTGATGGGCTTAACCGCGAGAGATGGCATACGCACCTTGGACTGACGGCCCATCTTCGCGATCTTGGCGTCCCTTGTAACTACCATCGACTCTGCCCGCCGTGCCCGGTTCTCCATCCGCGCCCACTTCAGCCAGACCCACACGACGAACGAAGTCGAGATGGTGAAAGCGCTGAGGACGTAGGCGAACTTGACATCAGGGAAGTTCCAGATGTGCTTGCCGGTGATACTGATGGGCGTGGCCGGACGACGGAGGCTGATACCGACAGAGAGGAGGACGAGGGTGAGGACGATGACGGAGGTGATGCCGAAGAGTGCCATGTGAGAATCGATGACAATGAAGTCAAGGTTCAACCAGAGAGCCGTGGCGGTAAGGATGGCAGCGATGTTCAGAGTGAGCCAGGAGAGGGGTGCTCTAAGGCGATCCAGAGGTCTGGGGAGGTTGAAGACGTCTGGCATGGTAGAGAGTCGGCGTCGGCGTCGGCGGCTGGTAGGAGGGAGCGATGGTGAGGTGGTGGTGGATGGAAGCGGAAGAGTGAGAGAGTAGCCTCCTCCTGCGCGGCAGGTTGTATGCGTCTGGGGGCTGGCATGGAGGCTGACTGGTATGTCAGCCGCGGACGACGAGGGAGCGAGTTCGGCAACATACCGATCGAGCCTAAGCAGGAGCCAGGCTTGTCATCAGCAGACTTCCGGTGCGCAGAGTATAGAATGCCGGGCATTGTGGAACCGCGATAGAGGCTGTCGAGGTGAGGGTTGTAAAAGGTAGATAGAGGACGGTGGTAAAGCGAGAAGCGAGACTTTGAGGTCGCGACGTCGCCCCGAAGCAACTCGGCGTCGTCACTGGCGGCGACCACCGAAAGCGAACAGAAGCCGTCCGCAAAGGTTGACACTTCCTATTTGGGAGCGCACGACGACGCCGACTTCAAAACGCTTAAGAGACGTTGAAGACAGGCTTTCGTAGATCTTGGAGACGTACATCTTCGTTGATCTATAGCATACTAGGCGAGAGCGCAGGAGATTCCAGGACTCCTGCACGTCGGAAGCCTTCCTAGCTGTCCTTGTTACCTACATTTTCAAGGGGGAAGTGCACGGTTTTCAGTAGATTTCCGTCTCCAGTCTTACAACTGTGGAGAGAAAGTGCTCATGAGGTACTTCAAACGCGGTGGTGGAACGGCTCGCCCGGCTCGCCGGTTGGCGGAGGAGGCGAGGACATGGTTAAGCGCTTACATAGGGACGTTGTACCTTTAACGGCTTGGCCACGTGGGCCGGCAGCTTGGCTTCGAGCTCATGCTTCAGCCCATCTCTTCAAAGTCGCTCTCTAGTTCTGCTCTACATAGTCTGCGCCTCCTCCCAGACGATCGCGTACATCCGGGCCGGCAAAGACATAGTACTCAGCAAGACGATCGGTGGCTCAGCGCTGAGGGGTCATTCGACGGCCGAAAGGGCGGAGTTGTTCGTGTTTCGGCCACGGAACATCAGGCGCACGTAGCGCCTTGAAGAGCTCGAGGACCGCGATATGGTCGTCAAGGTGCTTCGCCGACGCTTTCATCTCCTCCGACGGCTCGAGCCGGGTGGTCTGAATGGACCTCCATGTGAAGTTAGCTGCGGCCTTGGGCTTGAAGGTGGTTGAAGCGCCGGTCCGACGACGTTGCGTTGCGCGTGAGTCGTCCCCGTCTGAGTCGTTTATAGCCGGTTGGTCGGTGGTCGACGATGATTCCGAGGCCTTCTTGTAGTTCTCGTAGGCGATAATCGCGTACCGAGCGCGGAACCAGTCAAACATCGTCACCATCAGATAGTTGAGCGGCTCGTGATCGGTAAAGAGGACAGGTTCGGCGTCGATCTTGAGAACCCCCTCCTTTATCGCAGTCCTCTTCGCTGTGCCACAAGTCTTCAAGCCGTTCTCAAACCTGTGACCAAGGAAGTATTGCATCACTTCAGACATGCTGTGCTCGAAGTTGTGGGGGATGCGGATCACAGCGTGGTGGAGAAGGACGTTGAAAAACGACTCGATCTCGTCAGCCACGCTGATTATGTTGAACGTTTCCGTGAGACGCGCAACCGACATATACTGGAACGTTCCCTATATCACTGTGTGTCAGCATTGCCATAAGTACGCAGAGTTCCAAGACATGACTTGCAGTGCGCTCAGGCTGCCGCACTCGTTCCTTGACCTTGCCCTTCGCAATAGGCTTCGACACCTCCCAGTCAGTCAGTAAGCCAGCCCACTCGACGTGAAAGGTGCCGGCTTCTTCGTTGCAGCAGAAAACGGGGCGAACCAGGAGATTGCCACTGCTGATGTCTCGGTGCAATAGCCCGCAGAGCACCACAGCGTCCGAGTGAGCTATGAAAGTCCCGCTACAGGTGAGAAGATGACGCGATAATAAAGCTAGGGGCCAGGCGCACCCATGATACCGTCTCCCACTATCAACACAATCTGTCGGTGCTGGTAGGTGAAGATGCGGTCAGCGTACGCGAGCTTCTGTTCTCGGACCTTGGAACGCGTCTCGCTGTCGGAATCGGTGTCGGCCTCGACCTTGTCTTCGAACGGGTCGAAGCGACTTCCGCTGTCCATCTTGAACTCAAGGAAGAGTCGCTGATGGGGCCAGTTCGGCCGGCCGGGCACGAGGACGATGTTGCTGAGGTACAGGGCCGCGTCGGGCTTGTTCTTTCCCGCATCGCCTAGGTCATACTTGTTCGGCGACACACGAAAGACGTACCCGGGGACTTTCTCAAAGGTTGTCGTCTTCTTATTGCGGGATGGTGGAGGAACGGAGGAGCTGCTGTCCGGCTTATTGCCGAGAGAACTCACAGCCTTGGATGTGGGAGATTGATGAGAAGGTGGTTCAGTCTTCCGTCCTGCAACCTTCTCGAGAACGTAGAGGTCGAAGAGCGCGACCTACGACAGGCGTTAGACAATAGTGAGGTCAATTAGCGACAAGAGATGCTCACAAAGTCTTCGTTCAGCGCATCCTCATTCTTTATACCCCTCTGATTTGCGCGCAATTTGTTCTCACTAATCATCTTCTCCAGCTCTTTCTTGAAGGCGCGCATCGCTTTGGATGAGGGCATGAGATGAGCGGGGGGCTTAGGGAGTAACTGTTCTTGGAACCCGCTCGTCGGGAGCCAGATTGTCCTGTCTTTCAGCTCGTTGTCCATGGCCTGTCGCTGAATTTCTGCGCCGCGGTGACCCTGTCGTCAGACCGGCCGTGAACACTTGAACGATCGCAGAGGACGACGGACGAGAACCGACGACGGAGCGAGGCCAAGGGCGAGGCAAGCGAGAGACATAGGAGGCGAACAAGGCGGGTGAGCAACTTGAAGAGGAGTGGCGACCGTGTGGCGACTCACCCCTCTGAGAATAAGCGCCGGACGTCTCAATGCGGTTATGTCAAATCCGATGAGGATAGCTTGGAAGCGTGGTCAGAATAATGGAAGGAAAACGAGGTATATTGCAGAAGGCGATCAAGACGATGTAGGTACAAAGCCGATCGAGCCACTCTGCGAATACCGCGTCATCGAGTACATGAGAGACAGCCCCGAGAAAGGGAAAAAAAGAGAACGGTGACGGAGACGTTAGTGCTAACGTACATGGTTTATGATGGAGTTATTCAATCGTAGATGAGCAAATGAAGTAAAACCAGAAGGAAGAGTGTAGTAAAAGCACGACTCCGCAAACGCGACGACATCGTGGCTCCCAAACTACTTCCGCATGTTCGAAGTGGTGACGGTCGAGAGCGGCCGACGAGGGACCGCCGACGGACGAGGGAGGCTAGATAGCCGCTTCGAAGAGGGTGCCGACGACTTCGCAGGCTGCTTGCCCTTGCCCGAGGTCGACGGAGAGGCAGAAGGGGGCAGTCGCTTGACGGGCGAACGAGGACCAGGGACGCGAGACTTGGGCGCCGCCCGTCCAGGCGACGACCGAGGCTTGCTGCCCGAGGACGACTTCGCGCCGGCGCCGGGTTTGGAATGCTTGCCAGACCTCTCGGAGACGGTCGCCGTAGACGAGACCCGAGCTTGAGAGCGTGGCGCTGCGTTCTCCTTCCCCTTCGACCGATGCGAGACGCTCTTGCCAAGAGCCTGAGAGGGAGCAGTCTTGGACGCCCGCGGAGTAGGCGATGACGAGCGGCGACCGACGACCTTGGCCACATCAGAATCAGAGGTAGGAGGAAGGTTTGGGCGGGCGTTGTCGTTGAAGACCAGCAGGCTCTGAGCGAGAGGCGCGATGGAATCCTTCGACATAGTAGAGCAGAATGAAGGCGCTTCGATGTCGTCACCTCCAACACGGAGAGGGGTTTGGAGCGAGGCAGGCATCACCCAGCTCCGGAGTGGCGTCGGAGAGCATGGCGACTGAGGAACATTGGACGCTTCGAACGGCGGTGTCCAGTCGACGATCTTGCCCTTCGCCCAAGTGGCCGGTGCTGGTGACGGAGGAAGAGGAATCGCGGCCGCGCCCTCCAGGGTGATGTCGCCACGCTCGAACCTCTTCAACAACCGGTTGACCGCCTTCAGCAGCTTGTTGTCCGACATCAGCTCAGCGATCTCCGCCTTGAACTTCTTCTCGATTTTGACCATCTGCTTGTCCCGTCGGCGAACCCGGTCCTCGACCTCGGTCACCTTGTTCTTCTCGACGGCAAGGGCATCCTGCGCGGCGATGAGATCCTCTGAGACGCGTTGAAGCTCCCCAGAAGCTTCTGGGGTGGCTGAGGGCACAGACGAAGCTTGTACGAGGGCGGCGTCCTTGACGAGGGCGGCGATCTTCTCGTCGCGCGACTCGATCATCCTGTCCCTGTGCGCGAGCTGTTGAACCTGGCCGGCGATGGTGACATCCTTGCGGGTGTTCATGGCCTACGTATAATGAATGGTCAGTGCTGGAGGTTGACGAAGGGAATTTGAAGACGCACCTCGAGCTCCTGCTTCTCGCGCGCATGCCTCTCGTCGTCAGACTTCCGAGCCTCCTTGATCTTCGCAAGCTCGTCGCGCAGCCCAGCGTTTTCCGCTAGAGTAGCCTGATTCACATGCGTCATCAGTGAAGATACATCACCATGCAGACGCTAGACATACTGTGTCGATGGATGGAGTGGTGCGGCTGACTTGGAGCTCTTCCCGTGCAGCCTTCAGCTGGGCCTGAATCGCATCTATCTTGCACTACATTCCTATCAACACGATGCACGTTCAATGCGTTCAATAAAAGACGTACCTGAGCCTCCGCCTCGACGATCCGCTGAGCCTCCTTGACTGCTCGGTCGCGCTCGACGTCCTTGGCCTTCAGAGCGTCCTAAACAAGCACGTTAGTCTCGACGAGGGCTACGATGACACCACACGCACCTTGTGGGCAAGTTCAGACGCAGCAAGCCGTTCCGCGTCCTTCTTGTGCAGCTCCTCCAGCGTCCCGTTCCGGTTCACTTGAACCTTCAACCGAGCCGCATATTCCGTGTTCGTCTGCAGGGACACTATGTCAGCCCGTTGTCCCACGACGACGCACATATACCCAGACGTACGATGCCGCTGATCTCGAGCTTGTATGCCTGATCACGGATCGTCTTGCCTTGCTCCTTCAGCTTCTCGCCCTTCTCCGCATCTGCCGCCCGGATCGCCGCGTTCTCTTCACGGGCTTGACAGAGCGAGGCGACGTGCCTCGCGACCATACCCGTCCACTCCTCGTTCTCCTTGTTCTTCATCTCTAGCTCCTTCTCAGCCGAAGCCGCTTTTGCCGACGCCGCTTCCGCCGTGCGCTGCGACCGCCGTGATCAGAATCAGTTCTCACCACCAGATATAACGAACGTACCTCGGCCTCACGCTTCTTCTCCATCGCCCGCATGTGGATCTTCTCCTTCCTCTCAAGCTGCCAGTCCTTCAGCTCGTTCACCGCCTCCCAGTGGTTCCGCTGCTCTTCTGCCTTCTCGGCGCGTCCTTTGTACTTGTCCGCCCGTGCGTTGGCTGTGTCTCGCTCCACCTGGAGCGACTCGATGTAGCTAGCCGCCTGACCGTGGAGCTCCTTGTCAGCCACATGCTCTTCTTGTGACCGGTGGAGGGCGTCCTTGAGTGTGCTGATCTCGGCGTCGGAAGCTTCCTTGTCGCTCTTTAAAACTGTTACTATATGCGCACGCTTTCTAACGAGGAGACAAACCTGAGCACGAGCCTCGATAGAAGCAATAATCCCCTGGAGGATCACGATCTTCTTGCTCAGCGTCCTAGCCTCTGCCGCGTGTGCGTCCTCAAGCCCTTGTACCCTGGCCTTGTACCCGTCCGAGCGCCGCTGCAGCGCAAAGTGCGCCTTGTCCCTGATGCGGCTGACCCCTGTCGCGCACCACGTCTGAAGCGCGCTGAACTTGGCGTTGAACTTCTTCGTAGTAGCCTATTCGCCACCATAAATCTCGCGCGGGACGCCATGACGATAGGGAGATACTCACCTTGGCCCGAGTACCCATCTTAACGACCTTCGCATTTCTTTGAACCAGGGTCGACTCCGCCCGCCGCAGCCTGTCCTTTATGCGTAACCATTGACGCCAGATACACACGACGGCGAAGGTGGAGATCGCGAGTGCGCCGACGAGGACGCTGATGAGCATGACCGGACGACGGATGCTGAACCCAATGGACAGGACGATGAGTGCCAGGCCGAGGACGGAGACAATGCCGAGGAACATCGTGCGAGAGTCGAATGCCGTGAAGTCGAGGTCGAGCAGCAGTGTGTTGGCGATGAATCTCGCAACGAAGGTAATGACTTCCCAGACGAGGGGTCCTTGCAGCCGATCTAATGGTCCTGGGGGGTTGAGGACGTCGGGCATGACTGAGGCTTGTAGCTATTCGGCGCGACAGGTGAGGTCTCGATAGGCAGAAGTGAAGGAGCGAGAGAACAGGTTCCTCTCCTCACACAAGCTCTACGTGCTCAGAGGCTAGCGTGAAGGCTGACCTGGATGTCAGCCACGGTGGACGACCCAGGAAAATGGATGACATACTAATCGAGACCGACATAACCGTTCAAGTTGGTCGACGGACGAGGATAGTATCCAAGTGCGCATATCGTCCGCGGCGCAGAACGTCGCAGCATATTATCCAGCAGAGAATATGATGAGGAGTTGGTTGATGGAGGGTTGTGCAGAGAGGAGAACAGCGACGCCGAACAGGACATCGTCGCCGGCGGTCGTCAACCGCCGATGAAGTTGTGGCATTTCCTCTTTCGAAGAGTATGACGTCAGAGCGCTTACCCGCTGCGTGCTGCGTTGGTTTTGCGAGTTCAGTTCTGTCATTGACCCTGCTGTACAGCGGGGATTATAAGACTATCAGTGCCACATCCTTCCAAGTGGGGCACTGCCTGTGGCGAGCGAACCACTCGAGCACCTCGCCATACCCTCGCGTGCTACTTCATCAAGGTCGAAGAGGTAGTCTTCCTAGCCATCACTTGTGTGAACGTCATCTCAAGAGACAGCAACCTGTGGCAGAATCAAAGTCGTCAGACGAGATCTTCATACACGTCTCAATATAGATGATCTCACCTACCCCTTCCTGTCCTCAATACGTGAAGAAACTTTGGCACTAACAAGAACCCAACTAGCCTCCCCCCGCACAGTACAATCAGGAGAGGCATAGGCCGCATTTTCATTAGACTGCAATAACCTCCTTGCGACAATATCAGAATAGTACACAGCTGCGCGGTGGACGACGCGAGAAGCGATCGAGCTAGCGAGCTAGGAAGCTAGAGAATAAATAGGGTGAGGAGGGACAGGACGTATGGCGCGCGCATACTGCAAAGCAACCGATCGACACGAAGTGTGATTAGTAGGGGCCGTTCCGGGGTAAGAGACGGCGTAATCTGCGACGAGAGACCGGGAAGACAGGCATACGGAAGAAGAGGAAGTGCGATAGCGAGTAAGAGTGAAAACGCGAGGACGATGAGATGACGAGACGAGACGAGACGAACGCACATACAAGCAGCGACGAGAGGCCCAGGGGAGGGCACCCCAACCACCAACCAACCAACCCACCCACCTATATCAACCCAAACCCAACCCGCCCTAAGACGCAACCGACGTCCTCCCCGCCGCGCTCAAGCGCGACGTCTCGTAAAAGCTCGAGTACGAGCTGTTCCTATACACCATCCCCGTGCCCGTGCGCGGGTTGCGCCCCGGCCGCGGGCCCGTCCCCACCGTGTTCAGCACGCGGCCCCCGGCGCCTGGGATGGGGGACGGAGTCACGGAGGAGGACCGGGCGGACATTGGGGAGCCGGCGTACATTCCGACGCCTGGGCGCTGGATCTGCGTGTTCAGGCTTGGGCTTGGACGACCCCCGGTGCTGACACTGGCGTTGGCGCTGCTCGCGGGGGGGAGCGGGAACTCAGCTAGGGTATCCCCGGTGCTCCTGTCCTGGGGCGGAGCAGACGAGGGCGTCGTTGACCGTACCGGGGCCATCACGGAGGACGTGACCGCGCGGGGGGGCAGGATCTTCGAGGCTGCCGCCGCTCCTCGTGATGGTAGGAACGAGTGCCCGTTCGGGCGCGGGCCGGGATTCGAGAGCGTCCGCGAGCGCGGGGCGGCGAGCTTCGAGGGCCCGACGGATAGCGGGGGCCGGGACTCGATTGCAGAGGTAGAGGCTCCAGCGGAGGGCGTGCTCGCGGAGGCGGAAGCAGAGCGGGTAATAGTCCGCTGCATGGGCAGGCGGAGCGGGCGCGGGACCGCCCCAGTGCCGGTACGCGAAGACGGAGTAGCAGCGCGCGAAGAGGGAGCAGGGGAGGCAGAGGCAGCAACGGCTGCACTGCCGACAGACTGGTGTGCGCTGCTCGAGTCGCGGGAGGCGGAAGAAAGGGCGGAACTCGCGGACGCGTTCGATTGCGTGCGCGATCGGGCGGGGTGAGCGAGGGCCGCGGGGAACTCGATCGACGTGATGCTCTCCGTCTCGGCCGCGGTGTCGATAGTGCTCAGGCGCGAGAAGGATGCGGAGGCGGAGCGCGCGAGCGGACGCGAGCCGGGGCGCGGGACGGGGGAAGGTGAGAAGGATGTGGGCGGGTGCCGGAGATGCCCGACGGAGGGCGATTTGGCGAGGTGCGAGGGCGCACGGGCGACGGGTCCTGTGGAAACCGACGGCTGGCGGGCGATGTTGGTGGTAATGAGGCGGCGAGTGAGCAGCGACGGTGCGTCCTCGTCCTCGCTGCACCAGAGTCAGCGAAAGTAGCCGTGGGTAGGGAAGAGCACGCACCTGTCACTCCAGCCAAGGCCCGTCGTAAGGCCCATGCCCGCTTTCAGCAGCTGCTGGTCCCGGTGCCGCAACCGTCTACGTTGCGTGTCCCGCGGGTCACGGTGGATCCCCGATTTCGTCATCGTGCTCCCAGCTGGAAAGAACGAAAGAAAATGAGGATGGAAGGGAAGGGGGGCATAACGACGAAACATTCATACCGGTCGAGGCGACACTGAGTACGCTGTTTGCGCGGCCACCGAGCGAGGGCTGCTCATCGTCCTCGAGGTAAAGAGAGAGCGTCGCTGCTCCCCCGCCGGGGAGCAGTTTTGAGCGAGGAGAGAGCAGGCCGTCTCGGAACATGAGGTGTCTGGTGGGCCGGTCAGACCGGGAAAATCTGCGGGGACCCTTGGCATGAGACAAAATGACAGACACTCACGGCAGAGGGGTGTGGATGTCAATACTAGAGTCTGACTCGCTCCCACCATCGTCCTTATCATCCTCCTCACTTTCTTCGCCCTTCTCCAACAGCACTCCGTAGTCGGAGATGACGGACTCGTTGTCGTCGATCGGGAAAACGTCCTTCACCGGCCCCTTTCCCCCACCACCCGCCACATTACCCATACCAGCGCCCGGACCCGGGCTGGCTACACCCCGCCAGCTCGACGGAGCAGCCATGGTTGAGTTCGTGCGCGTACGGGTCACCAGAGGGGTGAACGTCGCGGAAGACTTGCGCCTCGGGCGCGGCGTGCGCGCTATCATCTGCTCTACGTCTGGACTAGCCGACCGCCCACCCACAGCTCCTGTACGTGCCGACGAAGACGCAGACGACGTCGTCGAATGGTGTGTAGGGAAGCTCTTCTTGGACCGCATCATCGAACCGGACGTCGATTTCGCCAGACGCAGAGGTGGTGTGCCACCGGGCACAGGCGGAAGAGCCTTGTCAGCGCCCGAAGGCGTGCCGAGCTGGGTATCTGCGAGATTGGCAGGGGGCGTACGAGGAGTGCTGGGGCGACGGGGGCGGGGTGCGCTGCCGAAGACGGCGCTGGTCACGGTCGGGCTCTGGGGCGAGAGGATGTCCGAGATCGCTGCAGACGAGGATTCAGCGACCATGACTAGTGTTGCTCATGCGAGTGGGGGATCGGCGTGGCGGCGAGGGAGAAGACCGAGACGTCAGACGAGAAAGAAGGGGCCCGTGCGCGAGAAGGTGAAGTCTGAGACCTGGAGATTTGAACGGCCACGACGAAAGAAAACGGCCACGGCTGTCGACGGTCTCGAGCGCGGCTGCGCAGGCGCGCGTCTGTAGTGCACTGACACCGGCTCGCAGGGAAGAGGCGGCCTCGAACGAGCAGCGGGCCGCGGTGGGGCGGAGCGAAGAAAGGAATGAGCCGGGGAAAGGGGCGGGCGAAGAGAACAGCAGGGCGGAGAAGGCGAAAGGGAGCAGCAGCGACGCGGCGACGGGCCATCTCGCCATACATAATACTCTCGCCCGTGCACCGAGCTGAGCTCTTCCACCCACCCGCCTGCAGTGCTCGAGGCTCGCGCGGGTGATGTCGATGCAAGATCAGAATCAGCAGAAGGCTCACGAAGAGGCCCGGGCTGGCGCTGGCCAGTGGCCAGTGGCCACCGCCCGCTCGCTGCACGGCGCACACGCTCTGCCATGCATGACTGTAGCTACGACGCCTGATGCCCATCAGCCCGCGGACAGATGCCCCGCCCCCGTCGTGAGCGTCGGTCAGCGTTCAGTCCATCTCGCAGCCGCCCTCCCCGTGCGCGTCGGAGGTGCCGCCAGACGACAGCGAACGCGGGATCATCTGGCGAGACGTCAGTGCGATCGCGTTCGCACCCACAGCTGCGCGGGAAAATAGATAAGTTACGGACAGTGCCCCCGCGCGTGCGAGGGGCAGTACGGTAAGCAATAACTTTAACAAGAGCGAGTCCCTGGTCCATGATGACGCAGCCCGTATACCAATACCACCAGCGCCTTTTGTCACCCACACGACTACCAACGGAACGTCGCGAGACAGCGCGGGTGTTAGCACGACTTCCCCCATATAGTCCAATGTCCGTAGAAGAGACCGAAACAGGACCCGGCAGCATTGAACGCTGAGATCCCAGTACGCTCATTTCTCGCCCTGTGCCCGCCGTCCGAGCAGACCCCGCTTGCCGCGCAGCGAGCCCTTCCGGTCAGGAGCTGGGTCCGAATCGCTTTTCGGCTGGTTCCCAGCAGACGACGCGTTCATCGCCTTGATGAACCCGCTGTTGACATTGTGAGCCGAGTTCAGACGTCAGCGCCCGCGATGTGGGTGGGGAGACAGCAGATAGAAGCCTGACCGTTGCGTGGCGTCGAGGTAGCCCTCGTAGTTGGCCGTCTTGTCTGTCTTGACGGAGACACCGCTCCGCGAGACGTGCAGGCCCTTGTCTTTGAGCCTGAGGTGTGCCAGCTCAGCGACTGCGGAACATCAGGGATGCGTCTGACAAGAACTCACGAGCCCTTGGTGGACTCTACGGCGCTAGTCCACGCTTTACGCAAGTGTAGGAATGCGTAGGCAGCCCCGGCGAGAAGGGAGAGCGTCTGGAACCGTTATCACGTCAGTCGAAGTGCTACTTTTATCTCCATCATGGATATACGCACGAAAATAAGTGCAACGTAGTCAAACCTGCCCGCGGTGGCGCGTCAGCGAAGGTTCAGGACACCCCTGTCGAATACCGCACGCGATCGCACGCGTTCGCAGCTCAACAAAGACACGCACCAGCTCGCCATGTTGCCCTATAGGTTCACGTCAAGTCGTACAGTACAGAAATGTATGTGTTCTCGATCGCGGTGGAAAGGAAGAAGGCAGGTGCGCTCAAAGTGGACAAGGTCTACTCGCCCGCGCACCGTGGGGCCGATGATGTATGGACCCAGCGGGCCGCAGCCGCGACGCCCGCGCCCTCCATTGCTTCTCGCCGCCGGCCGTGTCACCGGCTGCCGGCGGATCCGCGCCCCCTGTCTGTGCTCGGGCTTCTGCGGATCCGGAGGGGTCGGCCTGTGAGGGAGTTGGCAGGTTTACTAGGAGTGGATGCATCTTAAATGGTAGATGTGCTGCTGTAGAAATGAGAGCGGTGCAACTGCAGGGACTGGTTGTGCCTTGAAGTTCATGGCTGTGTTGAGCGAAGGAGGTCAAAGACCAAAGTCTCTATTAACATTGTTTTTACCTTTTGGAAGGCATTCGTGGTGTAGCGGTAACATTGGGTCTTCCCATGGCCTAGCTCCGGGTTCGACTCCCGGCGGATGCACTATTACTTTCTCAAAGGAAAGATTTTGTACTTCGGAACTACCATTTGAACGACTACGTCGTCTCACGGCGGAGCAAAGCTTTCTTTTACTCGCGACCAAGAGCTAATAGGTAGGGCACGGATGCAGCCTGATATACTGCAATGTGTGAGCTCTTAGCTGTCGAGGATCTCTGGATACGCAGCATACGCATAAATCATGGGTATCGTGGACACAAATGTACAAATCCTACACTGAATAAGTATGATGTGCGCAACCGTATCTACAGCTATCCTAGGCCGAGGATGAGTCCGACAAGATCCTTCCACCCTCTCCTCACCAACACCCGCGAGCCGCCGCCATATTCCTCCCCGAGCCACTCGATGAAGCGCGCGTCGAGCCCGCTGAACGGTCCCAGCTCGAACGACATGACGTCCTTCGGGGTGAAACACACCACCTGCCCACCGCCCACACCAACCCCGGATCCGATGCTATCCGTCTGCTGGAAACGCCGCGCCTCGAGTAAGACCGCGAAACGCGCAAGCACGGCGGCCGTGTGCGCAGAGAACGCGTCCAGCAGCGCGAGCGTCGTAGAGACCTGTCTTGCTCTCCGCGCTGCGGCCTCCTCCGCACCGCGCGCGGAGGAGGTGGCGGGGAGGTCGGGGGCGGCGTTGCGTGCCCCGGGGATGAACATCCCGTCAGAGGGCGCTGGAGCCTCTTCGACGGACGCGCGCGTGTCCGCCTTGCCCGGGGCAGCCCAGGCGAACGCGGACTTGGTGCTGACGCGCTTGAGTGCACGCGAGGTGCGCCCGCTCAGGGTAGCAGAAGAGGACGGGGCGGGGCGGCCTTCGATGCCCTGGCCGAGTGGGCGGACGTGTGATTCGGCGAGGAGGGGGTCGTCCTCGTTGCCGCCCTCGAGGCGGACGGTCGTCCAGCTCTCGTGGCGGCGGGAGAAGGCGGGGGCGTAGGCAGGCCCGGAGGTACTCCGCCACGCGCCCATCCAGAGCCCGGCGCACATCACGCAGACGTCTTCGTAGACGCGCCAGACGTCTGTCCAAGCGGAGCTGGCGCCGCTGCGGGCGTTAGCACAGCGGTGGGAAGGGTCGCAGCAGGCGTCTTGGTGGTTGTCGTCTGAGTCGAGCTGGAGGACGCGGTCAAGCTCGGTCCACTGTGGGCGCGCGTCAGAGGGGGCGTGATTACCGCGGCTGAGCCACACTCACCAGGCGGACATCGCTCCATGTGAACCGTACACTGGATAGGCGGTAAGATGGACCACGGCCATTCGAAGGCTCTGCCGGTTTGGAAACGTAGAAGGCGGGTCGTGTATTGGGTGTCGCAGAACGGAGGTCGATGAGGAGATCGTAGTAAGAGGGTTTGTCCAGGAAGATGGCATCCGTTGTACAGGCAATCCAGCCCCGACCAGATTTGCTCTCGAACTCCAGCTTGTCGAGATCGTTAAGAGTTACCATGCCGAGGACCTTCACGCCTGCTGTGCTCTTCCCACGAGCGCTGCGAGTAGCGTCATCGTCATCGCTGCTGTCCCCATCGTCAGAAACGAGGTCGGCAACTTGGTCTTGATAACAGATGTCCGCTGCGACTTGGCAGAGAATGCACGCAGCTTCGACGGGCGGGAGGGTGACGATGAGAATTCGCCGCCTACCGAGTATATGCTTGTAGAGCGTCAAAGAGGACGGTCCGAGGATTCGCAGAAGGTGTGGGAGGTGGACGGTTGGAGCCGAGTCGGAGCGCGAGCCCTCCAGTTCGCAACCCCAGCCCTGCCAGGTGCTCGTACTCGCAATTGCGTGTTCGCGCACCTTCCGCTCCTCGAAGAACGCCCGAGCGGGATCCCAGTCGCTTTCCACTGGCTCTAACGTTTCGCGGTTTTCTAACGAGTCGTAAATGGACTTGACGAGGGCTTTGAGGGAGGCAACGTGTGCCCAAGGACGGGCGCGGGGTGACTTTGACAGAAGAACGCCGAGAGATGATAGACGAAATCCGCGCTGGCCATCTTCCGGGGTACGCCTCCTGCGGAAGACACAGACGCCTTGGAAGTCGTCCTTCGTGAAGTAACTGCGCCGCGAGATGGGTTCGTGGGTGGTACAGAGAAAGTAGTGGAACTCACACAACATCCCGCTCTACGAGATGCAACCCGCTAGGCAAGCAGCTGAACTCGACATTGGAAAGGTCAATGTCTGTGTGTTTTGTTCAAGCTACGGAAGAGGGACAACACAGCGAAGGAGAAACGCACCTTCACTCGCTTTGAGAGACCAGTCGATGATGCTACCCTGTGTACGATGGAAGGACGCATGGAAGATGGCCACTGGTAAAGAATAAGCATGGCGGGCCGCCAGGTGCCTGTCTACGTCCCGGACGCACCTAGATCCTGAGGAGCCGCGTCTTCCAGAGTTGAGCTCGAAGCATGCATGAGCGTCTCCTACCGCGTCAAACGCAGCCAAGCCTGCCAGATAGCAAGGATGTCCAGAGAACGCGCGAGGCAGCCAGAGGCAGAAATCGCGATAAACGCAGAGGTCGCGTTCGTCGCGGGCGTCGTCGTGGTCGTCGTGGTTGTCGTGGTCGTTAACGAGGAGGAATCGCCGAAACTCGAGGCGCGTCGGCTGCGAAGCCACAAGCGCCCTAGCTTAGTCAGCATTACAGTCCAAGAACGGTTGGGCTGTCGGGCGCTTCATTCGCTTGTCGTCTTCCTCCGCCTCCTCCCTGTCTTGGTCTCTTCGTACTCATCCAAGCGCGTCTCTCGCGCATATACTCGCACATCACGATCTACGCCTACTAACGACAACACTCTGACTACTTGGCGAACTAACGACTCCACCACCTGGCACTCGAGCGGCCCCAATCTCGTCTTCTTGCCGCCACAATGATGCAAATTCAAGGTGCGGCAACTGGCCGACGAGGAATGGCCAAGAACAAGAAGTGGGTCACGGGCCAGAATGACACACGCAATGCTCGTGGGGCGGATGGTGAGCGGTGGGAGCGAGGAGGCCATCGGCGACGCGGTGGCCACGGACGCGGTCACGGCGGCCACCATGACACGCACCTCACGGTGCCCTCGGACGCCCACGAGGGTGACGCGAGTGCTACGGACGATGACGGTATGAGCAACGCGAGCGGCATGGAGGAAGAGACGGCTCAACCCGTGGCCGAGCCGGAGTCGCAGGAGGATAGGGAGAGGTTCTACCAAGAGGTACGCGTTTAACCCCCGGATGGCGTCGCGTACATCCTTCACTCATGCCGTGCGTTAGCTCGTGAAAGCACGAGAAGTAGAGCGCAAGAAAGCTATCGCAGAAGGCAAGATGGACGACCCACTCGTGCCCAAGCGACTCGATGAAGCTATCACGATGGTCGGTACCTGTATGGACATGTGTCCGAGGTTTGAGCGCTACAGGAGAGAGCGGGAGCACAATTTGGACAAGTGGGAAGTTGTACGTGCATTGTTGTTTCTGAGTTGGTGTCTGGGGCTGCTGAGGTATTGGAGGTCGAGCTGGTCTAGAGCAGGTGCGTGAGCCAGTTGCGACTGTCTTGAGCCCTCAATTGATCTCTGCCATGACATTCATGGCACTCCCACAGGTTAATGCGGACCTGCACCTAGGCTCAGTACGAAATGGCAGTCCAACGGACGTGACTGTCTTGCGTCTTCTCGACCTTCAATCCCACGGCGCCTCATAAGTGCAGACTGTCAACTAATATCTTCCAAGATTCCCGGGACGAAACGCGTGGATCACGCGCGCGCGGTAAAGATCTACGAACGTGCAGCTGGCGACAAGACGCTCCCGTCAGATTTGCGCCCGCCCCCAGTTCTGAAGGTTCGTCCCTACAGCTTGCGATGCTCCCCACCAAGTGGGCCTAACTCGCTTCCAAAAGAAAACGCTTGATTACCTGTTCCACGATCTCCTTGGCCAAGAAGGTTTCGAGAAGACTCACGACTTCATACGTGATCGCTCGCGTGCCGTGCGAAACGATTTCACTATGCAACATGAGACCGGCCCTTTGGCGATGGAGTGCCACGAACGCTGTGCTCGCTTCCATATCATGGCCCTCCATCTGGCTCGTAAGCTTCCTGTGTATAATGAAGAACTCGAAATCCAGCAGTTACAGAACAGTGAGCGCGCTCCTACTTCAGGTTTTCTCGGTGCTCTAACCGTTGTTCTTGTAGCCCTCACGAGCATCAAGGAGTTCTACGATGACCGGAGTAGCGAATACCGTTCCCCTGCCGAACTAGAGATGCGCGTATACCGTCGCCTCCTGATGATCCGTGCCGCCGACAAGGACGTCATCCCTAGCGAGATCCTCGGCACTCCCATCTTCGATCTCGCCACCCGGTTCCGCGACCGCGTCCACATGCTGAGTCAGCCAATTAGGAAAAAGAGCAAGCTTGTAGTCGACGGCGAAGCGATGGGCATCTTTTCGCAGCTGGCCACCATCCTCCGGGAGCAGGGAAGTGCGATCATGATGTTCCTCGTCGCTTGCATCATGCAGTACCATTTCGGTGAGGAGTGCATCGACAACATCGATGGCCTGCGAGGGGGCCTCAGCCTTCCTGACATCATCGACGGCGTCGAGGTGACCTCTGAGGAGACTTACGGTAACGGCACTGCCCAAGTCGAGAGCCCATCGTCCATCACCGGCGAGATGACGGAGATTGAAGACGAGGAGGAATCTGCAGTCCCCGCCGCCTCTGAAGTTCCTGTTCAACCTGTTGCTCCAAGTGCGACGCAATGGCTGACGAACAACTTTCCCTCGACTTCTACCCAGAGCGCCTTCTCAAGCTCCTCTGCTCCTCAACCACCGCCCTCAAGTGGATCGTCTTTCGCGGGTATTGGTTCCACGTCCACCGCCGGTCCTTTCGGCTCAACTTCTTCTTCGGGTGGACCTACTTCAGCGTTTGGGAATCTCTCCGCAAAGACTTCCGTCTTCGGAGGGACGACGTTCGGCGCTCCGCCGAGCTCCTCGTCGTCAGCCTTCACGAATGGAAGCGCGCCCAAGTCTGTCTTCGGGAGCGGGTCATTTAGCGTGTTTGGTCCGAAGACTACTACTTCCGCCGCCCCTTCGACAGACAATGTACTGGCTACGAAAGCTCCGCTTACATCCGAGCCGACATGGCCCTCAGGCTCTTCGCTCTTTGGCGGTACGGCCGGGGTACCGGCGACGTCGGCTTCATCCGCTGCTCCTCAAGGGAATGCTGTAACCGCCCCCGCGCAGCCATCTACCCTTAACCCCTTTGCCCCTACTTTCGCTCCGCCGCAGTCTACCGTCTCGGCATTCGCGAACAGACCCCAAGCTCCACCGTCGCCTCCGACCGAGAAGCCTTCAATATTCGGATTCACCCAGAGTACGGCTGCACCCGCGCAGCCTCCGCCGTCCGGCAGCATCTTCAGCGCACCCCTTCAATTCCCGGCAGCGCCTACACCTGCGGCCGCCCCTCTTCCCCCTCTTCCCCCGCCTTCGTTCGCCCCTACTCCTTCACCGATTCCCGCCCCTACTCCCCAGAAACCATCCCAAGACCTTACTCCGCGCGACAAGACACCGCCGCCAGAGACGCCTTCTCGTATCGTCGAGCGACGACAGACGCTATGGGATATTCCTGGGACGGCTTCTCCCTTTACCCGGTTGAAAGAAGAGCGAATAACCTTTACTCCCCAGCCCGGCTCTTCCGTCGAGCCTCGGACACCCATATCACCGTCCGCGCCCCCGCCTGCCCTTGGACGGTATCCGACCCTGGCACTCCCTCCAACGCCTACTGCTCGATGGTTCGAGTCCCCCTCGGCTTCAGTGCAACCAGATGACACCGAAGCCGCACTTTCGCGGAAGCGTTCTCTTCTTCACTTTCCCTCAATTACTATGCCTACACCCGTCCCAGCGGACATCCTCAGCCCGATCCATCTGGGCGGTACGAGTCCAAGCAAGAACGCTCTCGGCGTTATGGGCGCTCCGTCTCCACTCGCCCAAGTGAGCACCCCTGCCGTCCCGACAGCATCTACGTCGGCTTCTGGTAGCACTTCCGCCACCGCTGCTACTCCGACGACGCCAACAACACCCGTGAAGACACCTACGTCTGGCAAGAAACCCGTTCTCGAAATCCGCACAAATGGATTCGCCCCTTCGCCTTCGATAAAGGGAAAGGAGAAGGAGGCGAAGCCGGTGGTTGACGAGGCTGCACTCGCAGCCAAAGCAGATCAATTTCGTTCGACATACCCGGTAAAGGTGTGCTGGACGAAATGGCGCAAACAACAAGAGACAACCAAGGCGTGGAAGGAGGCTTGTCGCCGTGGTGACTCGTACAAGGAGCAAGTCCAGCGTGCGCGTTTGACAGCAAGTGTTGGCGCGCCGCTCTCCGTCGACTTGTCGCAGAAGCGTCGCAGGACATCTCTTCCAACCGAATCGGCACAGGTACGGCGCAACAAGCGGCGCAAGTCCAACCAGTTCGTCCAGCCCCTGACGGATGAGGCGTTGGCGGAACGGCTGCAGAAGGTGCATTGATCCCAGCTCGCAACGTTTTCCTTGCTGATCATTGCTTCCGGACATAGAACTATGAGGAAAATGAGAAGCGGTGGGCGCAGGGATCATTCCGCAAAGCCGTGGTTGACCGCGTCAAGGCACGACTACCGGCAGGCGTGGAGTTGTCGGAATGGTCGATCTGGTTGTCGATGAACACGGAGAATGACAACACCGCCATCTGGTTGGAACACAAGTTCGACGTTCCGTCGTCGGGCGAGTGGGTATCAGAGAACGTCGTCTCCATTCCTGCGTTTAAGAAGCCGAAGGGCAAGGGTTCGCCCGGGCTCATCGTGTTTGAGCGCACACCCCTGGAAGGTGTAGATGACGAGATCGAGAGGTGCGTGACCATCCATGATGTAGTTCATTTGAGGCTGACCTCGAAAATAGGAAGTACCGCGTAATTGATGATTGTGCTCGACTTCGCGACATCTTGGACAGCCTACCCCCCGAGGACGAGCGTCACTACACGCCTTGCCTCCTCGTTATCGGCTGGTCGGAGAAAGACGACAGCGACAACCTGCGGGATCTTGTTGATATGGTACAACTTTCTTCGTCATTCGATCGCATCCTACAATTGCTGACGTCATGTTCCGTGTAGACCCAGAAGCTCGTCCGTGAAGGTATTATCAAGCATGTTTCATACTTCAGCGTCTCGGCCACAGCAAAAGAACTGGACAAGAAGTTCGCTGCGATCATCGACATCACACCGCTTGACACCGAGGATCAACTATCTGTTCCATTTGGCTGGAGCAGTAAGTTTGACAGGCCTTGTTATTTATCCCACACGTGTCTAAATCGAGGCTGTAGACGTCCGCACATTGTTCGCTGCTCCTGTCGAGTCTGCGATCTCGGACATGCTGGACAGCTGTTGGCCGGACGATGAATGTGAGTCATAGTGCATATCCATCCAGGATAATCGTCTCATGTGCCTTCCTCAGTCGATTGGGCTACATACGAGCGAGTGATGTCAAGCATCGAAGATTTACTCAACACAGCTCTCCGTGCACTGCTCGGTCTCTTCAATGACACTCCGTCCCATGTTTCCGTTGAGATTCCCGAGGATCTTCCTCAGCCCTCTGCGCTAGATAGAGGTGAACCCTTTCCAATAAAACCGTCGCGACTATCCCCTGATCGATTCGGCCAACTTTAGCCTATGCTACGGGTGAATTCGCAGACGCGCTCTCCAAGCTCTTTACAACGTCCGCCAAGGAGCTTCTAGGCTCCCGGCTGGCCAAACCGGTCTCTCTACCGAGCGACGTCGTATCTTACGGCGGTTACAAGGTGGAAAAGACCATCAGCACTCTCGCAGAAAAGCTTCGCCAGCACGCCGCGGACCGGCTCGCCGCCCGCGCCGTATTGCGTGGCCCGCTCGGTCCTTCGCCGAAGCGCCGCGCGGACGACGAAGACGACTTTTTCCTCCGGCCAGACAGGTGCGTGCCCACTCCTTCCCCGTCCACGTACAACGCCAGTGTCTGACGTGTGCATCCCACAGCTCGTTTTCGTCGAAGCGCGTCCGCACGTCGTCGTCCGACGATGACGTTGCGCGCGCCGCGGCGGACGCCGATGGGAGCTCCGTCTCGCCCCCGCCACCTAGCACACCCGCGCTCACAGATACGGGCGAGAAACCCATCGTAACCGTCGCGATGCTCCGTGCGCTCACAAGAGACGTGCTCAAGACGTACAAGAAGTGATGAAGTGCGCCTTCAGGAGGAACGGTGTCCGTCCGTGGTCTCGAATTATCACGTCTGCTCGTCGTTGTAGTATTTGCATATCTATCGCGCTGTCGCCTTGCTTTTCGCCTTGAACTATAAACGTTATATTTTCGTTGCCCACCTATACGGCCACTGGCACTCGAAGCTTGAAGCGTACTGTTCCCATCATCGAGTCTGAGCGTGCCGTGCCCGACATGGTTGAGATGCCAAATTATGACGTCACGCGTCGTACCTCCTCGCAGTGACGTCATGCCTCTACTCGGACGTTCATGGTGCCTCTAGTGCGAATCGAAGTCAAGTCTTAACTCATGGTAAGATCTCGGATGTTCTGAGCACAGTATGAGAGGAACATGGGTAGATGGATTGCATGTATTTTACAGGTATTTTACAGCTTCACGAAACTTCATTCGAGCATCCTGACCTGACGAGCATACACATGGAGAATCATAGAGAAAGGTGTGGGAGACTGAATAAATATGCACTATAGTCCGAGGACCAGGGATCGCATCACTTGTGCACCACCATGTAGAAAGTCGAATTGTGAAAAGCGATAGAGATGGACAGCGGAGGCTGTGAGATGCGCGTCAAAACTTGACATACAGAAGAGAAGCGACGGTAAAACTCACCTTTCCGGCCCCCGAGCCTGTGCGATGAAATGCAAAAACTCACGAAAACGCGAGGGCCGTCCAAGCAGCGACAGCGCCCAATGCGGCGACGGTCGTCGTGTGCGCGATCGTCGACACGACCTGCATCGTACGCCGGCGCTTGGGGAGCGGCGTGAAGCGGTCGTGCACGCAAGGAGCCCCAACCTCGGCCTCATCGTCCTCTGAGTACCGTTTCCGCTTGAGATGGGTTGAACTCTACAACAGACGCGTAACGTGAGCATACAACGGCATAGCATTAATACGGAGAAAACCCACCTGAGCGATCTCAGTTTGTGCTGCGGCGGCATTGGCGCTCGCGAGCTTCGCTTCGGCAACCGCTGCAGCTGCTTCCACACGAAGCCCCTTGACCGCTTCCAGCTCTACTAGCATCTGCTCACGCGTTTCTCTCTGCAATGCACATGTCTCTGCGAATACCGATGAGCGCAAAAGAGTATAAGAGACAGCATTGAGCGCACCTTCTAGCATCACCTTCGCTGCGACGACCTCCTTCGTGAGCTCATCGACGCCCTCAGCGAGCGCGGTGCGCCGGTGGAGGTCGGAGACAGCCGCGTTGAGAGTTTGGAGCCGTGCTTGTGCGGCCTGGAGCGTGCTCCCGTGTACAAGGAGGCTTGCGTGCGCGCCGTCGACACGCGAATCGAGGGCGGTGAGGCGTTGCTTGGTGAGCTGCATGTCCGTGTTGAACGCAGCCTCGGTCTGGGCTCGCGCGTCACGGAGAGCAGCGAGCTCGCGCTGTAGAGGGTCAGTGTAGGCCTGCGTGGAGGTAGTAGATTGAGAGGAAGAGTACTGACGGACGTCTCGGCGACCTGGGATTTGAGCAGGTTAGCGTCGAGGGAGAGGTTGGTACACGCCTGGGCGTGAGCGCAGTTGTTCTGGAGCTCGATGACTTCGACGTGATCGTTTTCGCCCTGGACAGCTACAGCGGGCATCTCCACGTCCACGATGAAGTCCTCCAAGCCATACACCACGTCCATCGCTTGCGCGCCCGTCTCATCTCTTACATTGACACTATCTACTTCCTCAACACCATCTGACTCAGGGGATGCACTTGCGTGCGGACTCGTCGAAGCGGAAGAACCGGCATCGTCGTCGGAGATGACGATGAACTCGCGCGGGTGTGGGGGTGGGCACGGCGAAGAGCGCGGCTCGGGAGATTCTGACGCGTGAGAGGGCGTGTTTGGGTATGCACCGACGATGGCGGGCTCCTCTACCACACTTGGCGCGTGCTCCTCGACCGGGGACGAAGACCGGCTGGAAGACAGATCCATATCCTCTTCCTGCTCCTGCGCCAGCTCATTCATTCGCTGCAAGGCATTGTCTTCCTCCACGTTCATGGGTGGAAGTGGAGGGGGTGAGAACAAAGGAAGGGGATAAGAAGAGGGCTCGCTCATGTCAAATGTAAGACGCGTTTGATGGATAGGGGGGAGGAAGCGCTGAAGAAGACGCATACGCCCGCTGTTGACCCCTGGGAAGGGCTTGAAGAAAATAGAAGGCAACACCTGTGGGGACGAGGACGGCGAGATCTCTTGGATGTCAGAATCGCCGTCCGAGCTAGAGGAAGAGGACTCCGGCGACGGCAGGAACACGCCGTACCGGCCCGAGCTTGGCCTTGCGTCCGCCCGGCCGTCGGAGCCGCCGATGGGGTTCCCCTCGAAGTCCTCTGGAGGGGGAGGGGTATACGAGTCGTGGTCGGCATCCAGCAGTATCGACGGGGGTGAGGGTACCCGTATGGGGGCGTCCCCGCCGAAGACCAGCTGCACACGTATTACGACGGGCCGGACGAGGGTTTCATCGCGACCGACGCTCTTCCCAAAGGTGATCAGGTCGCCATCGGCGAGGACCGCCGGCGTGTGGGGCTTCAGAGTAGTCGAGACAAGCTCGCCCGGGCGGAGGATATGCGTCCCGTGGTGCGAGGCGAGGTCAGCGATGTACACCTTCAGAGAGGTCAGAGCCGGTCAGGCGCACGCGGAGCAGGCTGCGGGGCGCTGCGTTACCGTACATTTCCGTATTCTGTGAACGTGATCTTGGCGTGTCTGCGGCTCACGACGGGGCAGCGGAAGAGGGCACGTTGGGGGTGGGAGTCGTCCCTCGGCTCGCCTACGTCGGCGGGAGCGCCCTCGCCAGCAGCCGAGACGGCGCTGGACTTGCGGCCGACGGTAATTGTGCGAGAGATGTGCTTGGAGAACGAGAGAGGATGCGCGGGCTGGTCGCCGTACTCGTCGACATGGAGGACGATGCCTTCGGGGTCGCCTGAGCGAGGCAGGCCGGGAGGGCTCGTGCAACGTACCTGAGATGTCTGCCCGCTCTGCGCCAGCTGTGTCCATCGCGATGCTCGCCGCGGTGTGCGTTGTGCTCGATGTATGCTCGATAGGGGGTGCCCGCGCTCGTCGAGCTCGTCGTCGTCGTCGGAGGGCAGAGGGCGAGATAATCGTCCGGTCGCTGCCCGCACCCTGCCATATACCGTGACGGCAGTGACGTATTTGGTCACGCGTGATCGCTGCCTTTTCCGTCCGGTGCGGCCCCGCTGCCCAACTCAGTCCTCGTCCGCCACCGACGCCCGATAGCAGCCAAGTTCTCCCGCACGATGGAAGCCGAGAACGCGGCCGCGGGGCCGTCCGCCGCTGCGCCCGACAGGAAAAAGCCGATTGTCATCATCGCGATTGGCATGGCTGGCGCCGGAAAGTCGACGTTCGTGCAGCAGATAAACTCGTACCTGCATTCAAAAGAGCCGCCAGCGCCGCCTTACATCCTCAACCTCGACCCTGCGGTGGCAAACACTTCGTATGAGGCGAATATCGACATCCGAGACACGGTCGACTACCACAAGGTCATGAAGGAGTGTGTGTCGTTTTGTAATCGCCCACTCGCTTTCGCGGTGGTTACTGACGTCATTTGATATTTTCTGACAGATACAACCTTGGACCCAACGGGGGCATCCTGACCGCGCTCAATCTCTTCACAACAAAATTCGACCAAGTGCTTGACCTTGTCGAGAAGCGCGCAGAGACTGTTGAGTGAATATATGCGCTATTCTCCTTGAATGATACATTTACTCACACCGCATTCTGGAGCTATGTGATCTTGGACACACCGGGTCAGATAGAGATCTTCACTTGGTCGGCATCCGGCGCAATCATTACAGATGCTGTCGCCTCGTCATTACCCACCGTGGTGGCATATATCATCGACACACCTCGGACGACATCGCCCGCGACATTCATGTCAAATATGCTCTACGCGTGCAGGTACCCACTCACCCATGTTATTCGCCTACGTCTGCTGAGATTTTCGGACAGTATCTTGTACAAAACAAAACTTCCGTTCATACTGGTTTTCAATAAGACGGACGTGCAACCACACGATTTTGCGATCGAGTGGATGCAAGATTTCGAGGCGTTCCAGGCTGCACTGGCGACTCACCAGGGCACGACCGACGACGAAGGCGAACCAACGTACATGAACAGCCTGATGAACAGCATGTGCCTCGTGCTCGACGAGTTCTACAAACACCTCACGGTACGTGCCTAGATTCTTCCCCACTTCCATATTCCGTTTCTCATCACATGCGGGCGTACTGCAGGCAGTCGGACTGTCAAGCGTCACCGGGGCCGGCGTGAAAGAGTTCTTTGACGCCGTAGATGCCTCTCGATCCGAGTATGAGCGGTGTGTACTGTGTTCCATCTCTGCCACATCTCCATTTACACTCCATGCATCCGCTTACCGCTACTAACTTGTCGCCGGTACGCAGGGAATATTTACCGGAGCTCCAGCGCGCGCGAGAAGCACGGGAAAAATCGCTCAAGGACCTGAAAGACGAGTCCCTCTCGCGCTTCATGAAAGACCTCGCCGTCGACCGCGAGCGCAATCCCGCCGCTGCCGCCGCGGACCGCTGGGACCCGACGGCGGAAGAAGAGGAGGACGATGACGACGACCTAGATATGAACATCATCGATCGAAGTGCGTATCTCGACTTACCCCCGCCGCCCATACAGCTCTGAGTTCTGCGCTGGCGCTGACGTGGTGCTTGCACGATCAGGCGAGGACGCGTGGCCGGGCCAGTACATTGACGTAACACGCATGCGGCCGCGCAACGATGAAGGTATGGCGTGGCCCCGCCCGGGATAGATGACGCTCCTTCAGGTGAGTTGACCGACTTTTCGCTCTCTCGTCGCCTGCGGACCGTCAAAGAAACTAGGGTCGAAAGGAGGCGTGGAGGCGGCGAGGCAGGCGGTAGCTTCACGAGGGCCCGTCGTAGGTCCATCTCCGCGGTTTCTAGCGGAGACGCCGCCCGCCTTACGACCTCTCCGCCCCCGCGTGCGGGCATTCTGGTGCGCTGCCGGGAGCGAAGGTGTGGCAGGGTGCTGCAGATGGCTTGGACGCCATATGATGTCGAGCGGTGATCTTCGGCCTTTCGGGTGTGAAGGCAATGGCGCTTCGATTCCTGCTTTCGTGGTCCGGGGTTACCTCGTTTTAAACTCAACGCCACGTGTTACGGGGCCACATCGAGTGTACAGTAAGCGTTCGCGGCATACCAGCAGCGGGATACCTCGCATGAGAGTTCCTCGCCAAGCGGTGGAGATATTTTCTGGGCAGCGAAGACTGGTTGTCCGCTGCTGGCTCTTTGCGCATTATACGCTGTCAATGATAGGCGCATCCATCTATCCCGGAACTGGAATTGTGCCAGAGCTGCCACCATCACGTCTTAAAATTCATCTCCGCACATGCTAACGAGGCTCACTCCTAGGCCGGCAACGCAACATTTTTCCGACGTCCGGGGCAGGTTCTTAACATAGTAGCGGGATGCTTAGAATGTGATTTTTACCGTGTACTTTACAACGTTCAGTCCGATTCGCCCGGCCAGCATGCCCACGCTTTGCAGCGGAGAGTTTTGGCATGCCGACAGTGCTGTAACACGCTCCCTGGACACGCCACAGGCGTGCTGCAGCTCACGGACACGGTGGGTACGCGGGGCTACGTGGGGGCGAATTCGTCCGTGTCAGTCTAGTGGATGTCCGGATGACTTGCCAGATCGCGATCGCGGTGCCGGAGATCCTTTCCCGCCGCGGGCTGCGCGTTCGGTTTATCGCTGAATCCTGATACAGATTACGGCGCGATTAAACGTTCCTTCTGACTTCAATCCCGACGTGAAGAGGTGACGGGATGACGCTGCGAGTTCCGACGGCAAGGCTCTGTGCGAGTGGGATTCTCGCGGAGGGGGCGCGGGGGCTTTGGGCGGAGTGCGGGGTGCCGAGTGTAAGACATGGCACAGGCCAAAAAAGCTTGGGGAACCGGCCGCTTTGCGCGATCATGGCGTACGCTTGCCGGAGGAGGAGCTGGGGGCGCTGTTCCAACGACGATCGAGAGTTAGCCTCGACCCACGTCCGGGCGGGAGGCACGACGGATGGATGATCGCTGAGCGCGCCACAGAAATGCAGGACCCGGGGTGCCCAGCGGGGGAAACAAGACGGCCGTGGTGAGCGCAGGCGCGGTGATGCTCGCGCGGACGAGAGGCTGGCGGACCACTGACGGACCCTCGGGCGTTGACAGGGCGTGAATCCGGACGAGGGGCGGCCTTTTCAACATTCCTCAATTGTCGCCCGTTGCCCTCCGCACCGCATGGCTTTGCCTTTTCCGGCCCCGCACCTGCCAGTTATGTAAGCGCGTATAAAGTCCCTGCCCGCGTCCCCGTCTGGCCTCGCTCCTCCCCGCCGCCCTCTTCCCCACTCCGCCTCGCTCGCCCGCCTCACACCGCCTCAACGGCTCGCCGGCTTCGACGCACGAACATAGACAGGACCCCTCGCTCGGCTTTCTCGCCCTCAAGGACATCAAGACATGGAACGGTGAGCGTGCGATGATGACCACTCTGTGGCGGAGGCGTGAGTCTGACTTTGCGTCTCCCTTGAAGCTACTCGAAGATTGAGAAAGTCGGTGAGTGCACGCCCGCCGTGCGCCGTCATCCCCCCTTGTACTCAACTGTATCAACTATGGCGGGTCACCAGGCGAGGGTGAGTTTTCCTAATCGTTCCTGGCTATAGCTCCACAGTGTCTCATATCTCGTGCCTCGTCTCCCCCCACCGTCTGGCACATCCCCCTCGTTCCTCCTCGCTCGAATCCGCCATTGGGATGTCTCAGGCACCTATGGCGTCGTTTATAAGGCTCGCGACATCAACACAAACAGGATTGTGGCGCTCAAGAAGATTAGGTTGGAGGCCGAGGACGAGGGTGTCCCCTCCACGGCCATCCGGGAAATCTCCTTGCTCAAGGAGCTGAAGGATGAAAACGTTGTCATGTGAGTATCGGCTTTCCTTCGGTCTTCTTTGCTTGCCCTTCACGCTGCCCCTCGTCCTCGTTTCTGCCTTCTCCGTGTGCTTTTGAATCACCGCCTTCGCCTACGATCATCCGATTGCTCATCCCGCCGGTCCGGATTCTTTAGGCTTCTCGATATCGTACACGCAGATCAAAAGCTTTACCTAGTCTTCGAGTTCCTCGACGTGGATCTCAAACGGTACATGGAGAACGCAAACAAGTCCGGCCGTCCAATCACCTCCGCCATCACCAAGGTGGGTCCTCGGCTTTCTCATGCTTCCCCCACCCACCCCGCCTCGTGCGCGCCGTCTGCGCGTATTTACGCGTATATGACGCGTGCCCGTACCATCCGTCGCGTCGCAACGCGTCCGCAGGACTGTCATTACCTGACGGGCGTATAAATCACACATATCACGTGATAGTGTTGCTGCGCGAAGGCGGGGCGACAACAGGCACATGCCGTGATGCGCGGAGATGCTGATGCCGTTCTGCGCTGCTTCCTGCAGAAATTCACGCACCAGCTCACGTCCGGCCTGCTCTACTGCCACTCGCACCGTATTCTTCACCGAGATCTCAAGCCGCAGAATTTGCTCATTAGTGAAGACGGCAACCTCAAGCTTGCTGATTTTGGGCTCGCGCGCGCGTTTGGCATTCCGATGCGCACATACACACACGAGGTGGGTGCATGGGCTTCTTCACCGCCCGGCGCATCAATCTCACCGTTCATCGTTACGGGGTGGTTGTCGTGCAGGTCGTGACGCTCTGGTACCGCGCGCCTGAGGTTCTCCTCGGCTCGCGCCATTACTCGACTGCAATCGACATGTGGTCCGTGGGCTGCATCTTCGCCGAGATGTGCATGCGCGGGCACCCTCTCTTCCCGGGAGACTCGGAGATTGACCAAATCTTCAAGATCTTCAGGTCAGTTGTCTCCCCACAGCGCTCGCTTGCGCTTATGTGACGATGTCTTAACGCGCGCGTGTAGGATATTGGGCACGCCGAACGAGGAGTCGTGGCCCGGCGTGCATCAACTGCCGGACTACAAGCCCTCGTTCCCACACTGGTCACGACAAGATCTCCGGGCACACGTGCCCTCGTTAGACGACGACGGCATCGAGCTCCTGGAGGTGCGTCTTCTAGTGTAAACTGGAGCTTCTACCCATCTGACGGCGTGGGCGCCCCTCCGCAGCTCATGCTCACTTACGATACAGCGAAGCGCATCTCCGGTATGTCGCGTTTCGTCTGCGCCGCCCTTGCTTCGTCGGTCGCTGATCCTCTCTTGCTAGCGAAACGCGCGCTCAACCACCCGTACTTCGCCGATTTCATCCCGAACTAACGGCCCGCCCGTGGGTTTCGCCGCGTCCCCGCCGTCCGCCACGTCTCCGCCCTATGCTGCATGCCTGCCTCTCACATCTGCTGTTCGCCCGCAGCCACGATTTCTCCTCCTTTGCACGCCCCCGCGCCCACCTCCGATGTTCGATGTTCGTTCAGTGTCCTCAGATCCCCATCGTCACGCCCCCATTCCACGTTTTCGTTTGCACGCATCACGACCTCGCTCGCCCACGCAATCCATCCACGATCTCTGCCCCTCTCAGCCGTCCCGTTGTTACAGCTACCGTTACCGTTACCGTTACAGCTACATTGTGTCCTCTCTCATCTCTCATCCCACGCTGCCACCGCTGCTGCCGCCGTCACGACGTACGCTACAATGTATTTTGTGCCATACACCTGTGTTTTTGTCCCAGATATTGAGTCGTTAGTCTTGGCTGCCCGCCGCCACCGTCGTTACGATCGGTGGGGGTCGCCGACTCGCCATCACCCGCTGTGTCTATACATCTTGGTAGATTGTCTGCGTTTGTCGTCGTCGCCTTCCTCTTTGCTTTGCGTCGCTTGCACTCGGATATAGTCGATGTGAACGTAGAGCGTTGGAAGGTGCATGCCTCGATGCTTGAGGCGTTCCGTTGGCGGACCTGTGAGCTGATACCCAGGTTTAACAGGTTCAAAGGAGATATCTTCCGACTTTTGTAGCAAGACATGTCTGTCCAACCCTTGTATTTTACTTTTAGCATCCGTGCATTGGCTTCCTATCGAACTCTGAAGTGTTCGAGTCGCCGGAGAGGCTGGACACTGCTCCAAATCCAGTTTTACTTACTCGATCACGTGGGTAGGAGTCGAGCCCCTCAGTGGTCAGGCGCCCAACCTCGAGTCTCTTGAACGCTTCCTTCGGCTACAGAGCTTGCGCCAAACTCGCGAGCTTTGTCTTACCTGACCACCCTCTGCGGCCGTACGAGTTCCGGTTGTCCGCGTGGCAGGATATATGCGCTGTTTTCTCTTCTCATAGTGCTTCATATCATAATTCTCATCATGGGTCCTCACTACTAGTAGCACTCGCCTTGCACCAACCATCAAGAGTAGCCGACCACTCCTACCGGTACCGACAGAGCCAAGATCGTCGACCCGGACAGAGACAGCGCCTTTTGGTACCATTGCGCTACGGAGATAGGGAGGACGGAAATGTACGACGAGTTGCAGGGAAAATGTGTCCGGCTCAAGACCACCGCGTTTCAGGAGCAGTTGCTCCCCAAACCACCTGCTCATCTCATGCCGTCCCCGAAGAACATCAAGGCCCTGGAAGAGGAGTTCCGGAAGATGGTTGACCAAAATATGTTGCGCGCGGATCAGCGCAAGATGGAAGAGGATGTTACCTTAGCGTGTGACTTTGTAAGCCCCTTTCTCGCTTATAGACACCGCTGTTGTCTAACATCTATTGCAGGCCGAGCTCGTTGACCGTTATGTTCTCAAGGATGTTGGAGGACGCAGGACTGCTCTACCCTCTCGCCAATCTGGCGCGTCCAATACTATGATGGCCCCGACGCCGGACACCGCCGACGACCCTGCTGGTTCCTCGAGTAGTATGAAAGCGATGATTCCTGAGAACGTCCCTCAGTACTTCATGAAGCCATCGTCGAGCGAGTATGACGAAGGCGACGCGAGTCGGAGCAAGTCATCGGATGCCGCCCTGTACCTCAGCAACGTCAACCTCGCCCGTGGCCACCAGAACTGGCTGCATCAGCGACTCTTCTTCACATTTACGATGGACGAGTGGGGCATTTCCGATCCGTTCGACGAGATAGGCACTCCGGGCACATATTCCCAGTCCAGTACCCGTGTCAAGGTCGGACAACAGAAGCTCGCGCACGCCCACCACATCTTCACATATCAGCATCGCACGGGACTCTTCTCGTTCATCGTCCTCGGCTCCAGGTTCCGCGTTCTGCGCTGGGACCGCTCTGGTGTCTGCGTGTCGGAGAAGGCCGACTACGTCGAGGATGCGACGACGCTGGTCGAGCTCATCGTCAGCTTTATCCTCCTCGACGACGTGTCGCAGGGGATCGATCCCACGGCGACGATGGTGGAGAAGGACTCTGAGGAGTGGCGGAAGATGGAGGAGGTGGCTCACGAGGCTGGGAAGCTTGGCGTTCCGGAGTGCTCGCACGAGCCTGGCGCTCCCCCTCCCAATGACCCGGAGCTCCTCGCGAAGCTCACGGAAGACTTCAAGTTTTTCAAGAAGTCGAAAGCGGACAAGGCGTCTGCCGCGGATGAAGTGCCTTCCGCCGCGTCCACCTCCGGCTCGACCGTCGACACTCCGCCAGCGCCCTCTGTGACGACCTCGGACGAAGTCGAGCCAGCGGAGGAGAGTTTACCTTTCGTCTGGGCGTATGAGCGTCAGCTTTTTGAAACCTCCATCTCCGATGGCTGGCCACGCTACAAAATCATGATCGGCAACCGGGATACGTTCCTCGTAGGCCGGCCGATCCACGAGACGTCCGGGCTGTTTGGGCGTGGCACACGGGGTTACGTCGCGTACCACGTCCAATCGAACCGGTTCGCGTTTCTGAAGGACGTTTGGCGCCCTCCCTACGTGGACGTCGATCTGGAGGGCAATACCCTTCTCGACCTGAATGAGAATGGGGTCCACTTCGTGCCAACGATCCTCACCCACGAATTCGTGAAGGGCCAGGCGACGGAGGTGTCTCGGTACTGGATCAACTCTATGAAGACTGACAGAGACCAAAAGGTGGAAGCGGAGGCGGGTCGGGAGGCCGGCGAGGGGGACAGCAATAAACGACGGCGCGAAGACGGCGAACCTAGGCCTCAGATGCCGCAAATCAGGCTCTACCACCACACGCACTACCGGATTGCGGTCAAGGAGGTTTGCCTGCCGCTCGGTGCGTGCACGACGAGCAAGCAGATCGTGTTTATAGTGGGAGACGGTATCATGGGTGAGCCTGGCTCCTAGACGGTTGTGGTCGCACCATGTTCTCACTCGTCGTGGAATTTTAACAGCGCACTCCGATGCTGTCGAGCGCTGCAGGATATTGCACCGAGATATCAGCAGTGGCAACCTCCTGGTTCGCCCCGCCTTCCTTTGGAACAAAGAAGACGGCACCTTTTACGTCGAGTGGGTTGGCCTCCTGACTGACTGGGAGTTGGCGAAGCCTATCGCGAAAGAGCAAGCCACGGAACGTGCGCGGCAGCCTGAGCGCACTGTAAGTAACGTCTCCGAGCTCTGCGTACGTATAGCAATGCTGACGCACAGTGACATAGGGAACGTTCCAGTACATGTCGGTTGCGTGTCTCAGGGCAAAGTTCCACACAATCAGCGTGGCCGACGAGATCGAGTCGTTTTTCAACGTGCTTCTCCACCAATCTGTCAAACGCGTCCCCCACAACTTCGAGCACAGTATGTATGAGGTGATGCAATACTTCCTCGGACACAGGTTTGAGAACGGCTTGAAGACTTGCGGCACAGAGAAGACGACCGCGATCAAGGAGGGAGTACTCAAGATCGATGCTGTGCCCCTCGTATTCCACAACAACAAGCCTCTCAATGCTGCGATCAAGACGATGTTCCGGTGGTTCAAAGCCCGGTACGAAGTTCTCGATTACGAGCACCACAAGGCATCCTCGTCGGCCGACCAACCGTCTGCCATCGACTCTGACTGTGACGATGCCCCGCCTCCTACTCAACGTCGCAGAACTGGCTTCTCGCTTACTAACGTCCGAATGCGAGAGGCCTGCGACTCGGACGACTCGTACTCCATTGATTGGGACGATGGATACGACCTCACAGTCTCCGAACCATCGGTTGAGACAAGAGCGAACGCGAAGCTGCTTGACGACCATGCCATGGTTCTTAAACTCTTCAAGTGGCTACGTGAGCCTGACACTCCATGGCCGGAGAACGAAAAGCTGCGTCCTATCGGCACTCTGGCGAGCCTTCAACGTTAGCTTCAACGCCCACTCGCACTGCCAAATCGAGAGCCGGAGGGAGCGATGATCCGTCAGCTTCACCCGAGCACGAACGTCAAAGTCTGCCCTCACCCCACGCCCTGCTCGGGTTGCGCGCGGACTCGGAGCGGCCACACGGGGTATGTTCGCGAAGACACGGCGGCGGTAGGCTGCTCTGCGGACGCGCCTTGTAGGAGAAAGGAGGCACGCACGTATGTCCGATCATCGATGGACATCGCAGCATGAGTATGCCCTTTCAATTCGAGAGCGGTTGTCGCGATGTTTATGCTGACATTGTCCTCTTCAACTTCCAGTGCACCTGCCACTGAGACTCCTCTGCCTCGCGCCGGACGCCGTGATTGAGTTGTGTTCATAATTAGTGTAAATTTGCTGTAATAGATGGTCTTCCGTCTTCGTCTTCTTGCACTGCCCGCGATTGACGGCGTCGCTCGTTCGTCACGGTGTTCTCACCGGCGCGCGGCAGCATGTTCATGAACGTCTAAACAAAGCAGCCATGTGTCATTATGCTTGGAGGTAAGTAATCCACCGCCGATCGTCTTGTTGAGTACTGTGTCTCGGCCGGCCGAGATGTACGCTATCGTCTAGGAGCAGGGGTAGGACTATGTAGAGCAGAACTTGAGAGCGGCTTTGTTGAAGAGATGGGCTGAACAGCCTAAGCTCGAAGCCAAGCTGCCGGCCCACGTGGCCGAGCCGTTAAAGGCACAACGTCCCTATGTAAGCGCTTAATCATGTCCTCGCCTCCTCCGCCAACCGACGAGCCGGGCGAGCCCTCCCACCACCGCGTTTGAAGTACCTCATGAGCACTTTCTCTCGATAGTTGGAAGACTGGAGACGGAAATATACTGAAAACCGTGCACTTCCCCCTTGAAAATGTAGGTAACAAGGACAGCTAGGAAGGCTTCCGACGTGCAGTATCGATATTTCCTGGAATCTCCTACGCTCTCGCCTAGTATGCTATAGATCAACGAAGATGTACGTCTCCAAGATCTACGAAAGCCTGTCTTCAACGTCTCGTAAGCGCTTTGAAGTCGGCGTCGTCGTGCGCTCCCAAATAAGAAGTGTCAACCTTTGTGGACGGCTTCTGTTCGGTTTCGGTGGTCGTTGTCAGCGACGACGCCGAGCTGCTTCGGGGCGACGTCGCGAGCTCAAAGTCTCGCTTCTCGCTTTACCACCGTCCTCTATTTACCTTTTACAACCCTCACCTCGACAGCCCCTATCGCGTTTCTACGATGCTCGGTATTTCAGACTCTGCGCACCGGAAGTCTGTCTGCCGATGACAAGCCTGGCTCCTGCTTGGGCTCGATCGGTATGTTGCCAAACTCGCTCCCTCGTCGTCCGCGGCTGACATACCAGTCAGCCTCCATGCCAGCCCCCAGACGCATATAACTTGCCCCGCAGGAGGAGACACTCTCACTCTTCCGCTTCCATCCACCACCACCTCACTGTCGCTCCTGCCTACCAGCCGCCAACACCAGCGCGACTCTCTACCATGCCAGACGTCTTCAACCACCTCAGACCTCTAGATCGCCTTAGAGCGCCCCTCGCCTGGCTCACTCTGAACATCGCTGCCATCCTTACCGCCGCGACTCTCTGGTTGAACCTCGACTTCATCGTCATCGACACTCGCATGGCACTCTTCGGCATCACCTCCGTCCTTGTCCTCACCCTCATCATCCTCTCTGTCTGTATCAGCCTCCGTCGTCCGGCCACGCCCATCAGTATCACCGGCAGGTCCATCTGGAACTTCCCTGATGTCAAGTTCGCCTACGTCCTCAGCGCTTTCACCATCTCGACTTCGTTCGTGGTGTGGGTATGGCTGAAGTGGGCGCGGATGGAGAACCGGGCACGGCGGGCAGAGTCAATGGTAGTTGCAAGGGACGCCAAGATCAGCAAGATGCGTCGTCAGTCCAAGGTGTGTATGCCATATCTTGTCGTTAAGCCCATCAACCCACGCGCGTAATAGGACACGGCGAAGAAGTCGAACGCGAAGTTCAGCGCTCTTCAGCGGTGGTGCGCGGCCGAGGTCAGCCGCATCAAGGACAAGGCACGCTTCGACTTGCAGCAGCGCTCGAGCGGCCACGCGGCGACGGTTGAGCAGCTCAAGGACGTGCACGCGACGGAATATGCCAAGGCGAGCTCGACGATTGCGATGCTCCGGGCTACGATCGCCTCGATTGAGGCCCGCGCAAAGGTTCGTCGCCCCGGTCATCCTAAAGCATAGCGCATATAGTGATGGTTTCGCAGAGCGACCAGGAAGCTTCCAACGCTGAGATCAGCTCCCTCAAGGACGCGCTTCGTAAGACCGAGGAACGGAGCGCGGCTGACAAGGCATCGGACAAGGCACTTCACGGTCAAGCCGCGGGATGCATCGAGTCGCTCGAGGCCAAGCTCGAGGCTGCCAACACTCGCGCCGACAACGCAGACACTCGTGCAGACAGTGCTGAGACCAAGCTCACACTCACGGAGGCGAAGCTGGCAGATACCGAGAAGCAGCTGCAGGTTTCGGAAGAGCGGAACGAGAGGCAAGCGGTGGTGATCACCACTCAGTCGGTCAAGCTGGTCACGGTTACCACGGAACGGGACGATGCGGTATTCGCGGGACTGGAGAAGGACGCGACGATCCGGACGCAGGCATATGAGCTCGACATGAACGCGATCGTGAGTGTGGATATACGCGTGCCTTCGCAGCTTGTGCTGACGTACTCGTTATGAAGGCGATGAGGGAGAACGCGACTCACTCCGGGATTCAGCGAGGGAGGATGGAGTCGCTGGCGGAGGACGTGGTGAAGGAGAGGGCGAGGCGCGCGGCAGATGAGAACGCTCACCAGGTGCGTGGCGTTGAATGATCACCGCATTGACGTGAGTTTGACGCATAGATATTCAGGACGCACTGAAGGCCAAGGGCGTCGAGCACGAGAAGACGATCAAAGCCATCAAGATGGACGCTCAGGTACATTATCTCTCACATTCGCGCGATAGTGCGCTCGACTGACATTGTGTTCATAGCGCGAGTCGAATGAGCTCAGGAGCGAGCTCGCGATGATGCACGGAGATATCAAAGCTGGCCAAGCAACTGAGGCAGAGGTCCTTCGTCTTCGCGAGGAGCTGCAGACTGTCCGGGATGCGCGTTCGTCGGATGCTGAGAAGCACGAACGTGAGAAGGCGGAACTTGAGGTACGTCTTCATCGGCTTCATCGTCTTCAGTTATAATGACCTCCTGTTTACAGGCGACGATCAGCCGCAAGGACTCTACAAACGCTCGTCAGGCCCAGGAGCTCGCACAAAAGGTTCGGATGATCGAATCCCGGGACGAGAAGATCGTCGACCTCGAGCGGGCGGCGGCCTCCGCATCAGCCGAGAGCGCCGAGGAACTTCGGGCGACACAGGCGGAGGTCACTGTCCAGAAGACGGAGGTCAGCAGGCTGACGGACGAGGTTCGGGAGCGGGACGAGGAGATCGCGGAGAACGCCAAGGTGTCGAAGGCCGAGATCGCGAAGCTCCAGGGCAAGATCTCACTCCTGAACGCGATCCTGAACAAGAAGGACGACATGACGAACAGGTGGCGGGGTCGGATAGTCAAGCGGGCGGCTTACACCTTCCCTTCGGCGTCGTCGCCTGCGCCTATGCCCGCGCCTGCGCCTTGGGCGACGGGCAAGATCGTGGGCTGGACGCCGCCATTCGAGCGATCCAAGTTCGCACAGTCGATCGGCTCCCCGACGCGTCTTGGGAGCAGTTGCAGCATGCCGGACATCCTCCAGACCCTGGGTGGCCTTGACGGCGATGACGGCGACGACGACCATGACCACGATGGCGACAACGCAGAGGTGGATGTGGGCCCCTGCCCGACCTCGGCATCGACAGACTCTTTCGCGGCCCTCGCACACGACCTGCCATCGACGTTCGACTTGGAGAGCCTCGGGCAGGAGACGCCAATCTCGGCGTCTGAGTCGTACGAAGCGTGGAAGGTGGAGCCGTCCAAGCATCGTCGTCGGGGCGGGAGGCGAGCGAAGAAGGCGGCGGGCCCGGAGACTCCGAGCGAGAGCGGGTTGCAAGACGCGGCGTCGGCGACGGTGACACAGAGGCCGCAGTTTCCGCCGGAGGTGCTTGCGCGGGGGCCGTCGAAGTGCAAGGCGTATAAAGCGAAGGGGAAGGGGAAGGAGAACGCGGTCCCCGGCTCTCCGGCTCGCGGGGGACTCAAGGCACCTGGCTCGCCTGCGAAGCTATCTGCGGCAGCCCTCGCTACTGGTCCGGCCGCTCTCAAGTGTCTCGGGAAGTCATTGGGCTCGAGCTCTCCGAAGAAACCGGTATCTGGGGCAGCTGGTTCGCCTGCGCCTGCTCGTCGTCCGCTTGCCTCTGTGGCTTCCCCGAACCAGGGGAAGTAGACGGTGCGCCACGATCTCGTCGCGTCTGCGGAGTCGTGCTCCCACCACACCCATACTCATATTATCATTCATTTATCTACTAGTAACCTCGTGCACGAGTACTTACAGCGCTTCGGTTTCCATTTTATCCTAGACATCTCGGCCTATACTTACCATACATACCCATCTCCCCTTACTTTCCCTTTGTTCCTGGTTCGTCTTCTGACTCTTTCTCGGTGTACGCGTAGAGTTTTAGCAGTTGACACGCTCGGCATTGTACCGTAGCTGAGTCCTCTAGAATTTAACTCGTATTCCGCCCTTATTCTGCTGGTGGCAATATTCCTTTGTGACGACAAATGCACTTACTCGTCATCATTGGAGTATGTCTGGTGGTTTGCGTTAGGTTGCCGGATTGCCGGTCATGGTAGAAGATTCAAATCGTTTTGCGAAGCAGAACACAGCGAAACGGAGCATATCAGTGATCCCTTAGCACAACTTCCGAGAGAAGTGAATGATATCGAACTCAAGCCCACTACAGTGCCGATGACGGAGTTTCGACAAGTCCTAGGAGTCCGAGGGTCCGTGATCATGGCAAGCATGCCGTAACTCAGAGCCGACGTCGGCGTGCCTCGAATGTGGCAAATTGTGCTTCCTGGATCAAGGTGCCCCGCTGCTGTCCATTGTGCTTTGATGGCACAATCGGTCATTGTCTTGAGTTTTTACCGCAGTGTGCGAGTCACTACTGATGGATCCGGCAAGGCGCTAAAGCAAATGAATTAGCCGTGCGTGGCGGATGGCGCGTCCATCCGGAAAAGGTAGGTGAACCAGTTCGCGTATGGGCGCCTCTCTCCTTAGCTCCTGACCACCGCGACCTTAGACCAGTTTTCGTAAAGAGCCTCACACTTCCCCATTGTCTGCCACAAAGCAAAGGTGAGTTATTGCTGTGCATATCGTTTGTTCTCCCGATATGCAAACCTCTCCGCAGCTCAGCTTCCTACACGAGTGTGGCGATTCCTTCAAACCCGTTCAACGTGACCACCGACCCCTCCGTATAAATCCACAGCACCGTATCTGTGTGAGTGAACTGTTCTCTTCTCCGCTCCCCATTCTACTTGCGTCTCTTCCCTTGCCTACCATGCCTGCTCACACCTTGGTCAATCAGTCGTCGACCTCCCCCGTCAACGCCTCCAAGTTCAAGACCAACGATCCTTCTCGTCAGCCTGCCAACCTTGCTCGTCTCACAGCTCCCGTAGATCGGGCCAACAAGATGCAAGACGCCATAGACTGCACCATCATTGTGCCCTTTCCCCAGCTCGTGGACGACTACATCCCGTCTGTTAAGAAACCCGGGTTCAAAGAGGAATTTGCGGCAAGATTCCCCCCGCAAACGATAGCTGCTATTCGGCAAATGTTCCTCGTCGCGGCTAAGAAGATAGAAGGTGTGTCAGAGGAGAGGATAAAGGAAGCGGAGTTGACCAAGGTCTGGGTGCGTTACGTCTCACTCTTCGTTCGAGATGAACCGTGCGACTAACTGAATGACGGGATAGCTGGAGATCGACAAGGAATACCACCTTTGTGCTGGTCACTTCCTCCACCTCTCGGAAACGAAGGCAGAGCCCGGAGACGACTCCCGCGCCAAGATCGATGGGTGCTTTATCCGTAACTCAGATAAGGACTATGTCAAGCCCGACGTCCCCAACTGGGCTCTCCAGAGGTTCTCGCTCGAGTTCAAGAGCGGCCACACCAAGTATGACCCATTCGACGATGGCTTGGTGTTTCCGGAGACCGACACGAAGACTCGAGCGACGGTCCGAGGTCAGGTGCTTGCGTACGTCGCCAAAGTCTTCGAGTACCAGCACCGCACGGGACTCTTCGACTTCCTCATCAACGGGTTCGACTCTCGTCTCATGCGTTGGGACCGCGCTGGAGTCATTGCAAGCGAGGCCACAAACTATACCGCGAGTGACGAGGCGACTAAGGACCTTCTTCGTGTCCTGTTCGCGCTCTCACAGTTGAGCGATGCCGAGGCCGGCTTCGACTGCACAGCGACACGGCTGGCGCCCGACTCCTGCGGCTACCAGATGATGGATGCGATGGCTTCGTGCGATGAAGATGTTGACCACACGCAGGAGACCATCCCCAGTATTCCGTCTAACTTCGCTCATCCTACCGCCAACGCTCCGCCATCCCCTCTTTTCATCAGTGGCTCGCTCGAGAAGGATCCATGCGCTACGGGCTGTGGTCACTCGCACACTGAGCAGGCTCCCCTCCCAACATTCAAGTACATCCGCGACGCTTTCAAGAAGTCTCTCGACGAGAGATTCCCCCGTTACGTCCTCGAAGTATCCGGTCAGAAATACCTCGTCGGAAAGCCAGACTTTGTGGCATCTGGACCGATTGGTCGCGGTACCCGTGGATACGTCGCGCTGCACTGGAAGACGCAACGGCTGGTCTATCTGAAAGACTCGTGGCGACCGCACTACGAGAACGTCGGGAAGGAGGCGGACTTCCTTTCCGAGCTCAATGCTGCTAACGTTCCATACGTTCCGACGCTGATCGACCGGGAGGACATCGAGGGGCAGGAGACGGTGACTTCCGAGTTCGCGACGAGAAGCCGGCCTGCGAACACCGCTCAAGGCAATCAGGCCGGGGCGGATGGCAATGGCACGGAGGATAAGGAGAATCGAGCGATGGCGCCTCTTCCATCGCACGCCTCTGCTTCTTCGGGCGTGCGCAAGGCACCTGCCTCGAACACGGAGCCAAGGTCCGATCTTTCCGCGTCCAACAGCGGCCCTTCTCTCGGCAAGAAACGTGGACGTGATGAGCACACCACGCCGCCCACGCCAGGAGCAGGGCTCCGTCACTTCATTCACCACCGGATGACAGTTGCGGAAGTCTGCTTGCCGTTCACGGCATTCAAGTCGGGCTATGAGCTCGTATTGGTCATTCTACATGCGCTTACAGGTGAGTTCTGAGTCAGTACATTAACAATAGATGTGCTGACGAACTATGTAGCCCACGAGCTCGCTGTCACGCGCTGCAAGATCATGCACCGGGACATCAGCGCGGGGAACATCCTGATTTTACCGGTGCTGAACGCTGATGAAGACGGCGTTTTCGTCACGATTAGAGGCCTTCTGAGCGACTGGGAACTCGCAAAACACATTCCGCTAAACGGGATCGTTGCTATGCAAGCCCAGCCTGAACGCACTGTACGTACCTTTTTGCATCCCATACCGTGCTCAGATACTAAGGCCACCGTGTCAATAGGGTACATGGCAGTTCATGCCGGTTATCTGCCTCCTCCAGCTCGACAAGGAGATTGAAATTCCTGACGAGATCGAGTCACTCCTCCACGTGCTCATATACGGCGCAAGCCGTTTGATCTACTCAAACCTTACTGCTTTCGATGTCCACGAGTTCATCGGGGTCTACTTCGATGCAGTCAGTAGGAACAAGAACGGGCCCGTGTGTGGTGAACGAAAGGCCAACACGATTGAGTCGGCTTCCCTCCGCCACAATAGGATCCCCGTCGTCTTCTACACAGACAAGAGCCGCAAGGTCCCCCACGTCCTCAACAGCATTATCGAGAAACTGTTGAAGATGTGCCAAGCTCGCTTCCTCGTCTGGTCGTGGGAAATGGAACAAGTTACGTCCGCTCAGTCCTCTAAGAACTCTGCACCTTCGACCTCCGAGACCGTCAAGGCCGTCAAGGCTCCAGGTATCACCTCGACCAGGATTCCTCGCGGGGATCGCGCGAAGCTCAATGTGGAAAATATGGCAGGCTTACCTCGTGTTGCCTTGTCAGACGCAACGTCATCTAGTGGTCCGACAGCGCCAACCGATGCACAGCGTGAGAGTGCGGCTCAACTCTCTACGCACGCTGCCGTCCGCACCTACCTAACGGACATGGTGATGGAGACGGATCAATGGCCAGCGGGCGTGGACGTTTCGGCTACCAGACCGCCGAGCTGAAAAGGACAGGCGGCGGTTCAAACAAAAGGCAGCGTCGCGGTACGGATGTGTTCGGCGACGTCACTCCCAACAAGGGGGGTGCTAGTACACAGGTTAGGAGCCGAGGCTCTAAGACTGTCCGTGGGTGAGCCGGTATAGGAGGAGGTCATTGCAGTTTGGCGTCGCTTTCTTTGTGTCCTGAGCGTTTGACATGTGTATCTTCTATTAGTACCTCTTCTACTTCAATCCGCCTTGCTTCCCCTTCTTGTATAATATTCATTCCGTTGTTGTCCGCGTATCATATCCTCGAGTAATTCAGTTTCCTTCTGGCCGTATCCCCTCCATACGACTGCGCGCACAACATGGACGACTCGCACGGCTTGTGGGTATGTCTTGCACGCACACGCCGACTGCGCGAACGCGCATGATGCACACCGAGCTCAGCGTTATGGGATGCGACAATCAGACAGCGACGAGCAGGGGCGTGCCAGCTCGCTAGTAGCGCGCCTTGTTCACACCCGTCCCGCATGCTAACCGTCCCCCCTCCCTCTCCGTAATCAGCGACGTTCGCCTGACACAGCCTGGCAGGGCCAATAGCGCTAGCGACTCTGGCAGCAGCAACGAGATCGCGGTGACGCGCACGGCGCGATGAGCCCGCGAAGTGATGATGATTCTGCCTCCAGTACGTCCAGTGTTGGAACCTTGAATTGAAGAAGGTCGTTTCAGGGAGACTGCGTTGCAAACGTGCCGCAGAAGGAAGCTTGAGAGCGCAATGGGCATCAATGGTACCGGTATGATATGTAGTATGTATGTAGCGCCCGATAGCACCTCGGTCCTCGTTGCATGGGCGCTCACTCGCCTTGTCCTCTGCCACCTGCACCGAGAGAAGCCACTTGTGCCCGATTCGCTGTACTTGCTGGGTCCGCCAGGCCCTATAAGCTGCTGCGTTTCTGTGGATATTTGGGGCCTCTCCTTTGGCGCGTCTGCTGCCCCTCGCATGCCTTCCGCCTTTCCGCCCTCACCACTACCACTCCTAGGCCGACCACACCACCTCCAGGCCATGCCACCTTCTTGTAACGAGGTGCGGATCGCGTTTATTTCTCGTTGAATTGTGTTCCGACCTCACTTCTCCTCACTCGCACCCTCAGCCCGGCACTTCACGGTGAAACCACCGGATTCATCGAGTCGCTCGAGGCCAGGCTCGACACGGCCACCACACGCGACAACTCCCATGCCTGTGCCGACAGGGCCGAGGCGCCGTTCGCACTCACGGCAGACAAGTTGACTGATACAGACGCAACTGCAGGCCGCGGACAGGCTGAACGAGAGAGCAAGCAGCCGTGATCACGAGTCAGTCGGCCGGGATCGCTACGGCCGGCAAGGAGAACCTGAGGGACGAGGCGGTGTTCGCGGGGTTGGAGAAGTACGAGGCGATTCAGGCACAGGCGTACCAGCTCGAGATGAACATTTGTGAGTCTCGAGAATCGGTGTATGCGCGACTACGGTGGTTGGCCTGACATGCCATTCGCGCAGACGATGGGGGAGCACGCGGCTCAGTCGGACATTCAGGGAGGGAGGATCGAGTCGCTGACAGTGGAGAAGAGGGCGAGTTGGACGGTGGACGAGTGCGCTCATGAGGTGCGTAGGACTGCATGATCATGATGTTGACATCGAAATTCACGCGTGCGTATACAAGAAGCTCCACTGTCTGCTTCACCATCCTCGCGTTCAAGTTCGACTTCCCGCGGTTCATGGTTCTGATCATCACCCTCCTCAATGACTATGCCATCATGACGCTCTCGGTCGACCACGTCTTACCCTCGAACACTCCGACAGTTGGGATCTCGCGGACATCTTCGCGTACACCGTTGCGTACGGTCTCTGCTTCACGCTCTCGACGTAAGTCTTCACTCGTCCTTCGGAATGACCTTCGTCTAACGCGCGATCGTAGTGTCGTCGCGATCATCATTCGTACGACCCGGTTCATAAAGATGAAGGACGTCGAGTGCGAGAAGGCGATCGAGGTCGTTAGGGCGGACACTTAGGTACGTAGTCTTTAGCGTTCACTTGATGGTGCGTTCGAGTGACGTGGAGTTTGTAGCGCGAGGCGGACGAATTGAAGAGCGAGTGCATGATGACACACGAAGGGATTAAGGCTAGCCAGGCTATTAGAGAGGACGTTTTTCGTCTGCGCGAAGAACTCCAGAGTGTCCGGGACGCGCGTTCGTCCGATGTTGAGAAGCACGTGCGAGAAGCGCAAGCTCAGGGTACCCCTTGCACATCATATATTCTTTCGATTGCAACACATTGCTGCAGGTAGAGTCCACTAGAGCCACCTACTATCTATGAACTTGCTCATAGGCAGATCTACTAGCTGTCTATATCCTGACGTCCCGTGCTCACTGGCATCTCGACTCGGACGGCAGACGCCCTCTGCAAGTTCGTGTCTCGAAGTCCTAGACGGGTGACAGTCCGGTGTACATTTTCCCGGTGTCTACGGCGGAGTCCTGCACACACGTAAATCGAAGCCTGTGAATATATGTTCGCCTCCGTATGAATATCCCGCCCTCGAAACTTCGCTATCAGCAACTCTGCACGGAACTCTATCACTACATCTGTGATCTAGCCTGACTGACTGCGGGTTTAGATAGATTGGCAGCTAGACGTATGCACCGGCAGGTCACATGAGCTTCACGGATTCCGTTGATTCCCATACTACATCGCCTTCGCGCACGGGTCCTCCCTTAGAACCACATAGCGGTGACGAAATGCTCACGCACAGCAGCCAGGGATTGCTATTAAAAGCTCAATTACAGCCCAATCTTTACTGTTGTTCCTTGGACCCCGTTTACGTCTTTTTGCTGGCAAGTAGCATATTTGTCTCCTAGTCAATGGATCATAGTACTGACGTATCAACTAGAAGGACGTGATGTGGCTGCTCAACACCGACCGCGCGGAACTCCACATGTTCTCCGATGGCTGCTCTATCCCAGGGGGCTACGCCATCCTCTCTCACACCTGGAATCCGGAAGGGGAGCAAACGTTTCAAGAGGTTCGGGACATCGCCGCCGCATGCAAATTGACGGGCGAAAATCCGATTACTCACGTCGCCTCGAAGATCCGGAGCTTCTGTTACATCGCCCAGAAAGATGGGTACAAATGGGTATGGATAGATACGTGCTGCATCAACAAGGAGAGCAGCACCGAGCTCTCTGAAGCGATTAACTCAATGTTCGACTGGTACGTTCACGCCGAGGTGTGCTATGCCTACTTGGAGGACGTCCACGACGACGACGATCCCAAGGCCGAAGGCTCGGAGTTTACGCGGGCTAGGTGGCATTCACGAGGCTGGACGCTTCAGGAACTGCTCGCGCCCGCATTTGTTATTTTCCTGTCCGCGAAGTGGGTGCCAATCGGGACCAAGCATGATCTTAGCGACGCTCTCCAGCAATGCACAGGGATCAGCAAGGCGTATCTCACTCGAGAAGAGGACTTCTTCCAGTCCTCTATCGGGGAGCGAATGCGATGGGCAGCCGGACGTCAGACGACACGAGTCGAAGACGAAGCGTACTGTCTCCTTGGCCTCTTCAACGTCAACATACCCACGGTCTACGGCGAGGGCCGACAGGCTTTCCAACGTCTGCAGCAGGAACTGGCGACGAGGGAGCCGTATGTTGATACGACTCTGTTTGCATGGGGTGGTGTTCATGATGACGCATGCGCAAAATTTCCCGCAGAGGAGCTGGCCACGATCCAATCCTTCCATAACACCAGTTTTCTTGCTCGCTTCCTCTTCGCTGCCTCACCCCGCGATTTTCGCCGTAGTGTCGATACGTCTTACACTCCCACCCTGGACCAGACCCCCGTTCTGCAGCCGTATATGCCACATCAATGGCCGAAAGAGGTATGCCATTAGTATTTGTGCACATGCGTGTAATGCTGATATATCTGCATTGGATCATCAGGGAACGCGATCTGGGGTCAACAAGCTTAAGGCGAAGAAAGGGCCTTTTGGAGTGTTCGACCTGCCCTCTATCGACTTCATCAGTCGTCATATTGTCAAGTGTCGATTCCCGATCGCGAAAGTGGACGGTATCACTATTGCCGTGCTCCTATCCCAGACGCATCATCAGCACCTGGGCCTCCTTCTGCACCCCGCTCCTGAATCCGAGCTGCAAGTACCGGCGCGGAAGGTGTACTATGCAGCATGGCCGTTCAAAGAGCCGCATGCTCGTCACCGCACGTGCCGCGTGGCGCTCTTAGGTGGCGACATGTACAAACTCACGTTTCGGGGGAAGCGCGTCGAGACAAGCTGGCGCGACGTCTACATCCATGCTAGCCCGCATACGGTGGCTCGCGCAGACCCGGCGCGGCTCATTCAGCGCTTCGGCGCTGACAAGTACCCGACGCCTTTCCGAATCCTGCGGTGGCAACTGAACGCTATGACCGCACTCGGGATGCTTCCTGCAGCCTTTACTCGGGGCTCGGACCCGCACGCTCAACGGGAGACATTGGTTCACTTTCAGAACACCTTCACGGGCGACGAAATCTTCGTCTGGCTAGGCCTCTGCACACACGCGCCGCGCGGGAAGGGAGGCGCGCTGCCGCACTGGGCGTGGGCAAGATCGCTGAAGAGCGCGACGTTGGAGGCGTGGAAGGACACTCGCCCGCACGACTGTGCGACGGACCACGTCGACGACTGGCGCGGCCCGCGGGCGTTCGGCGACGAGAAGCGCAAGGTCCGCCTGTCCTTCGCGCCGTGCGTGCACGCGCCCGCGCGGACGCGCGTGATGTATATGGAGCTCGGCGGAACGGACTACGACAAGATGCAGCAGCGAGCAGGGGTATGGCTCTCTGGTAGCGCACCGAGTTTGCGCGCGCCCAACACGTCGACGGTCCCACCCTCGCCACTCAATCGGCGACGTTCACCTAACGCGGGACCGACGCTAAACCACAGCGATGGCAGTAGCAGCGGGGTCGCGACGGGGCGCAGCCGCGCGACTCCACGGAATAATGACCCTTCTACGTCTGGTACTAGGGCAGCAACGACACACCGCCGGAATCGCACGGCCCCAGGCCAAGATCTTCGCAACGGCCCCGCTCGTGTGCCGCCGAGCGCAAAGTAAACTGCGGGCCGCAATAGTGGTAGAACATGGTTTAGGTCGACGCAACAGTATGTTCGTTACCTGGAAACATGCGTGTTCTGTACGGAGCCATTTACCCGTAAAACTGTATTAGTGTTTGGTCGGTCATCGGGTCATTGAGTTACTTCCTGCTGAATCCTGCGTGTAGCGTCGTGAGAATCAGTTGCCCTCAACGTTTAACGTTGAATGCTCAGTCCCGCACAATCTTCCACAAAGTCCCTTATCACGATAGGAGTGTCATAGTCGACGATACGCATTGGCAAAGTAGTAGTAAACGCGCCGTTGGAGGGGTTCGAGGCTTGTGTACTATTGGGAATGCTCAGGGATGCGCGAACGTTTAGCGTGAGTGGTACGTTGTGAGGCACTTTCGAGAGGATCTTCCATATGGCAATGGCGAATATTAGAGCGGAAGGTAACAAGTGGCAAGCATCAGGCAGCAGAAGTCGAGCGAGTAGTCCAGCTCCGGGCGGCGCTGCTCTCTCTGATGGGGACGGGATCAGTGATGTCAGGTATCCCATATGTACTATGCGATGTTTACGGGCTCATGAGCCATAAACTGTGCCCATTGCGTGTTCAGCGAGCGTGACCTATGATCCCATTTTCATACCGAGCTCTATTTGCTGTCGACCCCACTCCCTATAAGTCTGCGGTGCCTGACTTGAGATCTATTGTTGTATCTTGAATATGTCAGTGACGTTCCAATGAAGTTTCGTAAAACGCCTAGCTGGGCTCATCCTGATGACATAGTATGGTCCTGATTCCTCGCGCCTCTGTAGGCCACGCCTAGGTATAATCTATGACATATGCACTAGTATTCAGCACGAAAGCTTGACGAAAGCCGTCAAGAAGACTTGCACGCTCGTCGTTGTGTCCTGGTCGACCGTCGAATGATGACTCGAACTTTCGGAACGCCGAGGTGGGCGTCTCTTTGCGTTGCGTCCCAAAATGGGAAGGTCAACCAACGCCACGAAGCCGAAGCCGATAAGCGCCCGTTGCTTTGACCACCCCCACCATTCTGTGCCACTGCCCCCCAATATCGTCAGCCATTGTTCGTTAGAAGAGGCACGTATTAATTTATTGTCTCTTCATCACCCATAAGTGATTCCATCTCACGTGCCGCTACAGCACGCGTGGCCTTTAGCCTGACCACCGGAAAATCGAACCGACCCTCTCGGGAACATATAAAAGTCGTTCCACAGGCGCTACAGTCCGTACGCTCTCTTTCCTCTATCATCTCATCCAATGTCTCAACACTCTGGGCCGGTCCAGTATACTCCGCCCAACGAGGGCGCGTACAAAGCGTCCCCACTCAACCCGAACAAGCCTCACACCGCCAACCACGGCCGCCAGCCCGGGATCACCGACAATCGCACCGCGAAGAAGGCACAAGGAGATATGGTCCACAACAGCGTGAACACGACTATCGGAATGTCCCTCCGACAAATGGCCTGGGACTACTTCCAAGTTGCTCTTGGCCATGTCCGAGTCGACCACGTCTCCGGCGTCGAGGAAGATGTCGCGCCGCCTGGTGGTAACCCGACCATCCAAGGAGAGACTGGAACGACTACTCCTGACCACACCGGCGTCTCTCATGAAGCAACGACTCAGGCAACCCCCAACGCCGTGCCCATTCGTGAGGAGGAGACCTCCTCGGCCACTGACCACTCGATCATCTCCCCTCTTGACCACACCTCTTTCCCTCCCAACGCTGCAACCACAGACTCCGTGCAGGAAGTCAAGCCGTCAACCGCGAGCGCTGCAGAGTCGATGCAAGTGGATTCAGACCCTGCTTCCACCCCTTCCGTCGTGCTCGAGATGCCCGACCCTCTTCCTTCCAGCGACCCCACCCGTCCTCTCCATCATCCTGCGTTCGATCCCGACCTCGCCGCCACCTTCAATCCGGACTTCGATGCGCGCTTCGAAGCCGCGTTTCCCGAGGATACGGTGGCTGCTATCCACGAGATATTGGCAAAAGCCCTCGAAAAGGATAAGAAGGGGAAGAAACCCCTCGAACAGGCGATCTCTGCGGCTTGGGTATGTGGGAATGAATCCGTCTGTCTAGCGTCATAAAATCACTTACCTCGCACATTGTATACAGGCACTAATCTTCGAGCAATATAAACCTTGCCCCGGCTTCTTCTTTCACCTCTCCGAGACGAAAGGCGACGACGGCGACTACATGGGCTACAAAGTTGACGCATCTCTCATCGCTGAAGAAGACCGCGATCTCGTGACGTCGAATACACCGCACTGGGGCCTTCAGAGCTCCAATTTCGAGTTCAAGCGCGGCGGAAAGGGTCTGGATCCCTTTTCCGACGGCCCCGATCCGGAGGAGACGTCGACGGACAAGCGAATGGAGATCCGCGGTCAAGAGATGATCTATGCAAATCGCGTCTTCACGTACCAGCATCGCACCGCTATGTGGGAATGGAGTGTCAATGGGCCCGAGTACCGTCTCTGTCGTTGGGATCGGTCAGGGGGCATCGTCTCGGAGGCCACTCGTTACGCGGACTGCGTGGACCACACCCGAGACCTCCTTCGTCTCTTGTTTCGATACTCCGAACTCACTCCCGAGAGTCGTGGTATGGACCCCACCGCCGTGCGTCTGCGTCCCGATTCGTTCGGTTGGGTGCGCATGGAAGATCTCGGCTCCACCCACATCCACGATATCGACGAGCGACCTCGCACGCTAGGCGATGAGGAGGTTCCCTCCAACTTTCAGTTCCCGACTTCGAACCTGGAACGAGCGTCCGAACTGTTCGACAACGGGAACCTCCCTGAGGACCCCACTCGCCCTTGTCCGCCGCCTGCTCGGCAGGGCAGGACGCGCGCCACCCATTCTACTCCCAAACCTACTCCTATACTACCGACGTTCAAGTACATTCGTGAGATGTTCGCCTCGACGCTCGCGGAAAACTGGCCACGTTACGTCATCGCCGTCGAAAATCGCAAGTATCTTGTTGCGCGTCCGCACTTCCCATCGCAAGACTCGGAGAGCGCGGGACTCGTCGGACGTGGTACTCGTGGATACGTCGCACTGGATTGGGAGTCGCAGAAATTCGTATACCTGAAGGATGCCTGGCGGCCTTACTACAAGGGCGTCGAGAGCGAGGGCGAAACGCTTAAGAAGCTGAACGAGCGGAACGTCCGGAACGTTCCGACTCGCATCGGGAGCGAAGACGTCGGCGGTGGGCAAGAGACGGAGACGTCCAAGTATGCACCGCATGTCGCCCGGAAGGTTGTCTACCGAGTCCCTTCGCGCAAGCCCAGACGCGTCGTCAAACCGCTTCCGTCGAGGAAGGGGAAGAATGGCAAAGAGCCTGCGGCGGGCACGGTGACGACGAACGCCGGTGCTTGTCCCCCTGCGTCAACCCCGATCCCAACGCACACTCCTTCCGCTCCGTCAGTACCCAAGACGGTCAACATTCCGACATCTGGGACGAAGCGTACTGCGGCCGATGTCGAGATCGAGGAGGCGCTCCAACCTGGAAGCGCATGCCGTCATTTCATTCACCATCGGCTTGTCGTGGCGGAAATCTGCTTAGACTCGACGAAGTTCATCAATGCGAGGGACTGGGTGAATGTGGTTGCGCATGCTGTTGTGGGTGAGCTCCGATGGTTTTGTCATTATCGTCGACGTCGCCCTGAAACGTGTTTTCGTGCATAGCTCATCAAGATGCGGCGGAGGAATGCAAACTTCTCCACAGAGACATCAGCATCGGTAACATCCTCATTAGACCTACAGTCGTAGCGTGGAAAACCAAGAAGGGCGCACAGCGGCAGTCAATTGCATGGGTGGGGACCCTGAGCGACTGGGAGCTGGCAAAGGCCATAGACGCTGTTGGGGAGAGGCAACCGGAGAGGACGGTAAGCATATCGTAGTCCCGTCTACGAGCAGGATTCTCATCGTTCTTATTGCTCTAGGTGACGTGGCAGTTCATGCCCGTCCACTGTCTCAAGTACCTAACGCAAGCTGTCACGATCCCCGATGAGCTCGAATCCTTCCTCCACGTTCTCCTCTACGGAAGCGTTCGCTTCTTGCTTCATAATATCTCCTGCATCGCCGACTTTGTGAAGCAGTATTTCGATGCCCAAGATCCGGTCGACTTTGGGACACTTTTCGTGCCTCCGCTCAAAAAGGCCTGCATCTGCGATCACGGCAAAGTCATGTGGGGTCTCAAAACGCTCGAGTTCAGACGGCCTGACGGCAGTCCTCACATCCTCAACACCATTCTCAAGAACCTTTTCTCGATGTTCAAGGGTCGATACACCGTCGAATCTTACTTCGAAAAACTGAAGCCCTTAGAGGCGGAGTACAGTCGAGCGCTGAAGAAGGAGAAGGAGCAAGAGGAACAAGAGCGGAACGCTCGTCAGGCAGAGATCGCCAGCGACGATGAAGATGACGATGAAGAAGAACGCTATCCGAGTATGTACGCTCACCAGTTCCAGTTCAAACATACGGAGGAGACCAAGACCACCGGTTGTGAGGAGGATCCAGAGGCGAAAGCAGAGAAGAAACCGTCCGACTTGATCATGGAGGAGATTGTGAAGCTCAAGGAACCGACTAAGGACGATTACAGGGATCAACTTTGGTGTCGCGACCACGCTCGTTTCCTCATGCACCTCACCCAGTATTCCAAGAAGGATGCGGAATGGGACGAGTGCGACCGAGTCGAGGGTGATCGCCTCAAGCATCACGTCCAAGATCCCACGGTTTTCGCTCGGACCGACCCTCAGGAGAGACCGACGAAGATGAAGAGGACGGACTACGCTATGCCATCCATAGAGGAGAATCCATTCTCCACTGTCTAATAGGTACTGGGATAGGTACTAGGAGTGGTAAGCTCAGACTTCCGGTTCAGTGTAGATTCTCCCTCACTCCATTTCATCTACACCTTCTCGCTACCCCCTGCTCTATCTTCGTTCATGTGATATCGCCACGGTTCGGAAGTACCCGTCCAGTATCTGTGACTTTATTTTCTTACTTACGTATTCATGATACGACACAATCTATCATCTCCGCCATCCTTTCCCTATCATCGAACGCGTCCGAATGCGTGTGCTACTTGAGGTCCAAAGTCCTTCGTGCCTGATGTACGTGGTGAAAGACTCGAATCAAATCGCGCCCGCCGAACTTTCGAGGCGCTTTGAGAGATCCCTTCTGTGTCGCACGCAATCATAGACTCTACTCATGACGTACGATCATATTAATCTTCGAGATACGTGTGTTTCGTTCTCTAGTGAACTAAACTTATTGCGCCCATTGTCCGCCGCGCTGCGGGTAACAAGTACCGCAAGTACCCTGCACTAAACGCTTCTCGCTTGCATTAGCACGGCTCGTGTGGTCGGATGAATCAGCCACGGACTCGAGATACTCCGGCTTCGAATTATTTTTACGTGAAAGCAGCACTCGTTCAGCAGGGCTAGGTACCTGCGCTGGGTACTTCGAGTTCCCCTCGCACTTCGAATTAAAACGACGTCATCCCGACGTCATCGACCTTTGAGACTAGTTGGAGACTAGTACCGCAAAGCCGAGAACGTCGCGAAAGCAAACTTGTTTGGTACCGTAGCGCTATAAGCTGAGCTTCTCATCGGCTCACATACGAATGTAGCCTAACTATTGTGGCTGGTTCAGAGAGATGAGATTATTTGACGTACTGATCTTGGACGAGGCGATACGGTAATGACAGTCAGCCGGCGCACAAAGAGGTACTGCAGTTCCGGGCCCGCAACGAACTTCGTTGACGAATATGTGACAAAGGTCGCCAAGGAAGAGTTCAGCGAGGGCGAGCCTTGGCGAAAGGTGCCTGCCAGCGGCTTCTCTCAAGCCTTCAATTGATTCCCTCAAAGTACCTCTCGCACGGTGCCACGCTCTGGCCTACATCTTTGGCTCGGCGCATGGGAGTATTCTTGTCCCTGAGTCCCAGAACGTCCTATTTCAACGAAAGCCCGTAGACGTCCCGGGGCGCCGGGTTGGATCCGCGCTCCGGGCTGTGCGGCCCACGGAAGCCACGAAGCACGTCCCTTCTGCACCGAAATCTTCCAGCGGGACCGTTTGTCTGTTTCTCCGAAGGTCGCGCCGTCCGCCCTGTGCGGCGCCTGACACATTGTGTCTGACTGCCTCTAGCTCTAGCTACAGGCCGTTTCTCACCCTGGCGAGCCATCGGTGCCTTGTGCTACCAGACGGCCAGGGGGATTGAATTTCGTCTATATAGGTGGGATAATGACGACAATACCGAAGCTGTATCCAATATAAGAATATTGTGTCCGTTGTGATGACGCGTATGCCCTAAGAAAAGTGTGACATAGGACGCAGAAGATATGTCGTATTCTTCTGTCCCACTATGAATCCTACCGATACGTCTGCGCGTGTGTGGGTATGGACGACAGTACTGTATGGCCACAGAACCATAAAAAGAGCCAAGTCCAATAGTAGAGAATGGAATGTACCAGTATGAGGTGCTCAATTCGACGTACGTTCGGAATCGTGCCTCAAGGAACGAGGGTGCAAGGGGCGTAAGTCCATGTGCGGAGGCAACCAGACTGCACAATGCCGTCGGCAAACCACGGGGGTGAGACCGATAGAGGCAATTTGACGTGCTGGAAGATTCTGAGGGCCGTTAGAGACGAGGTTCAGTAAGAAAAGATCATAAACCATGGGTTGAGAACGATCTGTCAAGGTGTGTCAGTCGGCTGTCGGGCCCCCGTCAGCATGGGTGCAGACGGAACCGTACTTACCGGGTATGCGATGTGGCATCCTGCGACGATACTGGGGCCGAAGGGACGTTGATCAGCCAGACCGGTACGGTGCCCAGGCGTACGGAGGAACTCACGCGAGGGGTACGATGACAGCCCAGTCCCAGCTGAAGATACGCCAGCCGACGGGCACTAAACTGGTGCTGAAGATGACCATGACTACGCAAATGGAGATGCTGAGGACGAGCGCAAGCCAAAAGCGTTTGAGAATCTTGGGCACTTCGAGCCAGAAGTTGGAACGTTCGACTTCCTTCTTCGTTGCGCCCCAGGTAATATTATACGAGAAAAGGTGCGCGAGCAGTGCTTGGGAGAGGTGGATGCTGAGGCCGCCGAAAAAGAAGAAGCTGTTGACAACTCCGTCAGTACGCCGTAGGTATGATAAGGCAGGAAGCACTCAACAAGAAGGGTATCCACATCAGATTCTCCACCATTGCTGAGAGGAGGTTGCGTTGGCCCAGACGGTATTCAAGCAGTGTGAATCCAAGGTTTCCCGCGCCTGGGAAGACGACCGTGCACGCCAGCCAGATCTCGAAGCTGTGTTCGTAAAAGCCATCCACCTGATATGCAGTTGTTAGGTGGGACCTCGGTAATATAGAGGTACACGTACAGGAAGATCCCATCCGAGGAGGAAGTAGTTGAGAACGGATAGAATTGCGGACGCTGCGAGACCGTCTGGATAGAAACGTGAGAAAACGCGCGTTATACCACGAGGCTATCACGTGACGCACAGTAGGAGAACATGTCTGGGTAAATGGTCGCCGTCAGTAATCCGGAAGCGAGACAAGTGTTCAATGGCACGCACAGGCTGACATGCTGATCTTGTAATGGACAGGAGCACTAGACCAGTAGAACGTCCTCAATTGCTTGGTGATGGGCCCCATGCGCCACCAGTCAATGAGCGGATTGAAGATGAGCTCGTTGCAGCCTGCGGCGAAGATGTCAGCGCGCGTTCCGTGGTGTAGCCAAACGGATACACCAACCATACGAATACTTTTGCCAGCGATTAAGCTCATCATCGCATGTCAGAGAGACACCTTCCTTGAAGCCACCATCGGAGTACGTCGCCCAACGAATGATGTAGCCAGCGAGCTGTAAGCGCAAAGCCATGTCAAAATCTTCGGACACGTTCGACTCCGACCAGATCTTCTTCTTGCCGTCAGCAGGGTCAATGAAGGCAGCGTCTTGGAGGGCAGACCACCTGAGGAAGGCGTTGTGCCCGACGAACGGCGCGACCTCTCCGTTCGCACAGCCCATCGAGATACACTTGTTAATCCGGCGCGTGAAGTGCGCGATCCCATTCTCGAAGTAGTGGTGGGCGACCTGCATGACGTCGGACTCGTGCTGGATGATCGCGACGTCGGGGCATTCGGCGAGCTCGCGCGCGGCGTCGCGGAGGCAGTCCTCGGGGACGATGGTGTCCGAGTCGACGATGAGGATGATCTCTCCCACGCGGATCGAACGCCCGTTCGCGGCCCACGGGCGCCAGCGGCCCTCGCTCTCCGCCGCGGCCTCGTCAAGCGCGAGCGCGAGCGCACGGTCCTCGAGCGACTCCTCCACTGTGTCCTGTGCGCCGGCCGCCTCGAGCGCGGCGAGGTGTCTCTCGAGTTTGAGCGAGAGTTCGAGGGCGTAGTTCATATTCGACGCTTTCTTGAATCGCCCCGCGCGTTTGTAGCCGTCGGGCGCGGAGCTGTGCGGAGGGCGCGCGACCCAGCCGATGTTGTGGTCCGCGTAGAACGCGATGCGCGCCTGTCGTTCTTCCTCGGAGAGGAGCTGCATGCCGTCCTCGTTGATGAAGATAGAGGACGTGCCGCCCTGGCGCGCGTATGTCTGCATAGCCTTCTTGAGCGAGTACACCGAGGGAGCGCTGCGTGGGAAAACGCGCATCAGCGTAAGACCGAAAGACGGTTCTCCCGGAATGACGGCGACGGCACGAGGGGTGTCTCGAGAAGAAGATCCAGCATCGCAAGACCCCGCGTCAAACAAGCTCAGAGCTCAGGAATGACGATATCATGAGTGCGCCACGAAAGGTAAGTTGATCCCCAATCGTTGTCATGATCGTGCTATGTCCGCGGCGGAGAACTTCGCGAAGGGGGGAGCGGAGATGTTTGGACACTCACATTGTCTCAGATAAGCTTTCCTTGTATACAGGCATCTGGATGGTTATGTGCGGGAGATTGGTGTCGACGATTTTGTTGGGAGCGGGGCGGACCGCCGAATAATACTTAGAGTTCTCGTGGTATTGCGCAACCGGACCAAGGCTGGAGAAACATCAGCGATGAAGTCCTGGATGATAGGGGCAAAAGCATACACGTAGGAGACGCTACTGATGATCTGGAGGGCGAAGAACTGTCGGAAGAAGCATGAGCTTCGCGCAGCACAAATAGACCGACTCAGCTCACCAAGGAGACGCAGAACAAGAATGGCGCGGTGGCGAGCAACGCCCATCGCGTCCAACTGCCGTCGAGGATGGATTCTTCCAGGAGAACCGAGATGCCGCTGCCAATGAAAACTGTATCGTAACGCGATCATGAGCGACGAGAAATAGGTAAGAGAGAATCCACTGACAAATCGACATAGCCACCCCGAGCCCGTTGTACACCGGAGCAAAGAGGCGCACGGGACGAGGCGATGGACCCTCCGCGGTCTTCTCGACATCGTCCTTGTCGGTGACGAAATAGGCGAGGCCCCAGAAGCGCTTCTTGGTCGGCTTCTTCGCGCGCGCCGCGGCGAGCTCGGCCGCGCCGGCGACCTCCTTCGTCTCCGGCTCTTTCGTCTTCTCGGTGAGGTTGACGTCAGAGTTGCCGTTCGAGGGCGAGAGGTCCGTCATGGAGGCGATGGAGACGTTGGCAGAGCGTCGGTTCCAGACGAGCTTGATTAGCTTGTCCTCGAAGTCGCGACACGTGGGGATGATGTTGTCGAGGTGGAAGGACCAGACGATCAGGACTCGCTCGTCGCGCTGTCGAGCACACCAAACGTCAGTCCTATGCCTCTCCCACTGCGGATACGTTAGTACTCACGATGAAGGCGCCGCATTGCTCCTTGTCGGCACCACCAAGCATGTACATGGTGTCCAAGATCTGGATACGCGTGTTATCATCCACGTGAATAGCGTCGGCATCGGGTTTGCTGCAAGCGCAAAAGGTGAGAATGCGGAAGCCAGATAACCTTCCGGAAATCGCTCACACAGTGGCCAGAGCGGCATGGATAGCGGCGCTCCGAATCTTGACGGCGACGACAGGGTTCAAAGCGCTTACGGCGGCCTCAAAGGATTCGAGGTGAGGATTCTCGTAGGGGAAGACGCGGAAGAGACCGTTGTCAACCCGGAGGCAAACACCGGCGTGGATGTTTTCCTCAGACGGCTTGAACCAAGCATCACCCTGCGTCTAGAGGAGGCGCAAGTATCAGCGCTATAGCTGCAACGGAGAGGATGGAATGCCAAGTACCTGTTTGAAGATGTGATGGAGGAGGGCATCGTACGCGTCGTAATCCATGGTGGGGATGGAGCCGCTAACCAAGAGGTGACGATCTACGGTACTGCGGGAGGCGTACGAGGGGGGATGGGCCTGAGCAACCAGCCTAAGCGGACTGCCTCGAGAAGATTATTCATATACTCCGACCAACGAGAGCTGTGGACGCGCCGGGGGAAGGGATGTGTGGTCCCGTTCCATACGCCGCCGAGAGAGCGGCGGTGCATCACCTCGTTGACAAACGAAGTACAGGGAAGCCAGTCCGGCATGCTATCTATCGCGGCCGCGCCCGCACGCCTGGAGCTGCCGCGACAGCCGCCGACGAAGGGTGAGAGCGCGTTCAGTAAAGCCCAACGAGGCGGAGGAGGAAGGATCTAGATGAGTTTAGACCGGAACCCTGAACGGGACGCGCACAGGCGTACACACACCGCGCGCTCGGCGCGGGGTTCCTTCTGCGAAGAGAGCACGATGCGATCGAAGCGAGTTCTCGCGCTTGCTGGCCGATGTACCGCCGCACGGCTATGAAGGGAAAATTGTGGGTTCCAGTGAGCCTGTATAGCGGTCGCCTACGTCACGATCTGACCCTGCATGCGAAACCATCTACAAATACTCACCCGGATGCGCGGTCCTTCCGAGGTTGTATCGACGGCCTCTGCGGGATTTGGGAGGCATTACCAGCGGCCCGTACACTAGGTTCGAGGACGTGAGTGTCAGCAAGCATTGTATCGGCGAGACTGATTAGCGCATGCGCTTACACTGCGCCTCTCGTCAGCGTGAGAAGGAAGGCAGGTATTCCAGGCACTCGGTCCACATGAAGGCTGCCGGCCGGGTGCAGCAAGTATGGCGTTCTTCAGGCTCACATCGGACGAGTGGCAGATGATGTTCTCGGCGCCAAGGAGCCCGTCGCAGTCCGGACACAAGCTGAATGCGAGGAAGAGATACAAATTGCCTACCAGCGAGCAATCAGCGCTCCGGCGCTTGGCGAGGTTCTCTGGCTCGTGGTGGTTGGGGAGAAAAAGAGGAGTTGCAGAAGCGCCCGTGAGATAGTTGCCACGTGGGCGGCAAACACGTTCGGCGCGCTACGCCGACCCGCCACGGCGCGATGATGGCTGCCGCTCTTCGTCCTCCCCAGCGCAGCAGATAACTTGGCTTTATCGCGTCGTGGCACCTATCCGGACAAGAGGTATGTTTGCTATTCGTGCGATAGCATGGTGTACGTCTCCTCACCTTCCCATGTCCGACGAAGGTCGGACACGACAGGTCCGCGATGAGTTGTTGACGACTTCGGATCCGTGCAATCTGCGAAAATGTTGAACAGCGCATTCGACGGCAGACGCCACTCTTGATGAATCGCTCTGGCTAATCCATCAGATAATATCTTTTGCGAAGAACTGTGAAAGACGTAGAGTGAGGAACAAGGCCATAATGAAATTACGTGGACTGACTACTTCTCAGGTATGGCGCGAGCCCTGCCAGTTCATACGCCTACTCCGCCATACTCGGAGGTGCTCCTCCAAATGCTCACTGTCTAGACCGTCGGGATGTTCCTAAATCCAGCTGCCTCTCTAGGTTCACCTACAGGTACGAATAGTATGACTCTAATCAGACCTTCGCTCGGTGATTCCGGGATTCCATTCCACCTGTCAGTTGCTGCTTCGGGTATGCCCTTACATCCAACGGCCGTCCCAGTGCGTCCATATGCTCTCTCTAGGGACCACATCTGCCAGAATGCTACCTAATAATCATCTGGCCTCCTACTGACGCTTCCCGCCGTCTGCATGGGCTAGCGGGTTCATACATCCAGCTAAAGCACTTCTGTATCGATGTCCCGGTTGGGCGACGATAGTGAACGTGTATATTTCAGTGACGTACTGATTAGCAACGCAGTTTTCTTCGGTGAAGACCACACCAGCCACACGTGTATTCCTTCCCTGACCCTTGCGCCATATCGAGCGGACCTGATAGCTATTTTGGCCGGCCGATTTCCTCGCCTCGGCTGCTCACGCAATCCAGCATCCTGCCACGGCCATCCCGTTTCCCCGAGCTGTGGTCGCAAGCGACGTTCATACCAAACATGTCCGTCCGCTCGCCGGGGCGCCGTCACGGCACTCCTCGGTCGCATGCGGGCTCCACTGGCGTCCCGCGCGCACTCCCGTCCCGTCCAGGCACCCGCCGGCATCTTTCCCTCGGACCCATGTTGTCCATACGGATGGCCTGCCACCAGAACCGCCCGTCCGTCCAGTGCACTAGGCCCGTCTGTGGCGGCGCTTTCTTGTCCCGGACGTGTTCCGCTATACATTTCTCCCCCCGAAGGCGAGGCACGAGATAGAGTCGGATGCAGATTCAGGGCGGGCGACGTCGCGGATGCAAATCCTTTTCGCTCAGGGTGTGCAACTCGCCGTGAGGCGTTTGTGCGCGGAAAAGAAGATTCATGGAGGTTCCCGTCGGGCCTATCGGCGAGAGCCTCAGCTTGATTTGGATCAAGGACGGCCATTCGCGTCCCTTCAGCTTCCTGCAATTGAGTCCGACCGTGACCGCGCGGGCACACGGTTGTACGATACGGGTAGCCGTTGTCTTCCTCTTGGACTCTAAATTCTGACACTTTCGATCATTTAGGACCTGGTTCACGAAGCGAGGCTGTCGTACAGCCTGCAGCACACACCGGTCAGAAGATCTGTCTACCAAGGAAATCAGATGTTCGCAAGTGGGGTATTGCTGAGATCCGGGTTCAATGTACGGTTTGATAACTGCGTTCTGAGCGTGCATTCTATCTAACCTTCGGGAAGGGCGAGAGCCTTGAGACCTGTTGAACTGTTCGCCTGACTTTTACGAACCGGTGCTGGCTCGGGAAGATGATCGAGGTTACTGGTTTGGGAAGCTTTGCCGTGATGTACTGCACGGGGAGCCTTACGTTATCGATTCGGTGGTGTAGTTGGTTATCACTTCTGTCTAACATCGCTCCGGCCCCAAACTGGTGAGGTGGAGTACACAGGCGGTCCTCGGTTCGAGTCCGGGTCGAATCACTTTTGTCGCGAGTGCGATCAGTTCTTCTGACGATATCGGCGGCATGCGATGACTCATATTGCGTTTATACAACAGACGTGCACGAGTCGCTAGTTTACAGAAGACGCAGATTAACCTAAGTGTTCAAAGATATCGATGATAGTGCTTGTAACCAAGAGACGAAAAGAGGCAGTGAGCGGCATGAATGGTAGATACTAGTTGGGAGCGCACGACACGAAGCTAATGTAAAGTCTATGGAATGCGTCCATGGTAACGAATGAAAGGATTGCTTCGTCTGTGTTTCTCTCCTCAGTAAGAGAAGATCATAAGCCACGGGTTGAGCAGAATTGGGTAGAGAATGTGGCACCCGACGACGATGCTGTAGGACGATTAAGTTAGCGCTCAGCTCGAAGACTGGGATCAAGGACAGCGGAACGCACGCAAGAGGGACGATGACGGCCCAGTCCCAACCGAAGATCCGCCAGCCGATGGGGACAAGGTCCGTGGTGAGGATGACCATCGCGACGGCGCAGACGAAGGAGATGATGAGGGACACGCGGAAGCGCGAGACGATCTTGGGCACCTCCTGCCAGAAGTTGGACCGCTCGACTTCCTTCTTCGTCGCGCCCCAGGTGATATTGTACGAGAACATGTGGGCGAGGAGGGCTTGGGAGAGGTGGATGCTCAGCCCGCCGAAGAAGAAAAAGCTGGAGTAAGGAAACGATTGTCAGAGAGAGAACGTCACGTGATATGAGAGGCGAGCGTACAAGAACGGAATCCATGTGAGGTTCTCGACGACCGCATCGATGAGGGAGCGCGACCCGAGCCGGTATTCAAGCATCGTGAATCCGAGGTTACCCGCACCGGGGAAGACGACGGTGCAGGCGAGCCAGATCTCGAAGCTGTGCTCGTAGTACCCATCGATCTGTCAAGCATGGTCAGAACCTCCTTGGGGAGAAGACGTTTTGAGACTTACAGGGAGGTTCCATCCAAGAAGGAAGTAGTTCATCAACGAAAGGACGAATGCGCCGGAAAGAGCGTCTAGAACCGCAATGGCGTAAATAAGCGCGCACTAGCACGTGACAGGGTGCAAGGCATACAGTACGAGAACATGTCTGGAAAAGATGGCACGCTCAGTCGAATGGTAACATAAGTAGCACGAGACGACTCACAAGACATCATGCCAATCTTGTAGTGGACAGGCGCACTTGACCACATGAACGTACGGAGCTGCTTGGTAATGGGGCCCTTGTACCACCATTGGACGAGCGGGTTGAAGATGAGCTCGTTGCAGCCTGGGACGACATGAGCGCGGTGTCGCGGTGAAGAAAAGAGGACGTACCGTACGAATACTTCTGCCAGCGGTTAAGCTCATCGTCGCACGTCAGGGAGACACCCTCCTTGAATCCGCGGTTCGAGTAGGTCGCCCATCGGATGACAAAGCCACGCAGCATCAAGCGGAGAGCCATGTCGAAGTCCTCGGAGACGTTAGACTCCGACCAGATCTTCTTCTTGCCGTCAGCCTCGTCGATGAACGCGGCATCTTGAAGGGCGGACCACCTGAGGAAGGCGTTGTGCCCGACGAAAGGTGCGACCTCCCCGTTCGCGCAGCACATGGAAATGCACCGATTGATGCGCCGCGTGAAGTGCGTGATGCCGTTCTCGAAGTAGTGGTGTGCTACTTGCATGACGTCGGACTCGTGTTGGATGATCGCGACGTCGGGGCACTCGGCGAGCTCGCGCGCGGCGTCACGGAGGCAGTCTTCGGGGACGATGGTGTCGGAGTCGACGATGAGGATGATCTCACCCACGCGCAGCGACCGCGCGTTGCACGCCCAAGGGCGCCACCGCTGTCCGCTCTCCTCGTACATCTCCTCGACGGCGAGTTCAAGCGCGCGCTCTTCGATGTCCTCTTCCTCGGTGTCCTGGGCCCCTGCGGCGGCGGCGGCCTCGAGCGCGGCGATGTGGCGTTCCATCTTGAGCGATAGAGCAAGGCCGTAGTTCATATTCGATGCCTTCTTGAAGCGTCCAGCACGCTTGAATCCGTCGGGGGCGGAGCTGTGAGGAGGACGTGCGACCCAGCCGATGTTATGGTCGGCATAGAACGATATGCGCGCCTTCCGCTCTTCCTCCGAGATAAGCTGCAGGCCGTCGTCATGCACGAGGATAGAAGACGTGCCGCCCTGGCGAGCGTAGGTCTGCATGGCCTTCTTGAGCGAGTACACTGAGGGGGCACTATGGGGCGTATGTCAGTTACGGTTGCGGTACCGAAGCGCGCACCCATGGAACAGAAGTCAAGGCGAAAAAGGCAACGTCTCGCACCACCGGCGGTATCCGACATCCTTCGCGGGAGCCATGTGGTGTCACGGCGACGCCAGAGAGAGCAAAGAATGGAACCGAGCACTAGTGGACAATCTCGCCGAATGATCGCTCGTGGACGAAACGGCAAGCGCCGGCGCGGAACGGAAGACGGGCCGGAAATACTCACATTGTCTCCGACAGGCTTTCCTTGTACACGGGCATCTCAATCGTCATGTGTGGAAGGTTCTCGTCGACCAGCTTGTTCGGCGCAGGCGGAACGGCGGAGTAATACTTGGAGTTCTCGTGGAATTGTGCGACGGGGCCCACGCTGAGGAAAAAAATGGAATATGAGCGGAACTACCCGCGGCAATGATGCCGAGCATAGCGGACGTACCAGTACACGACATTCGTGACGATCATGAGGGAGAAGAACTGCGCGAAGAGGAGAACATGTGTTCGTTAGCCTACACGTGTGCGTGCAAGGCGCAATCAGGCACCGACGACGGTGACGCACCAGCGAAACGCAGAACAAGAACGGGGCGGTGACGAGAAGCGCAAAGCGGGACCAATTGCCATCCAAAAGCGACTCCTCGAGCAACACGCTCGTGCCGCTTCCTATGAAGACTGCCGCCTCGCGTGAGCGTCCGCGCACATATGGAGATAAGAGGGTGAAAAGGCGGAGCACGCACAAAGAGATAACGCAGCGCCGAGGCCACAGTAGACCGGAGCGAAGAGGCGCGTCGGGCGCGGGGACGGGCCCTCGGCGGTCTTCTCGAGGTCGCTAGCGTCTGCCTTCCAGTAGCTGAAGATATTGCACGAGCGCTTCTTGGGCGGCGCGCGGAGGTCCTTCGGTGCGAGAACGACTTCCTTCTCGGCGACGACTGGGTGTGGCTTCTCTGTCAGGTTAACATCCGACCCGAATGTGGAGGCCGCTGCGGAACTAGCCATGGACGCGAAGGCGGAACGACGGTTCCAGACAAGCTTGATGAGCTTGTCTTCGAAGTCGCGACACGTGGGGATGATGCTGTCGAGGTCGTACGTCCACACGACCATCACGCGTTCGTCCCGCTGTGTGTGGCATGAATGTTGGGCATCTGGTGACAGATGCAAGAAGCGCTTACGATGAACGCAGCGCACTGCTCCTTGTCCGCGCGAGGCAGGTAGGCCATGGTATCCACAATTTGGATACGAGTATCCGTATCGACGTAGATGCAATCCGCATCCTCCTTCCTGTATTACACAGAAGGAGATGAGTGATTGAGCTTCCCGGATGGTTGGGTACTCACACAGTGGACAGCGCAGCATGGATAGCGGCGCTGCGAGCCTTCACCGCGACGACGGGGTTGAGGACTCGGATGGCGGCCTCGAAGGGCTCGAGATACTCGTTCTCGTACGGGAAGACACGGAAATGGTTGTTGTCCACCCTCAGACAAACGCCCGCGTGGACGTTCTCCTCAGAGGGCTTGAACCACGCATCCCCCTGTGTCTAAGAGAGTGTCGGGGTCAGTGAGAGGATGGGAAAGATCGACAACTGTAAGCTTACTTGTTTGAAGATGTGGTGCAGCAGAGCGTCGTACGCGTCGTAATCCATGGCCGCAGAGGGGTAGAAGGAGTGTGACGACTGAGGGGGGGTGTGCTTCCGCGCAACCTGCTCAAGACTGAGCAGCGGGTGCAAAGGACGCCCACGAGAGAAGATGAGCTTATAAGACTGGTGCAGGCAGAGGTCCTAGGGAGGGAGCGTACCGCGAAAAGCGCGGGCCATACGCTCCGGCGTCGTGTGCTGTCATCTGTGGCAAATTCCGACATCCATGCACCGACCTCAAGGTCGCCTTCTGGCCGGTGTATGTAGAATACCCCTGAAATATCTACAGGAACGCATCTGAGGGGTCCGGAGCCGACCATGACATGGGCGTTCAAGGGCCTACAGCGGCCCTTTGGGAACATGCAGCCCGTCGGCTGGCCGCCACAAATGCGCACCGTAGCTTCCACCGGTGTCGACTCGCAGGGATATGGCGTTCCCAGAGAGCCCGACCGGTGCGCCCTGAGCGATTTCGGAGGAAGGCGGGATCTGAGCGATCTATGCGAGCGACGGTACCTGCGTCGGAGGCGTTAGAGCTGCTATTATCGGCATGGGTCCCGTCCGACCCGAACAGGAGAGGAAGTACTGACATCGATCTATCGGCGCTCGTGCGGCCAGCGTCGACGAGCTAGACAGGGCTTCTAGCACACGTCGGACGTCCCTAGCCGCGACGTCTCGGGGGCCCAGAAACGGACATGGGATCCTGGTGGGCCGAACGTCTTGGCCGGTTCACACGGGCTGGATGGTAATTCTTTCCCGGCCGGCGGATAGGCGCCTAGGTCGAACTTCAATGTCAACATGATGCGGATGGTAAAAACGTGGTACCTCCGAACTGACACTGACGTTTTGATGCGCGTTTTCGGACGACATCCACTGCCCTCACGCAGCGCGCTGGGTTATCGGGTTCATCGGTGCAGAATGTTCAGAGACAGTTCAGCCACCATCTTCTCGGGGCGCCAGTGCAAGACGTGTTGTGCAGGGATGTTTGCTCGAATGTCCGGGCGGGACCCTGGCATGTCAGATAGACATGAAGGGCACAACAATGTTGGTGTAGCGCTAGCCGTATGTCTTGTCGCCGCATTCAAAGCAGCAGCTTGCTCAGAGGCGGGAATATATTGGTCGAGTTGTGATTAGGACTCGACTTGAGCATCACAGCGCCGAGTGAGGTACGACACGAATGTGCCCGCTATACTACAGCGTGAGCGTTTGCATGCAACTACGGCGACTACTTACACGTACCTCCAGCGTGTACTGACAATATTTAAGGCATTAGGACTAAGTTCCTCGGCCGCGGATTGCAACTGCGGCAGGGCTGGGCATTTAGGCGTTCCCACTGGCTACGCCCTCTAGTATGGGAGAGCGATGTGATAAACAAAGACGATCATACAGAGTTAGGATGAGTTGATGGCCTCATATTGAAGCTTAGCGCAGCTTGAGTGCATTCGGAAGGCGGGTTGAAGGTAAATATTGAGAAGGAGGTCCCGGACGAAAGTGAACATCGCAATTTGCCGGAGCTGCTGACAAATGAGGCGGAGTGTACAGTTTCAAACTCAGCTGCAGTGGTCCCTTGCACGAATTTGATCGCCAGACACGTCAGAGGTCTTCCCAGTCTTCCCAGCGTACTCAACAGATGCAGAAGCTTCATCAGATTCGTCTCTCACTCCTTCAACTCGTACGATAACGAGAGCTTCGCTCAAAGTCGTTCCGATGTTGCTTAAATATATGATCTTGTAATCTGATTTCAATGAGTAAACGGCAATGGCGGATTAGACCCGGGCCCAATGGTGAGTTGTGAAAGTGTGACCATGCTTGCATCGTTTACAGTCGTTTTTTTTTTCCTTTTTCTTAGTCTGCGTTGTAAAAAAGAAAGCTCTTGCCGCAACGTTCCAGTGCCGCTGAACCCTGGGGCCCCCTGGGCCTGGACTTCGGAGCCGGCACGGCCGGGGATGATCGATGAACGTTGACTCTGCACGACCCTTGCATTGCCTGAGGTGCGCGGCAGATGCGAAGTCTTCGGAATGGTGGAAAGATCGAGCCGGGTCTGCACGTCCAACATTCAGCACCCGTGCAGGAACGTGTCTGGCCGCCGAGCTCAGTAAGCGACTATCCCGAGCGACTATCGCACCAAGGGCGTGTACCCATCGTATTCTCTTCTCTCGCCGTTTGTTGGTAGGCGTACCATATGGTGCGCACAAGTAAAGATATACCGCCGCTTACTGTTCTCTGGTTAGGACCACTCGAATTCGGCCATTACTGTCTACTTATAGACGCCCAACTTGGCGGCCCTCCCGGTCGTGGGTGCCGTAACAGCGATCTGCTTCCCTGTCGATGCGCATGGTGCCGGAGCACAACGATTTCCTCCATACACACCGCCCTGCCCGTTCTTTGTTCTCGAAAGCACAGCCGCTCCCCCTGAATTTATTAAATCACCACTCTGTACTCGCGTTCCGTGGCAGGTGAGGTCAACGCGTGCGTTGTTCTTCGTCTTTTCGGTGACAGATGAAGTGATCCCGGATTTGCACGGGTTGTCCAAAGGATCGATGACAAAGCGCGCTGGAACTTCGGACGGGGACGCGTCGAAGAAGCCTCGTACTCAGATGGGAAAGGTGAATATCCAGCTGAGCTTCAAACCTCGGCGTTCTCGGCGGAGACTCATTCTAACTAGGTCCTATTCCCCATCCATCCATGCGATAAGGTGCTCATCATAGTACGCTATAGGATTCCGTCGAAGCACACATGGCGAATAGAGGGTTACTACGTTGCGTCAACGTCTTTGGTGGCTATCGCCGCTCTTTAGCAGGCCTCAAGTGGGCGTTAGCACGAACTCGCGAGGCACCAGAGTCTTCACGGTCGACACCTTCCAGGCGTTCCTCGAGTTTCAGCAGCCGTCCAGGAGAGCACTTGATATCTGGAATTGTATTCGCTGCCGGTCGAAGACGTGTACGTACGATGTCATCATATTGCTGTTCTGAGCACGGCCAACCATCCCGTTCTCTAGGCACTCGGCGCGAGCTCAAGCGTCTCAGACTTCAAGCGCGTTGCGAACGTCTTGAATCACCATCGGAATGCGATACGCGTCCCGAGGATGTTGGCGTCTTACGGTTGACCCGGCTCTGCTCTTAGTCTTCCGAGTAGCAGTATGCCCAACAAATACATGTTGCATCGCTCGATTTAGGCCAGCGATGCTCTTGGTCGTACTCTGCGACAACTACAGGTGTCCCCGAACATGATCTATCTTGACGCGAACAGCCTAACGTCGTTTGTTCTCCGCCTATCTCCGCTTCGACGTGCGACAGCATCCGTGTCAGGCCCAGGTTTCTGCTATCAGCTCCGCTTTTCCGCCGCCCGACAGGCCCACAGAATCCGACCTCCTATTGGCCCCATGGCCGCACAAGCGGACGCGGAGTCGAAAATGTCCATTTCCTCTCACGTTCAGGTGGCTCACCGGCGGCACGGAGGGACCTAAGGCGCCCTCCATCTGCCTCCGACCTTCTCCTTCCAGTTCCCGGGACGCTGGCGAACTCCCATCGATCTTCAGACTGCATACGAAGACCTGGTATCTACAACTGCACTTGTTGCGGTCTCTGCGCTGGTCGGATCAAGACTTCGTACACATCTCCGTACCTGGTATACAGATGTCCGAGTCCAGACCGTGGAATGCGGACGGCAAGACTCCTATGTCCGGTCCCGGTGCAAGCCTCGTGAAGTCCGTGTAGCCGACCCATTGAATGTTCACGGGTGTCTTTCGTCCGCTGCTTCACGTCACGAGCATGCGTTCCCGCCGTAGGGACGCCGAGGTACGCGAAGTTTTCCTGGCGTTACGGTCGCAGTAGTTCTTCTAATCATCGAGGGACGTGCCGACAGATGAATCGGGCGAGCAAACACCTCCTTCGCGCCGGTGGATTTCGCTGGCCTTTCATCCTGTCCGACCGTACCACGACAGGACGTGCCTGTGGAATTCTCTGTACCGTCGCGCGGGTACTCTTAAAGTCCTTACTTGAGGAATCTCGGAGCTCGAGGCATCCCTTCGCCTTCACTTTCATCACTTCCTTCGCCACTCCGCCGACGGTGTCCTAGTTACCTTCCCCGCTAATACCGCGCAAGGCCACCTGATATCGTGATGTCCGACCTCGTCCCCCCTTCCACCTCGTCCTCCGCCTCTTCTTCCTCAGAGCAGTTGCCCGCCCCCGAGCAGCGGCACGCGATGAACAGGACCATGTCCACACCCTCGGTTGTGGGTACCAAGCGTCAGCCTCCTCCTCTTCCGCACACGGTGTACAGTCATGACGACACGAACATGCGCCCGCGCGACCCGTTCCGGACCCCCGACGCCTCCATCCCGCCGACGCCGCACTCTGGTGTGAGCAACCCGTTCTCGCCGCCCGTCAGCGTGCGCAACTTCAGCTCGGAACACAATCTCCACAGCACGCACCACTCCTCGGGCTCCGTGTCCGTCTTCCCTTTCCCGCCCGCAGCGGACTCGCCCGCATCCTCGCGCCCGCACACTGGCGCGAGTCGCGTCTCTGGTCAGTCCTCGCTCCGCGCGTCAGCGACGGACTTGCACGTCACGATCCGCGAACACCCTGGCGTCATCGCGCGCAGCCGGAGGAGCTCCGTCACCACGCATGCGCGCAACTCTGGTATGTCTCCACCCGCGATGCCGCGGCGCGCGACGATCATCGCAGACGGGGAGGCCCCCGCTCCGCGCGCGGTGAAGCGGCAACGGTCGAGCATGCTCGCGGGGGAGATCGCGAAGCCGTGGTTGACTGACAAGGACCTCTATGGCCGGATCTCGTACTGGATCACCGTCTCCGTCGCGGCACTCGGTATCATTGGTAGCGTCCTACGCGTGTACTTCGCGTGGGTGCAGACGCCGACCTTAGGCAACCTGTGCCTCGTCATGGAGGACAACTTCGACACGTTCGACACCGATTTTACGTGGTTCCATGAGGTAGATATGAGTGGGTTCGGGTGAGTGCTCTCGCTGGGTTCGCACTCCGCGAAGCGCGAGCTCACGCGCACACAGGAACGGAGAGTTCGAGATGACGACCAACTCCCCCAATAACTCATTCGTCCAAGACGGGAAGTTATATCTCGCCCCCACGCTGACCTCTGACGTCATCGGCGAGGCAGCGGTCCGGGACGGCTTCACGTACAACATAACGGGCTGCACTGCTGTCAATACCACCACTGGATGCGGTGCGGTCTCGAACCTTACGGCGGGTACGGTCATCAATCCGGTCATGAGTGCGCGCATCTCGACCAAACGTAGCCATGCGATCACCTACGGTAAGGTTGAGGTAGTCGCCAAGCTCCCTCTGGGCGACTGGATCTGGCCGTCGATTTGGATGCTTCCCGTTCAGGAGTCGTATGGGCCGTGGCCTGCGTCTGGCGAGATCGACATCATGATGTCGCGCGGCAACGGACCCGAATATCCCGCCCAGTAAGTGTTTGATACTCCGTGCTCAGTTTCGCGCATTCGTATCAGTCGCGTTCTCGTGCTGAGCCTTTCTACTTTCTTAGGGGGGTCGACTACGTTCGCGGGCAGCTCAACTGGGGTCCGTTCACGTTCCTGAACGGCGTCAGCAAGACGTTCGGCTGGTGGACCAACCGGCGCAAGACCTTCGCGGAGGGCTTCCACACCTTCGCGATGGAGTGGAGTCCCGAGTTCATCCGTCTCTACGTCGACTCGCGTCTCACATACATGCTGTACCTCAAGTTCGACGAGCCGTTCTTCAAGCGCGGCGATTTCCCGCCCGTAGTCCAGGCCAACTCGACGTTCATCACTACGCCGGACCCGTGGAAGGACGGCACCCCGAACGTTGCGCCGTTCGACAAGCCGTTCTACCTCATCATGGACGTCGCCGTTGGCGGTACGAATGGATGGTTCCCAGACGGCGCAGGCACCAAGCCGTGGCTCGATCATTCACTCAGTACGTCGTGCTGTCTCGAGCTGAGAGATAGAAGGTGGTGCTGATGCGGCTTCTGCAGCTGCCATGGCCGACTTTGCATACTTGCAAGATGACTGGTACGCTACCTGGCCGAAGAACATCGCTGAGCGGTCGATGGTCGTAGACTCTGTCAAGATGTGGCAGCGCTGCTAGGCGCGCATTCGACACTGCGCGTCACTTCTCGACGCAACTCACTCGGAGCCTATCCGGCCATCAAGTCATGACCACCATGTGCCTTCCTATCCCCTCTCACTGTCTCTTCTCATCGCCTCCGTTGGACTGCCTCGTTGACACTATGGTACGGATACGGGCTCGTCGAGACCTCCCCTATCTGCTCCGCTCACGACCCGCGCTGCTGCGGCGCTGTATGTATTGCACTTCTCGGACAACCGGACTTTGAGAGGTGTAGGCCAATCGCGGCCTGTACACCCCGACTCGGACTTCTCGCGCGTTCTCCTCGTCTTTATTCCAACGCCGATATGGCTTGCCGCCTTCTTATTCCCTTCCAATCCCCACGCCACGATGCGACTGCGGCCGCCTATTACGGCGAGCGTCGGCGTGCGGTTCTATAGCCTTCCCGTTGTCCGAGGGTGTACGGAGCTTCCTCCGTCCAGTGCCTCGCTACTATTTGGAATCCATGTTACCCCGATCCTCTCATCCCTTCTTGGCTCATGCGCGCCCATTCTAACACCCACTCTTTCGCCCATTTCATCTCCCTACTTCCTTTTCCTGTCACCGTATTCCCCTTTCCTCTTTACGCTTCGCTCCATCTCCCTTGCTCGGGTCCTAGGTTATCGATCACTGTACTTCTTAATTTTGCGTCGTACACGCTTCTTTCCTGGCCACTAGAACGACTTATGGTTTCCATGGACGTCATCACGTACCTAGACTGTACTATATACACGCTCCTTAACCCCAGCGGAATCCCTGACCATTCAATCCGCGCGTTTACAATGCGAGCTTGCTCGACCCCCCACGGCGAACTGTGATCGAGAGCGGGTATTGTAACCCGTTCTGCCGATGCTGGAGGGCGCGACCTCGATATGTACGACCATGAGAATGCCTCCGGCTTGAGGGAAATATCCACCACTTCGAGATTGCCTCACGCTGTCCACATGCGGACGACATCGGCCTCGGTGCAGCACGCCACTGAGCGAGTGAATGGTTGACATGCCATAGACAGGACTCGGCCACTCGCAGACCCTCGAATCCCCGAGTTCGGAACGTCCCAGGCCTTCATATACATTACACGCGTACGGACATCTCGGTGTCAGTATTCGCTCGCGTCCGCCCATCCGCAGTTGCGCAATCGCGATGACGATGCGTGAGCGCACATTGCCCGCGGGCCGCCTGCGTCCGCACCGGCGACACAGTGCATTCGACAGTGCGCGACGTAGCGCCGTTTGAGCATGAGGGACCGGGGCATTGTGCGCGAGGTGGCTAGAGCGCGACGGCTGCCATTGCGACTTGTGCCTCCCCTCCTCCCACCCTGTGTCCGACTACGAGGTGTCCCTCTAGCGCATTTGGGATCATATCGCGGACCGAGGCCGACCGCCCGGCCCTACGCCCGGGTCCGCGCGCCAGGGGGCCGGCGAGCGCGGATATAGCTTGAACGGCAGCTCGCGCGCACCAGAACGCGCATGCGGCGGTGGCGGACCCGAGATTCGTGTTCAGGGACTTCGCGACCCTCGCGCGAGCAGTGGAGACGCCCCTCGACATCGCGCGTGCCTCGGCGCCAGAGTTCGCTACCTCGTGTGTTAAGAAGGAACGGGTTGCGAGCGTCGAGGCGCGCGCGCGCACGAGCGCATTGGGAATAACCCGAACATTCTTTGCCCTGAGGCTTCGGCGCGGGGCGCGTAGATGGACCGAATTGAGGAAAGATGCGCGTGGCGCACGAGGTGTTGAATTCACTTAGCTTACGTTTACGAGAGATCGCCGACGGCCGACCCTACGTGGTGGGAGCTTAGGGAGCGTCTCGCGACGCCGCTCAATACGATATCGCAGCTGTATTTCGGCGCACCTCCTTGATGTAAGTGCCGCTGGACGGAGCGCGGATGTGTTTGAGTGGGTAGGCAGATATTCCGAGGGACGCGCCGCGCGCGACGTCGCGCGTTGCGCTAAAGTCGCGCTCGCCTTAGGTGGCGCCGCACCGACAGATTCTGAACGGCGTATGCTAGTGCCTCAAACGCTATTATTTGGGTTTGTGGGGAGGCGTGTACGCAGCATGTCTCCCCGACGGCGCAGGGGGCGGCGTTGGTGTCCCGCTTATGTGCGTTGAGCGGCCTTTTACATGCACGATAAGAAAATGTCACGCAGAGAGGCGAAGACACGGCGTACCGGTGGCAAGTATGGCCCGATGACCTAGTAGGCCGAGGCATTCATGGTATTCGGTACCAGGTACAGAACTGAAGATGTAATTTGGCATCCAAGCGCGCGCCATTGTCAAGACTCGGAGGGTCTTTACCCGGCTGAGAATGATCTGCAGCGCGCGACGCACGAAATGTCACATATCTTAGTACCTGATCCCAATCTCAACAGAAATGGTAGCACTTACTCGCATAGAAATATAACAAACCGACGAGGATGCCTTCACCGGACAACGCTCCTCGAGGTCGAGGGAATGAGTTTGAGATACTTGATACGTGTAGAGGTTTCCTCTTGAAGAGCGTTTCTGAGATAGATCAGGGTAGTGTCAACTGCGCGATAGAAGGAGCTACTCGATGTTATGTTGAAGGTAAATCCACCGGAGATACAGCCTCGATTTGTTTGCATTTTTCGTTGACGCTCAGCTTCCATAATGCTGACAGCCATATGTTGGGGATCTAGGCCGCCCGCTGATTTTGTGTCATTTCCTGACGACAGCTGGAATGTCGAGACATTCCAGACACGATAAGAGTAGGCACACGAGTTCCATGCCTAGTTGCGGTGGTGGCTGGACACTCGCATGAGAAGACAGCTTTGGTAGTGTGGCCATCGACGAAAACAGGAACGGGGAAAACCGGAAACGCATCATGGGCGCTTATTGGAAGTGTGCCAGCGCAGCAACAACGGCCACAAGCTTGTTCTTCGACTACCACTGCCGCCCAAGGGGCTCGTTTTGGCCGCCGTCTTCTTGTCTCCGAGATATCTGCACTGTTGCTTGTCACGGAAACACGACCGCACATCCCGGCTTATCGCTGCAGCGCCGCAGTCATTGCTTTCCGGCCGCACGTCGTCTTCCTATCGCTCAAGCGACGACTTTCTTCGGTCTTCTTCGAGTCTTCCTGCCATACGTTGCTTGTCATCGAGATTGCCCCTATGCACCTCGATGCTTGAATACTGTGATCAATACTTTCGAGGCTCGTGGACTCCGACACACCGGTCGCCGCGATCCGCCGCAACGGCTTCCCGATATCCCGATACGCGTATTTTTCCCGACAGTGCTCGTGTTGAGCGGACGCGAATACGCCTCTCTCGACTCCGTCAGGCAAACTGCCGTGTCGTGAGCATCGAGAGCCTGATAACATTGGTAAGGGGAGCTTATTATAATCTATCGATACCCGCCGGCAATTGCTGACAGCGCGGCAGTCAGTGTGGCGCTGAAGCGTCAAACGCACCGCATGCCGAGTCTGTGTGCACGCTGTCATTTGAGCGCACATCTCGGGGCGGTCGGTGCCCCTGGCGGGTTACTAGCCTATTCCAGACAGTCTCGCTGAAGCGTCGTGGTCCGCCACCAACGTTCGGGCGGTCCGCGCGTTTCCCATCCGAGCCGAAGTACGATGCTATATCCAAGCATTCGCCGCAGGTTGCAGCGATTCAGTTCTCCCCCTCTTCGCCATGGCCGACTACAAACCCCCGAGCTCCTCTGGCTCCGGCTCCTCTGTGTCTTCTCCACGTACATCCACCTCTGGTCCTCATCCCGCTCCTTCCACTGCAATCTTCATGCAAGGTCGCTCCGGCCGGACCAGCCCCGGTGCCCCTAGCGATGTGACTCGCGACCCATTCCGCACTCCCGATGGCTCCGTCCCACCTACTCCTAAGCCGTCAAGTGTAGTTAGCTTCAGTGGTTTTGCGGACAGGCCTCCTTTCCGTCGGGACGATAGTCGCGTCTCCGTACAATCTGCCCTGAAGAAGCCTCTCCCTCTCGGAATCCAGGAGACGAGTACTTCCGGCAACGATTCGCCAACTTCGTCATCGGCCCAGCGGTTCTCCGCGATGGCCCCGCGACCCCTCCGTCCCAGCATGCCCTCGCGCTCGAATGGAGCCTCGCGGCTGTCGATCATGACCAAGAAGCGCATGCCCTCCAGCATGTTGATCGGTGAGATTGAGAAGCCATGGCGAACGTCCAGGGACCCGCGCAAGACGCTCTCGAACGTGATCGTTTACCTCGTCGCTTTCCTCGGTATCGCTGGAGGCGCCATTCGGTGTTTCTTCACGTGGAAGCAAACACCCATGCTCGGCCGGCTGTGCCTTGTCATGGAGGACAACTTCGACACGTTCGACACGGAGAATACTTGGACGCATGAGGTCTCGATGAGCGGGTTCGGGTGAGCACACGTTCCCTTCTCGCGCCCTATGCTGTGCATCAAGACGCTGACGGACACTTCCTCCGCGTACCGCCCGTGCAGCAACCAAGAGTTCGAAATGACAACTGCCTCGTCGAACAACTCCTTCGTTCGCGATGGACTTCTCTATCTCGTCCCCACGCTGACCTCCGACGTGATCGGGCGCGATAGCGTTCTCGGCAGTCCGCCGTACACCTTCAACCTTACCGGCTGCACGGACATGAACGCGACGAACTGTGGCGCAGTCTCTAATGCTTCGGCGAACGTCGTCATCCCACCTGTCATGAGCGCCCGCATCAACACCCGCAACCACTATGCTATCCGCTACGGGCGCGTCGAGATATCTGCGAAGCTCCCCCGTGGTGATTGGCTCTGGCCGGCTCTGTGGATGCTCCCTGTTAACGACACGTATGGGCCCTGGCCCGCCTCGGGCGAGATCGACATCATGGAGTCGCGCGGAAATGGGCCGGAGTACCCAGACCAGTAAGCATATGCCTTCCGCGCTTATGTGCTGAATATCCCTGCTGCGGCTATTGACATGCCGTATCCGCGCACAGGGGCGTCGACTACGTCCGCGGCTCGCTCAACTGGGGACCCTTCCCGTGGCTGAACGGCGTCAGCAAGACGTTCGGCTGGTGGACCAACCGGCGCAAGACGTTCGCGGAGGGCTTCCACACGTACGCGCTAGAGTGGGACACGGACTTCATCCGTATCTACGTCGACTCGCGCCTTACGTTCATGCTCAACCTCCGCTTCAACGAGCCGTTCTTTAAGCGCGGCGGCTTCCCGGATGTCGTCGCGAACGGCTCGGACTTCATCCACCTTGACGACCCGTGGGCGAGCGGTACGCGCAATGTCGCGCCGTTCGATCAGCCGTTCTACCTTATCATGAACGTTGCCGTCGGCGGTACCAACGGCTGGTTCCCCGACGGAGCTGGCGGGAAGCCGTGGCTCGACGGTTCGCTAAGTAAGTCCTCGTCTCTTTCCTGTCAGTATCAGACTACTGACGCGCTCGTGCAGCTGCCACGACGGACTTTGCGAAGAAGCAGGACGAGTGGTTCGCGACGTGGCCTCAGAAGATAGAGGATCGCTCGCTCATCGTTGATTCGGTTAAGATGTGGGAGGTTTGCTGATTATGTCGTCTCTTAATTCTTTGGGAACTGGTTCTTCGTATTATGTCTTGGACTTGGGCAGTAATAACGGCCTTGTAACTAGATTGTTAGAGTTGTTATGGGTAAAGTCGACTTCGTATTGTAACGAACGTAGTAATACACAGTTGCGCGTCGCCAGCTTTCGTGCGCAAAGACGAGGGCAGCGTCCTCCGACATACCTTGATCGCTACCATAAGGGCTACGCGGCAGAGGTCAAGTACTTTCGATCGGGCGTGCACGATGCCTTGTGTTTCAAGCCCGAATGCAAAGATCTCAGCTATGTGATGGTAGAGTAAACATCTTCTTATCGCTAAACACGTATAATACACCTCTAAGACTACTCAAACCGTCGTGACTACGTGCTCCTCGTCGATCGTCGGCATGCTATAGTCGGATCGGATGACCTTCGTGGGGCGTTCCATCGGGTCGCTCATCCGTGGCTCGGTCTCTTGTTGAACGTGAAATTTGAGGCGATCGCCTTCAATTCTGTCGATGTAATCCCATCCCGGCTTCTTCGAGTGACGCCCGAGGAGAAACTTGAACATCTCGTGCTTTCGAAGGGTGGCGGCGCGATTGTACACCATGGCGGCAGGTCTCTCTGGAGGAACAAGCTCGGGTGGGTCCGAATCTTGCATATTGTCTTGCATCAACGCCTCAAATCTGGCCACGTCCTGCAGCTCGTCTTCGTCGCGCTCGATCACGGTGTTCAGGGGAAGGGAGCTGAGAGCGGGTCCGCTCTCACGCTTCTCGTCGGCTTTGCGCTTCTCGTCTTCATACTGCTTGCACTGTGCGTTGTAGTCTTCGATCGTGTAGCGATCCCTAAGCAATTCAAGGAGATCCCTGAAGACGTCGTTGATAGGATGAATGTCGCCGTTGGGACACTTAAACACCAGTTTCTTCTCGGCGTACGTGAGGCTGGCTGCTCTGACGATAGCGCGTTTCAGCTCGGGGGAGAAAGGCCGACCGTCGACCTCGTCGCGACCGTCGAAGTATTTCCGGACGAATGGGACGATGGTGATGTAGTTGTGGATGAGGAAGCGAACGGAGTTGTACAATGTGACGTGGAAGAAAGACTCTAGTTCGTCGGGGATCGTGACTGGCAGGGAGGGATGATCTATGGAGTGGATAGCACCATACTGCCATGTGGCCTAAGAGTATGGAATGCGTCAGGTCATCGTCGACTCTCACGTGGAAATCCTGCTTACCGTCCTCTCTGGCTGGCGTGCGAGCATGATTCCTTGCTCTTTAGCAAGTTCCCAATCGCTTAGCAGGCCTCGCCATTCGATACGCCGAGCGCCATTTTCTCCCTTCTTCGTAGTAACAGTGGGAAATATGAGTATGTTTCCGACGCTGATGTCTCTGTGGAGGAGGTCGCACTCTAGCGCCGCGCCTTCATGGGCTATTCATTGATAAAGGTCAGAACACCGCCTATGCAGGATGACACCAGTACGGCGCTCACCGTTGACGCAGTCGGTCACTATCAAAAGCCACTGCTTGGCGCAGGTGAACTTGGCAGAGTCCATGCAAACCTCCGCGACGACGAGGCGGTGGTGTATCATATGGCGACAGGCACTTCCAGGCAAGGACGCGGACTCTTCCGCATGGACGTCCGAAACTGTGCGCTTCGTCCCGCGAGTGGAGGATGCGGACAACTTCGAGAGAGGCTCCGATCGATTCGCGGGAGCCACACCGGGTCCCGAAGCGTTGTGGCCGATCGGCATGGATGCTGCGATTAGCAACGGCGGAGCAGCATTCTCGACACCCGCACCGTGCCTCTCCTCCGCGCTCACTTTCGCTTTCTCCTTCGCTTTCCCCTTCGCCTTTGTCTGGTCCTTTCCCCTGTCTTCAACCGTACCTCTCGTCGACGGGAGGGGACGAACGGGACGCTTTTCTTTTCTAGCGGCATGATCCACTGACATCGGTGGATGACGGACGACCTTCCGGGCAACGTGTGGTGCGTATTTCGAGGTTTCCGTCTCCTGTCCACCACCAACATCCTCGCTCCCGATATGCGTCGGTACGTTAGGTACAGTCTTGGCGTTGAGCTTCTTGAGCGTCTCGCCTTCACTGTCGACGCCCTCGTAATACGGTCGCCAAGCATCTTTGAGGTAGACGAAGCACTGCGACTCCCAATCTAGGGCAACGTACCCACGCGTCCCGCGGCTAATTAGACCGGCGTCCTGGGAGTCTTGCGAGGGAAAGTGGGGACGGGCTACGAGATACTTGCGTCCTTGAATGGTGATGACGTAGCGCGGCCAGGAAGGGTCCTCGAGGGTGCGGGCGAACATCGTCCGGATGTATTTGAAAGTGGGTAGGGCAGGGGCATTACTGAATGTTGACATGCTTGCGGAGCGGAGGCGAGGGAGTGGATTTTGAGTACACTCAAGTGTAGGGTCGGCGACGAGAGCTCCAGTGGCGAACAGCTCAGAGCGCGCCGGCGTCACCTTCGGGTACGGGAAGTTGGGAGGAATGACGTCGGGCGAAGGCAGACTCCAGAGTGCGCTCGGCTTCGTCTACATCGTGTATTTGAGCCACACCGAGATCGTCCATGCGCGCCCAACCGTACGAGTGAGGACGTAGACGAACTGCAGTGGGATCTATCCCACGCTCTTCCTGCGTGAGTTCAGAGTACCGAAATAGGAGACGTAGAAGATCCCGGGTGTTGTCGATGCAATTGGCGTAAGGGCGAGACTCTGAGACAATCACCCCTGACCGATCCCAGCGGCACAGGCGGGACTCAGGCCCGTTGACGTTCCACTGCCACATGGCTGTCCGGTGTTGGTAGGAGAAGACGCGATTCCCGTAGATCATGTCTTGACCGCGGATCTCTAGTCGCTTATCCGTAAATGTCTCTTCAGGATCGGGACCGTCAGAGAAGGGATCCAGAGCTTTCCCACCGCGCTTGAACTCCAAGTTGGCGCTTTGAAGGCCCCAGTGCGGCGTGTTCGACTTCACCAGATCGCGGTCTGCTTCGGCAATGAGCGACGCGTCGACCTTATAGCCCATGTAATCTCCGTCATCGCCTTTGGTCTCGGAGAGGTGGAAGAAGAACCCGGGGCAGGGGTCGTATTCCTTGAAGATCCTTTCCTGCGTACAATGCATAGAATAAGGATATTGTCGATGAGATACGGATTTATTACCACTTACCCATGCGGCAGAGACCACCTGTTCGAGGGGTTTCTTCCCCTTCGCGCCTGCATTCGTTGCGATGGCATTGGCTAATATTTCGTGGATGGCGGCCACCCTATCCTCGGGAAATGCGGCTTCAAAACGCGCATCGAAGTCCGGATTGATTGTGGCGGCGAGATCGGGATCGAACGCAGGATGATGCGGGGGACGAGCGGTGTCGTTGGAAGGAAGAGGGCCCGGCATCTCGAGCACGACGGAAGGGTTGCGATGAGGATCTGAGTCCACCTGCATCAATTCTCCGGAGATAGCGGTTGAGGGCTTGGTGTCGTCAGACTCTACCAGGTGGGCGGCAGTAGTCGGGGAGGGCGGGTGGTCAGGAGGTGGGGTGTGGTCAGTTGTCGAGGTGGTGTCGCAGCCACGCAGCTGGTCATTGTCGACTAGTTGAGCCTTCGTGTTCTCCAAGGAAGTCGCGTTGCCGGAGTGCTTCGGATTAAACTCCTCAGTGGTCGTGCTACTACTGATCTTGAACACGGTAGCCTCTTCGACGTTAGAGGTGGTCCTGGACTCGGCTCGAGCATGGCTGAGGGAGATATGGAAGTAGTCCCAGGCCATCTGGCGTAGGGACATGGGAATGGTTGTGTCGACGCTGTTGCTGACCATATCGATCTTCGCTTTCCTGGCGGTACGGTTGTCGGTGATCCCTGGCTGCCGACCGTGGTTGGCGGTGTGAGGCTTGTTCGGGTTGAGCGGCGACACCTTAGGCACCCCCTTGGGAGGCTTGTACGAGACTGGCCCAGACATGTCAGAGATGTGGTGAGGAGGCGAATGGAAAAGAGACATACGGGAGGAAGCGCTGGAGCTTTCGCTTATATATCCCGTCGAGAACGGTTTGGTTCGAGTTTTGGTGGTCGGGCCAGAGGGTACACGCTGCTGCGAGTGCACGTGAGGGATGTGAGCATGTTGTGGCATCAAACAATGGAGCCAATATCACCTCTTGAGTGGAACAATAACACGCGGTGTTTGGGGTAGTGGCCGGGGATGGGAGGGAGGTGGTCAGGGAGAAAGGAACGGGCGCTTGTACTCCGGCTGTGGCGTGGCTGGGTTGACCTTCCCGTTTGGGCATGTAATGCAAACAGACGCCCATAGATGGCCGCGGCTTGGCTGTGGCGACTCACGCAATGACACCTGTCACTGTTGGGTTGAACACATCGATACATATCCGATGTGTGAGATATTGGACAACTCAACGGCAGTTCAATGTTAAGTATGTAGGCAGAGCTGCAAATCATGAGTACTTGATCTTGTCTGCGCTCTACTACTAGTAGTAAGTACATAACTTGAAGTACTGTACTGATTCTCAGGCTTGAACAATCGGATCTCGGGGCACAAACTCTAAACAGCTAGCACATCCTTGCCCAACCGACACATCCTCTCCGTCATATGATGGCACTCTCCACTTCCCTCTGAAATTTCCTCTCTCCTGTACACCCATGTTCGCAAGATGATCAAGCAGCCTGCGACACGACGCGGCCGCTCCCTGAGTCCGCCGTAGCTCGGGCTGTTGATACAGCTGCCAGCCTACCGCATCCTATCTGCCTCCCCACGACGACGGTTCCTTCCAAACTCCTCAGAGGCCTTCTTCTCCCAGACGTCCGCACCCTCACCATCAACCCACCTTCCCGAGACTGGGTCGCGCTCGAATTCGCCGTCTGAATAGCCGTATCGTTGCTTCAGTAGGCGGAGAAGCGGATTCCTGAGCTCAGGGTCCATGCGCGGAGCCTCTCCAGGGAGGTAACCGCCTACGCCGTGACGCGCAAGGCTCTCTTCGAAGAGAGCCTCCTCGTAGGAGCACCCGCAGTTAAGCATCCCGGGAGGCGCGAAGCGGGGCGGATACGCGCGGCGCTCCCTACGCGAGTCGTGCCACGCGCAGAGCGCATTCCCGGCCCTGTTAAGTGAACAGAATAGCTTTATGCGCGCATCGGTACGCGCGCGCCACTCTTCTCCGGACGTCGGCGGAATGGAACCTGAAGGTAGAGGTAGTGGAGATGGATGTCCGTCCGCGTACGCACTGCGCGGCGAAATTTCGGTCTCGAGCTCGCGCACGCGCCGTCGCAAGGGCTTGGAGATGATCTCTAATTCGCGAATACGTTGTTGTATCCGGCGGAGCTCGTCAATCTTCTCCTGTCTGTGGGGATCTTGACGCGGGTCAAACGTTGCCAGGGGGCTGGAGACGTTCGTCGCGTCATCCTGCGCAGTGCCGCCCGTGCAGTCAAGTTGGTCGATGAGCTCAAGAAGATTCTCTGAGCATGGATCTATGAGCAGGCGGCCGAAGGACTCGTGCAAGTTTGATGCCTCAGAAGAGCCCACGAACATGCCCAGTGGCGGAGCAGCAATGGACCTAATAGTAGGAAACCCAGTACATTGAATTAGCAGTGTACCACGCGAAAAGGGGCTCAGAAAGGGAGTATTCACAAATCTTGGGACTCTGGCGCACGGGCGAAATATCCGGCAGCTCCTGGAGTTACGAAAGCAGTTGATGAGGCTGACGGGTGGGTATTTGCGGCATTCTGATGTTCTGCATCAAGAATCTCAAGAAAATCTCTCGTGTGCCTACGAAGCGAAGTGAGAATCAATGTCATATGAGATGCAAATGCTACACACCGGTCAGAAGCAGGACTTGGGCTGTTCCGACTACCTTCAACGGAGATAGAAAGATTTAAGGAATCACCGCTTGTAATAGAATAGCTATTCATTGCGTCTTTTCGCAGAGGGAGCGGCCGATCTTGATTCTTGTATGCGGAAGAAGAGGGTAAGAGCGGCTGGGGCAGAGTAAACGCGAGATGGATTTATATAAGGTCGGAGCCGAGACCAACATCTCGGGCGTAAGTGGAACCCTAAGAGAGAATACAAAAGACCGTCCATACACGCATGACGTGTTATCTCTGCACATACACGTGGTTACCACATACGCAGCGGAAGTGGCTCAAGGCTGTGATGGTCAGTGGGCGTTTAATGACTCGGCGATTGAACAGACCTGCAGTGGGCCCTGCCAAATATGCCAAATATGCCAGAAGCAGCATTACTGCGAGAGAACTGTCTCCTATACAGCATATTGGTATCTCGCCGTTGCGTCGTCACTATGATGTTCCGTACTGAGTGCGGTCGCGACGCGGCCCGACAGGTTCGATTTTATTGGACCGGCCCTAAAGCGAGTATTGATACTTGTTTTGACAATGCGCGTATTTAGTAACTGACGCACTAATGGCAGCCCCAGGAGTTCAAATATTCACAGCCATTAAAGGCATAGTAGATTTGAGCGCAAGTTGGCCACCATTCAGCGTAGGTCCCCGACGCTCCCCGTCATCATAACATATTCGCACTGACAAAACTGCCACCAGCACACATGACATAAGTACTCTAGTACAGTTCAAGTCGTCGAATACCCCTCAAACTCCTCGAGTTTTGGCATTCCATGGTCAATTCTGACGATCTTCGTAGGACGCTGCACAGGATCACTGATCAGTAACTCCACCGTGACTTCCTGAGGCTGAACTTGATGGCGCCTGAGCCGGTCGCCGTCGATCTTGTCCTTCGTCCTCCAACCATCCCTCTCTAAGAAGTTGAGTTGGATAACTGCTTTGAAGACGCCGTGGTCTCGTAGAGCGTCGACGTTCCGATAAACGCGTTCGGAGGGTTTGTCAGGCATAGGGTGGAGCAGCTTATGCCCCCGGTTTCTGAAGAAGGGATGATTGCGGAGGTCACTGGTGGAGGCCGCGTGACGTGAACGCGTGGACAAGGTGCTTCCGTCGGGCTTGTTGTCGACGGCGATTGGCTCCGGCCCCTTCCTCGCCCGGACGCGCAGCTTTTCCTGCTCCTCCTGGTGAAGCTTGAGGTCCTTGTTATAATCTTCGACGACGTAGCGGGATTGGAAGAGCTCGAGGAGATCGTGGAAGACGTAGTTGATCGGATGGTCGGTTCCATCTGCGCACTTGAACATGATTGGCTCACCGCAGTATCGAAGCGCAGCATCATGTCGTATAATGCTGCGTTTGAGGCTTGGGGAGAACATTATGTTGTCGAGCTCGTCGCGGCCGTCGAAATACTTCTGGACGAAAGGACGAACAGATGAAAGATCGCTGTAGAGGAAGCGGATGGAATAGTATAGAACCACGTTGAAGAACGCCTCTAGCTCGTCGGGGACGCTGACGGGTAGAGTCGGATGCTCCAAGCTGTGGATCGGCGCGAACTGCCAAGTTGCCTGTCGGGGACGAAACGGATGAGATGATGAGGGGCCATTCGAGAGAGGTAATTCACGCACGGTACGCTCTGGTTGTCGTGCCAGAAGTATGATCAACGACTTCGCGAGCTCCCAGTCGCTCAGGATGCCATGCCAGTCGATCGTCAGACACCCTGTCTTGATATCATGGACCACGATGGGGAGGATGAGGATATTACCCGCGCTGATATCACTGTGCATCAGGGAGCACTTTTGGACTGCATCCTCATGTGCTATACATTCAAGTTAGTTATCGATGTGCGAAGACGTGCGACACATAATCTTGCTCACCTTCCACGCAGTCGACGACGATCTCTAGCCACTGCTTAGCGCACGTGAACTTCGTGGAATCCATGCAGACCTCTGCCACGACGACTCGGTGGTGGACCATGTGCCGGCATGCGCTTCCAGGTAGCGTTATTTCTTCTTCTTGAACGTCCGATACGGTGCGCTTCGTTCCATGGGACGAGAGAGTCGTAGTCGCTAAGTGCGATGTCGTGGAAGGAAGCTGGCATGGCGGGTGGGGGTTACGGGAGAGTGGTACTGACGCCACTTTCAATGGGTTCCCGGTCTTGCCAGGCTGACCTCGCGACGGAAGTGGCCGAATTGGACGCTTCTTCTTTGTCTTGGACTCGTCAGCAGGACTGGGGCGATAGACTGCCTTTCGAGCGACGTGGGGCGCGTACCTGGATGCCTCGGTCTCTTGTCCACCTCCAACATCTTCGCTCCCGACGCACGTCGGAACATGGCGGACGCACTGCGCGTTCAGCTTGGAGAGCGTATCGCCTTCGCTGTTCACACCTTCGTAGTATGGTCGCCAGGCGTCTTTGAGGTAGACGAACGTTTGGGATTCCCAGTCCAGCGCGACATAGCCACGTGTGCTGCGACCGATGAGCTCGGCACTCTCCGAGTCTTGCGGAGGGAAGTGAGGACGCGCGACGAGGTATTTGCGACCTTCAACCGTGATAACGTAACGTGGCCGGTTCTCTGCGAGAGTAGAGGCGAACATCTTGTGAATATATTTAAACGTAGGTAAGATGGAAACGACCTTGTTAGGAGAAGAAGTGGGGCGCATGGGGCCTCGTGCGCTTGGCGTCAGAGGGAGGGTGGGATCTATGGGAAGCTTTCCGGTGGCAAACAGATCCGACGCCCGCTGTGGGTTCGCGACAGGATACTGGAAGCCGGGTGGGATAGCAGCTCGAGAAGCTAGCTCACGGGGCTGCTCGTTGACGTCGTGCACATGAGGGGAGCCTAGATCATCCATCCGCGCCCAACCACACGAGTCAGGGCGTAGACGCACGGCGGTAAGGTCCATTCCGCGCTCCTCAGGCATGAGCTGTGAATAGCGGAAAAAGATGCGGAGGAGGTCCCGCGTGTCGTCCACGCACTTGGCGTAAGGGCGAGACTCCGAGACGATCACCCCAGACCGGTCCCAGCGACATATGCGATACTCGCACCCGGTGGCGATCCACTGCCACATAGACGTCCGGTGCTGGTGCGTGAAGACACGATTCACGGAGACTGCGTCTTGACCACGGATCTCCAAATGCTTGTCAGTCGATGTCTTCTCAGGATCGAGACCGTCAGAGAATGGATCTAGGATTTTCCCACCACGCTTGAACACGAGGTTGGCGCTTTGTAGACCCCAATGCGGCGTATTCAACTGCACTAAATGGCGATCCTCTTCGGCAATGAGCGACGCGTCGACCTCGTAGCCCATGTAGTCGCCGTCGTCGCCATTGTTCTCGGAGAGGTGGAGGAAGAATCCGGGGCACGGGTTATACCTCTCGAACACGGACGCCTATATTCATCGTTACCGTGAGTACACACCCAAGGACGTTACGCAGATGATCACTCACCCATGCAGCAGAAATATCCTTCTCGAGTACCTGCATCTTCCCACCCGGATCCGTGCGTGACTTCAGGAGCTCGAAGATCTCTTCGACGACGACGTCGGGGAATGCTGCGGCAAAGGCAGCGTCGAAGTCAGGGTTGATGCGCCCGACACTCGCAAGATTCCACGCGGGGTGGACATCCTCCGTAGCGCCCTCGGCCATCTGCGTCCCATGGATATTGGATGCGTTGTCTCGATCAGCGGACATCGATGCGGGAATATTGGGTGCAGAGTCCAGCGGCGCTGTCGCTGGTGCGGGTTCAACGATAGAACCGACACCGAGGAGACGTTCAACGGCTATCTCGTCTTGAAGGTCTCCAACGTCGTCGGTAGTCTGATAAGAGGAGAACTCGTTTACAGCAGCGGATGGATCGATGGATGCCGAACAGTTGCCAACAGGGAAGGGTAGGCGGGTGGGCGGAGAGTAGTTGGCGGGAAGGTGGTCGGATGAGGGGCCGGCGGCATCCGTGAGGTGGAGCTTGCCAGTGAGTGAGATATGGAAATAATCCCAAGCCATCTGGCTGAGAGGCATAGGAATATTCGTGTCGACGCTGTGGTTGGTCATGTCTACTTACTCTTCCTGGCGATACGGTTATCGATAATCCTGGGCTGCCAACCGTGGTTGAAGGTGTGGGATCTGTTTGCCTTGAGCGGCGACACCTTAGGCATCCCCCTAAGGACTCGTACGGGGCTATCACGGGAGTCTCAGAGATCAGGTGAGGGTAAAAAGAGAAAGGGAGCGTACGAGAGCGAGTTAGCTTAATATACGCTCGTCAAGAATAGTTTGGTTCGAGTTTTGGGAGTGGTCGGGCGTGCCGGGCAGTACGCGTCGCTACGAGGCGAGGTAAGGAATGTCAGCCGGCTACATCACCGAAGATCAATGTCCGCACTACATCTTACTTGTACAGATTACACGAGATGGTGTAAGGCAGTGGCCGGGTACGGGATGGAGGTGGTCAGGAAGAAAGCGACGGGCGCCTATAACAATACGGAGTGAAGGTGTCCATCAAGCGGGGTTCTCTGCGTGACCCTAAATCGATGTACGTCGAACATCAGCCGCGTTGAGTGAGTGATGGTTCAGAAAACTACGTGAAGGCTATTCAGTATTCCGCGAAAGACATCTGCAAGCCTTGGACAACCGTGCTTCAAGGTGACGAAGAGAGATCATAGTAAGGGATTACGAGGCTGGGGGTGATATTGAAAGCTTTCGTGGGCGAGGTGAATGGAACGAGTCTGCACTTAGAAGTCATAGCTGTAGTGTTCTCGTGAAGTCCGACTTGAGTCACCAGAGCCGTCACCCTGCGGCAGCCACCACCAGCCTGAGCTCGTGGCATGACTGCCAGCCCTGAAGTAGGTGTTGACGCTTGTTTTGACACACGCGTGAGAATGACGTGTTCGCGAGCGCTCACCCAAGAGTTGATCAAGTACTTCGTGATCTGCTGAGGGCGTGTCGAATCGACGAACTATTCCACTCGGTGCACGAGCCAGTTCGTATAGTCATGCACTCGGTGAACTTGGGCGAAATGAGGTAAGTTAGTACTTAGGGGAGTCGAAAGGCGCCGCTGGTAGCTAGCCACAGCGGGCCTATGTCAACATGCTACACGCTGCATTCGAACACGAGTCGACTCTCATTCTATGCGGATATATGTCATGACGGGGTATCTGTGGTAACGAATCGTTCTAGTGACACACGGAACATGCCCCGGAACCGCTCAAACCGTCGAATACTCATCAGAGTCCTCCTTGATTTTCGGCATCCTATGGTCGGTCCTGACGATCTTCGTAGGACGATGCATGGGATCGCTGGTCGGCAGCTCCTCCTCCTGCTGAACGTGGTGTTTCAGTCGATCACCATCAATCTTGTCGATAGTATCCCAGCCGTCCATGTTGAAGCGAAGACTAAGATAAGCTCTGAAGACTCCATGGGTCCGGAGCGCATCGGCGCCGTCATAAGCAGCGTCTGATGGCTTCTCAGGACGAGGACGAAGAGGCTGCTGCGCTCTCATTTTGAAGAATGAGCGCTCGAGAAGATTGCTCTGTGGGGCCGCGTCGCGCGCGCGCGTAGAAAAGGTGCTCGCTTCGAGCCTCTCGACGGCCGGGGCCTTCTCAGCGTCTTTCCTCGACTGAATGAGGAGTTTCTCCCGCTCTACCTCGTACAGCTTCACGTCCCTGCTGTAGTCCTCGACCATATAACGGCATTGGAAGAGGCCGAGCATGTCGTGGAAGACCTGATTTATCGGATGGTCCGTCCCGTCGGCGCACTTGAATGTGATTGGCTTGTCGCAGTACTTGAGAGCTGCGTCGCGGCGGATGATGTTGCGCTTGAGAGTGGAAGAGAACATCCGACCGTCGAGCTCATCATGACCATCGAAGTACTTCTTGACGAACGAGAGAATAGAGAGGTAGTTGAGATGGAGGAAACGGATAGCGAGGTAGATGAGAACGTGGAGGAAGGCTTCGAGCTCGTCAGGGACGCTGACGGGCAGAGTCGGGTGCTCCAGACAGTGAACAGAAGCGAATTGCCAGGTCGCCTGAGCAAAAAGTCAGACAAATTGAACTGCTTTATGTGGAACAATATGCTCACGCACCGTACGCTCGGGCTGTCGTGCCAATAGAATGAGTAACGATTTGGCAAGCTCCCAATCGCTAAGGATGCCGTGCCAATCAATTGTCCAGCGACCCGTCTTGAGATCGACGGCAACGAGGGGATGGATGAGAATGTTTCCTGCGCTGATGTCCCGGTGTATCAACGAGCACTTCTCCACCCCGTCCTCGTGAGCTAGGAGGGAGCAAATGAGTATTCCGCTGGAAACATGTTTGGCCGCGAAACTCACCTTCCACACAATCTCCGATAATCTCCAGCAATTGCTTTGCGCACAAGAACTTAGTGGAATCCATGCACACCTCGGAAACGACGACTCGGTGGTGGACCATGTGCCGACATGCGCTGCCAGGGAGTGGCACATCTTCAGCCTCGACGTCCGACGCCGTGCGTTTCGTGCCGCGAGAGGGAAGCGCGGTAGTTGCGGCGACGTACGGAGTAGTAGAGGGACGCTGAGAGGGCGGGGTCAGCTCATACGGGAGCGGTGCTGACGCCGCGGCCAGCGGGTCACTAGCGATGCGGTCGTCGGCCTTGCCTTTTCCTCGAGACGGAAGGGGCCTAGCCGGACGCTTCTTCTTCCCGGTCGAGTTGTCGGCCGGACTCGGCTGGTAGACCACCTTCCGAGCGACGTGCGGCGCATACTTAGAGGCCTCCGTTTCCTGACCACCGCCTACATCTTCGCTCCCGACGCGCGTAGGAATGTTGCGGACTCCCTTCGCGTTCAACTGCTTGAGCGTCTCGCCTTCGCCTTGGACTCCCTCGTAATATGGCCGCCATGCATCCTTCAAGTACACGAACGTCTGAGATTCCCAGTCTAACGCGACGTAGCCGCGCGTTCCTCGACTGATCAGCCCTGCGCTCTCCGAGTCTTGGGAAGGGAAGTGGGGGCGAGCGACGAGGTATTTCCGGCCCTCGACGATAATGACGTAACGGGGATAGTTCTCTGCGAGTGTGCAGGCGAACATCCTGCGAATGAAGTTGAAAGTGGGCAGCGCGGGTAGCAGTGTCGAGGCAGAGTCGGAGCGCAAACGGGAGCGAGAGCTGGGGCTCGGGGTTGGGCAGGGAAGGGTAGGGTCTGCGGGTAGTGGCTTGCCAGGACCGACCAGTGCTGAGGACTTTGGGGTGGCGGTGGGGTGTTGGAAGTCCGATGGAATGTCGTCCTTGGAGGACAACGCACGCGGCGTCTCGTCGACGTCGTTCTTGGCCGGCAAGCTAAGATCGTCCATACGGGCCCAGCCATACGACTCGGGGGTAAGACGCACAACGGTGGTGTCCTGTCCGCGCTCTTCGGGTGTGAGTTGGGAGTAGCGGAAGAGGATGCGGAGGAGGTCCCGTGTATCGTCTACACACTTGGCGTAAGGACGAGACTCTGAGACGATGACTCCTGATCTATCCAAACGGCAGGTGCGGTACTCTGGACCATTGATAATCCATTGCCACATGAACGTCCTGTGTTGGTATGTGAAGACGCGATTCCCGTAGATCATCCCTTGACCTCGAACCTCCAATCGCTTGTCTGTCGACGTCTCCTCTGGATCGGGGCCGTCGGAGAAAGGATCGAGACCTTTCCCACCGCGCTTGAACTCGAGGTTCGCGCTCTGCAGACCCCAGTGCGGCGTGTTCGACTTTACTAGATGACGATCCTCTTCGGCAATAAGTGACGCGTCGACCTTGTAGCCCATGTAGTCGCCGTCGTCGCCCTTGTTCTCGGAGAGATGGAAGAAGAATCCGGGACACGGGTTATAACTCTCGAACACGATGGCCTACATGCATCATTCCAGACGTAAGCATACACCCGAGAACATCAAACAGATGACCACTTACCCATGCAGCAGAAATATCCTTTTCGAGCACCTGCTTCTTCCCGCCCGAAGTCGTGCGTGGCTTCAAAGCATTGCTGAGGAGCTCAAAGATCTCTTCAATGATTTCGTCAGGGAATGCGGCGGCAAAGGCAGCGTCGAAGTCTGGGTTGATGTGCCCAGCATTTTCGGGATCCCACGCGGGGTGGACCTTCTCTGGAACAACCTCGACCACCGGAATCCCAGAGATATCGAAGGGGACGTCATGATCGTTGGAGGATGCAAGGGGACAACCGGGAGTAGAGCCCGACGGCACTGTCGCTGATGTAGGTTGGTCGGTAGAATCGACGCCGAGAAGGCGTTCGACGGCTATCTCGTCTTGAAGGTCTACGTCAACTTCATCGAGAGCCTGGCGAGGAAAGGACTCGTTCACGGAGGCGGATGAGTCGGCGGATGCCGAAGAGTTGTGAAAAGGGGGTAGTGAAGAGATGGGCGCAAGGTGATCAGCGGGAGGGTGGTCGGCGGGAAGGTGGTCGGCGGGAGGGTGGTCGGCGGGAAGGTGGTCGGCGGGAGGGTGGTCGGCGGGAAGGTGGTCGGCGGGAGGGTGGTCAGTCGCGGGGTGGTCAGACGAGGGGGCGGAGACCTCAGCGAGGCGGAGCGTGAGGGAGATCTGGAAGTAGTCCCAGATCATCTGGCGGAGGGGCATGGGGATAGTTGTGTCGACGCTGTTGTTGACCATATCGATCTTCGCTTTCCTGGCGGTACGGTTGTCGGTGATCCCTGGCTGCCGACCGTGGTTGGCGGTGTGAGGCTTGTTCGGGTTGAGCGGTGATACCTTAGGCACCCCCTTGGGAGGCTTGTACGAGACTGGCCCAGACATGTCAGAAATGTGGTGAGGAGGCGAAGGGAAAAGAGACATACGGGAGGAAGCGCTGGAGCTTTCGCTTATATATCCCGTCGAGAGCGGTTTGGTTCGAGTTTTGGTGGTCGGGCCAGAGGGCGGCCGTTGCTACGAGTGCACGTGAGGGATGTGAGAATGTTGTAGCACCAAACAATGGCGTCAATATCACCTCTTAAGTGGAACAATAACACGCGGTGTTTGGGGTAGTGGCCGGGGACGGGAGGGAGGTGGTCAGGAAGAAAGGAACGGGCGCTTGTACTCCGGCTGTGGCGCGGCTGGGTTGGCCTTCCCGTTTGGGCATGCAATGCGAACAGACGCCCAGCGATAACGGTGGCTCAGCGAGTCAGAGTCCATAGTGGCATCTACTTCAGCTTCTCAACAGACAAACACACAGAAAAGGCCGCGTACTAGAGAGTATATCTCTGATACTACGGTATGTCTCTGAGTAGCTGTCTACTCCGCTCGCACTGGTCTACATCCGAGTACATGATGAATGGGCCATGATTCGACGGATGCATCCATCGCCCAAAATCATCATCATAAGCCAGTTTGAAACTCGGTAATCCGAAAGTCATCCGAGCCGCGGACTCCGCCACGTTTCTATAAAATTCAAGTAACCCGCATTCGTCCGTCTTGAGCTTCTTGAAAGACTATCGAAGAAAACGCGTCTAAACTGAGGAGTGATGATAGTAATAAAGACAGACTACACTATGACCACAATATCGTCACGAGCCACTTAGTAATAAATACAAGAGGTATCAGGACGGGGAAAGCAACCGTCCGTGGTCCGCATTACGGCCAGGAGCGCTACCAACGTCTTCAAGCCTTCAGCGCTTTCACCTTCAGCCGCAGCGCGGGCTGTGGATCTTCGCCCATCGTTGGGAACATGACAGGGGCGCAGTTCCACACGATCGGCGTATCCGTGAGCTCGAATTGGAAGGAGGGCAACAGAGTCGCGAGGATGATCTCTGGAGTAAGTAGTAAGGAAGTAATCAGCGGTCGCGTTTCAGAAGTGTCAAGTCGCACAAGTGAACTTACTCGTTTCTAGCTGTGAGAACTTGAAGCCGCTGAGTGAACAAAAGTCAGAGTCATCCATCGCCTCACAGACCTTGCTGGACGTACATGCACGACCGCGACCCCGCGCTGAACGTCATCCTACACCATCCAATAAGTCAGTGCCACTCATACTTCTCCAAGCTATACGAACGCGTCCACTTACAAATGCGCATACACCCCCGGCACCCTCGCCTCCTCCACCTCCCTCGGAAGCGGCGCGAGCCAGCGCTCGGGCTTCCACTCCTCCGCGTCCTCACCCCAGAGCTTCTTGCTCACGTTCGTGGCCTGGAAGTCCGCGACGACCATCGTGCCTTTTGACAGTGGGATCTCCCAGAGCTCGCGGTCGTCGTACCCGCGGACGGGCCGGGAGAGGGGGAGGAGGGTGTCTTTTGCTGCGCTGTGCGTCCGAAGAGGCCGTGATAAGCGTACGAGCGAAGAGAGGAGGGAAGCGGGGAAGCGGGGAGACGTACACGCGAGGGGCGGCGCGCCCGGCGGGAGCGAACACGCGCAGGGTCTCGCGGATGACGGCGTCGAGGTAGGGCAGCTTCACGAGCTCGTCGTGCTCGATGTCTACGCCGTCGTCGCCTTGCGCCTGGACGATCTCGGCGCGGAGCTTGGCTTGGACGTTGGGGTGTTCGGCGAGGAGCTGGAGGATGCGCGAGAGGGCGTTCGCGGTTGTGTCCATACCCGCGAGGATGAATGTTCTGCAGACGGTAAAGAAGTGAGTGAGGTGGGATTGCGCCGGATTCTGAGGGAAGAGGGGCGTACGACATCTGAGCTTGGAGTTCCTCGTCGGTCAGCTTCTCGCTACCCTTAGCAGTCATGTTCGCCCGAACTGTTCATACATCATGTTAGCCACAAGCCGGTACAGGTCGATACACGTCGAAACTCACGACAAGTACTCATGATATCCTTCCCCTCTCCCACTTCGTGGGCCAGTGCATCATCGCCCTTTGCGAGCGCCGCCTTCTTCTCCGCGATGATCTCACGTGAGCGGCGGGCCATCGTGTCTGATATCTTCATCATCTTCCTGATGCTTCGCACTGGGAGCAGCCGGAGGAACGCGCGGATGGTGTCGTCGGAGAAGATGTACGAGAGCGTGGGGATCAGGAATATGAAGAGCGGGAAGACGGTGGACATCACGGGGCTGCGATGTCGAACAGATACTAGTTGGTCAACCGCGAGATTATTCTATCGGTCGGCATGTACTCACAAGAACGACTTGAGTGTTTCGCCGTACTCGTCCGTCGAGTCCCCAGTGAAGTTGTCGAACGAGTACCCGAGCCCGGCCTGCCCGAGCATCTCGAGCGTCGTGCGGCCCATCCAGTCGCTCACGTCCATCTCCTCTGCGGAACCGTCCTCAGGGACGCGTTTTTCCATCGCGTCTTTCACCTAATATGCGAGTATCATCAGCGCCGCGCGGTACGGGCCAGCAAGCCGAGTAGACTTACCCTGTGAGCGACGTTGTAGAAAATATGCGCCATGCTCCTCAGATGCGCTGTCGAGAAAACGGGGTTCAGCAGCTTCCGCTGGTTCTTGTGTTGCTCGCCTTCGGTCGTGAGCAATCCTGGACCCATCACCGCGTTGATCATGCTAAGGGAGGGGTCCTCATCGTAAGTACTGTATTCCACGTTGAGTGAAGCGTCTGAGAGAGATACGTACTCTGAGGGAGTGTCGCGCTTCGGGTAAAACTCGACATCTTTGACCATGATACTGTGCAAGGCCTTGGGATCGTGGGTTACGATCATCCGTCTCTGGAACCCCGATTGGCGCGTCAGACACAGGTGAAGGGCAGGAGAAGAAATAACGCTTACACCCAAGAAGACGGGCACGACGAAGACATGGCCATACCACCTAGCCCAAAACGCCCACGTCTCGTGGGCATGTTTGTCAATGAATACTAATACATTTCCTGGGATGCAGCGAGAGCAAGACACAGTTAGTGAGTCGATCATAGATAGTGGCTGTGAGCGAAAATCGTCGCGTACTTACCCAACCAGAACGACGATGATAGTGGACCCGGGAGGTTGTCAATGGGAAGCTTGAAGTAGTATGGGTGGAATATCTTCCATAGGAGATATGTGAATGCGAGGGACACGCAACGGGCAACGAAGAGCGATAAGTCCATGTTGTGGTATCGCGACGGAGGGGAACGAAGTCTACGAGATCAATGTTGAGTTAGCATATATACTCTATCGACGCCGCACGTGTACAGCTTTGCGATGCAATACTCGCGTGGAGACTCGGGTCTCAACGCCCCCTTACATTCACTTCGAGTGGGCGAGCATCAATGGGAGGTGTCAAAGTCGGAGCGCGCCGCGGGAGGAGGAAGGAGAGCCTCGGGTGACATTTAATGCGGGGGCGCGGAAAGCACCCGGATGGAGGAGGCGTGACTCATTTGGATGACAGCGCCTCTCTGTGGCGGGCTATCCTCGGCACCGGATGCCGGGCCTTGGGCCGTTAATTAAATGTTGCTTTCGATACGGTCCTTCAACTGAGCGCACCTCTATTCGAAAACTTGAAAGCGGATGGTCTATGAGCGTACACGAGCCTCGTACAATAATAATACTTCTCGGATCCCTATAGAGCACTACGCAGTGCGCACGCCACGACGTTCGAGTTCACGCCTTGGTCGCCTCGGCCGCTTCCTCCTCCCTCGCCTGCTTCACCGCCGCGATCACCTTCGCGTGCACGTCCGAGCCCGCGGCCACGACACCAAAGTTCTCACCGAGGGTGCGGCCCAGGCCAAAGTCGAGCGGGAGCCCGCGGCCGTCGGTGATGACGCCGCCCGCCTCCTCGACGAGCACCGCGCCCGACGCGTGGTCCTGTGTACACGCAAAAGTCAGCCCTCGCACGCGCGCGCACGCACTCGAGAAGAGAACGGAGAGGGGAGACGCACCCAGATCTTCTCCTTGTACCCCGTCCCGGTAGGCATGCGGAGGTACACCGCCCCATCCCCGCGCGCAAGCGAGCAGTATTTCGCCTGGCTGTCCATCCTCACCGGGGCGCGCGCGACCCCAAGCACCTGCCCGACGCGCTCGTTGAAGCTGAGCTTCGCGTGCGCCTTCTCGACGCTCTCGAGGAAGCAGAGCGACTCGGGCGTCGTCGCGGGGATCGTGAGTTTCGCGGCGGGCCCGGCGAACGGGTCCTCTAGAGGGAGCTGGTACGCGCCCTGGCCGCGCACGGCGACGAAGATGCACCCGCGCGGGCCGGAGGGGTTGGATGCGTCTTGGAGGAGGTTGGGGCAGCCCATGACGCCGAGCTGGACTTGGGCGTCGACGATGAGCGCGAGGCAGACGGCGTATTGCTCGCCGCGGAGGAAACCTTTGGTGCCGTCGATGGGGTCGAGGGTCCACATGCCTATGCGAAGAGGTCAGCAACACGGCGGCGGGGGATGGGTCTCTCGCAAACGCAGCTCGATCCGCAACCCTTGTCCTATGCGCAGAACAGGAAAAGAGACACTCACGTCCACTACTCCCGCCATTGTACGCCCCGCGGTCAATTGCGTCCAGCAGCTGCTCCGTCGTCCGCCCATGGCTCGGGCCCAGCCCCCACGCCTCCTCCTCCCCAGGCACGAGCGGCGCGGTCAGCGTCTCGTTCGCGAGCTGGATGATACGCTCCCGCAACGCCGTGCCCTCGTCCTTGCGCAGATCCGCCGCGTCCTCTTCGCCCACGATCGGGTCGTCCGGGAACATCCTGTTCAGGATCGTGTTCACCACCGCCTGCGCCGAGTAGTCGCCCACTGTGCGTGTTTCGCCAAACGTCGTGATCGCATCGCGCACATCGGAGAGAGAAGGCGGGAAGACGCACCGGTGACGGGGCTCGAGTCCTCCTTCGTGACCATCTCCTGCTTGACGATCTTGTTGAACACGGACGCGGTGAGGCCGCACGCGCGGCGCACCGCGGCGACGGCGATCTGTTTTTCAAGCGCGAACGCAGGGCCGGTCATCGTTTTGTCTAGGTTGGCGATGGAATAAGAGCAGATGGGGTACGGGTAGAGGGGGTATGTCAAGGAGACGCGTTTACCGGAGCAGCACTGGCCGTCTTTATGGCGCGGGCGAGCATCGGGCGCGGACGAGTAAGGACGCGGGCGTTGGGCAGCACGGTGAGGACGTGCGCGTGACCGGCGTGTGCGGGCAGATGGAGGCGCGGGCGCGCGGGCGTCTCTCCCGCCCCGCCGCCAACCACGCGCGCCGGTTTTGCGATCCCGCCCACGCACGCTCGCTCAGCATTCCAAATTGTCTGCCTGCAGGTCACGTCTGTGCTCTTGTCATCCGCTGGGAGAATGCGGGGAGGGTGAGTGGTTGGTGTTGTTGTGTGCGACGGGTGATAGTTGGTTGACAGAGCCGTGTTGCAGGACGACTTCCATCTTGACGACGCGTACGGGCCACGTTTCGTCATGAACAATCAAGTCGTGTTTTATTGCGCTTGAAAACGGAGGAAGGCTCCTTCCAAGTAGGATCATCGAACTGGAGACAGGATGTGGAGGTCCAAGTAGCGAGCACCGAAGATCATGCTGGTCGATAAAACGGGCTCCTTGTGAGTAATACGACACGATATCTTGCAGAACACTCTTCCGATGGCAATTTGGTTGTCCGAATGCCAGTCTCGTAACCAGCCGTTTTGGAACGGGCAGAGTGGGATGGAGACCACGGCACCGTACTCGCTCACTCAAACTGTACCCCCACGCAGAACCCATTCCATGCCTCTCAAATCCCACCTTGCGTGAACTATAATATCGTGGTGCGCCGTGGATGCCGGCGAGGAGTCTATCGGAAGGCCCCCAGATGTGCTGCATCGTGAAAGATGTCATGATAGCGTTCTGCACCCCTGTCGACGAGCGTTGCTCGTATGTCCGGCATGGGAGAATCGAGCACATCCGCTCTAACGCGCTGAGGTGAGTGTTCAGGTCTTCAGAAGCCCAATGGTCGAGGACCTCGTCAAGCTCACGCTTCGCCGCTATTCCGTCGCCTCCGAATGTTGCTTGCTCGCAACTACAGACTGTCAATGGTCATCAACCCTTGACCACTGGCCGATATAGCAACAGAGTGAGACGAAACGGGCAATTCTCTGGCCGTGCTTTGAGACAATGTAATCATGTGAGTGAAGCTTCTCCTTACCCGAGGACTGTACTCTGGTAATTAAGCGTCTGAAAGCAGCGAGGACGGTATCCCTGCAACTGCCGACGTCGAGCGCTCCGAAGACATCGCTGCCGCCTCGGAGCAAACCAGACCACAACTGACAGGTACGCGCTTTTCAGCGGCTGGTTCTCACTTCTACCTCATCGCATGTTCAAGCGAGAGAGCCCAGCAGATGCTTCTCTCAATCAATCTCATTGAGCAACGAGGAGGCGCTCTCAAATGAAGCTTCATACGATAGGGCGCCTGCAACAAGGCGCTCTGCATTGATTCACATTTCGCTCCCGCGGCTCAATCGTGGTCCCGCGTCCTTCATCCCTCCAGCCTGAACGACTGCGGTCTAAAAGCGCAGCGTACAAAGTTCCATATTGCACGCACAGGAGCGCCGGCATCCTTGCCTTTCAACTTCTCTCTTCCCGCCATGGCTGGTTTGCTCCTCACGCTGTCCGTTAAAGTGCCCTTGTTTCTCGTGCGGTTCCCCCTGGATAGCATACTCACCCGACTGCGAGGTAAGTTGAGGAGGGGACATCCGTTCCGTACTCCGAGATGCTGCTCTGCTTGATCGCTGACGTCGTTAAAATAGCAAACCATGCCCCCAGGGCCTCGAAGCCGCATACAGGGAGCGATATCAACGTTCGGAATGGTCCCTCTCGGACATCCTATTTCGGGATGCTGAAGCGAGTGTATATCGCCGAAGTAAGCATCGCTCTTATGGTTCGTCCGGTTCACGACAACTCCTTACTGAATTGTTTCAGGGTTGGGCTGGTTTGTATAAAAGTATTAGTAAGTGCGCCGTTCATGATCTTCATCGGTCGCACTCAATCCAGTTTCTAGTGCCGACGGCTTTGTTCTACATAGTCGGTATCATCGTTGTCATCTTCACCTCGGTCTCCTACGCCATTATCGCCCTAGTCTTCGCCGTAATCATGGCTACCCGCAACATGATAGCTTCTAACCAGACGGTGGACGAAATGCAGCTCGACGTTTCGTTGGCGAAGTCTTTAACCCCGTTGCTAGCCAGTGTCGTTAGCCTAGTGGTCATAATACCTGCCGAACTCCTCATAATCCGGTATGTCCCGCGGGATTACCGACGCCTTGCGAACCTAACTCATGAAGTGTGTAGTGCCGTTGTTACGCCCTACCGCTTACCATGGTTCCGCCCTATGTACTCGCTTCGCATCCTCCTCACGCAGAAAGAACGGCGACGCCCTTGGTCTCTGTACCTCGGCCCAGGGCTACTAGCAACCAAGCTGATCCTCATGGCGTACAACTCCGTCCTGGTGCCACGTCTTCTCCCCCTCCTCATCCCCACCCACGTCCCTTCTTTGGCAATCAAGTTCCTCCTGGAGATAGCCATCATCCTCTTCCATCTTACAATCCGCTTTCCACTCTTCACTATATTCGCAAAGTTAGCGGTACAAAGGAGTTATGCGGCAGGAGCGTCCATCTCGGTGGAAAAGGCTGCCCAAGAGGAGTTCGTCGACGCCCCCGTGTACGCTCAGTCCTCCGGGCAGGCAGATAACGTCGTCGAGTGCGTCTTTACTTTCTAGTCAGCGCACATCACTGACCAGCTTCGTAGGCTCCGTCATGGACATGTACCGTACACGGGGTTCGTGCACTGCGCGAGGTGTATCGTTCGGGAGGAAGGTTGGCAGGCGTTGTACCGGGGATGGTGGTGGCCTTTGGTGTCTTTGCAGGTTGCTTTCGCGGCTTGGGGGATGATCAGAGGCTAGGCAGGTGTATGTCGATATAAGTAAGTGTTACAGAGCTTCGCCTCCTTTGTGAAATTGTCTCTGAGTACGCCTAACAGATGCTGGGACATTTCGAGTCTCTCCGACGCCGCTGCGGCAGTGCGCACGACGGGCGCGCGCTTCCTTGTCGGCATTTGCCGAGCGATTATCTTATCGCGACTTGCTTGTTTGCGTTCTCATCAGTCCGTTTGCTTTTGTACCACGACGCGGTCCTATGTGTCTCTACAGAACAAGTGGAGTTTGTCTCTCTTGCGATGCTCTTTGGACTGCTGCAACGTACAGTGCATTGCCAGCCTTGCACCGTCCTGTGATCAAGCGGTGTAGTCAGGCGCGACTATATCCATCACTGCGGTTGCCTCGCCTGCGAGTGAGGTTCGCACCTTCCAAGGCCGCACCGTCGGAGGCTTTCCTACTCTTCGAAGGGTAGATCTAATGGCTATCAGGTACGCTTCTTTTGTGCCCCGTATTTCGACGAAGATTCTAAAAGATCCTGCGTTTGACACTTGGTGAACCTGAAGACGAAGACTGGCGATCCACGATTACACGATCAGGGACAGGCATCGTTGGATCTACATGCCATGCACCGCCTCGCGCGCGCACTTTCGCTAAGGAGTGCATCCCTCCTTCGCTTCACAGCTTGAGTCATTCTGTGATCATTGATGAGGCCTCTTCTTCGCGGCCTGGATCCCCGCCTAGTAAGTACGTGGGGTGTGGCGTGGCATAAAAAGTCCAGCACTCAGCGTCGCCTCTCCGTATTCTATCTTCTTTCTTCCATTCTCTTCATTATGACTGATACTGCCAACACAGTTCCGTTCGCGCTACTCGGGATGGCATTGACGTCCGTCCTGCCAGTCCTGATAGCTATGCCCTTCAAAGGCGTGCTCGTCAGGCTTCGGGGTAAGTGGGCCACGCTCTGACGCGCGCTAAGACCTTGCGATGCGTGCTGAAGACGTCCTCTCAGCGAGTTACGACCCGAAGGCTTTACAACTAAGCCCCGAGGAGAACGCGAATGTCGGCCGTCGTCCGGTCGTAACTTCTTACCTCGGGATTATGAGGCGTGTGTACAGCATCGAGGTGAGTATCATATCAGTTTGATTCGCCTACGCGGATCCTACGTAGGACGCTTGTCTGACGATGGTGTAGGGCTTTGCTGGCCTTTACAAGGGTTTCAGTATGTGGATACGTATTGCGTTCATAGGTCGAATCTCACATCTGGCGCAGCGCCCAATCTCTTGTCGTCGGTCGTCACGTCCGGCCTTACAATCCTTGCTCGCTTCACGATTTCTATTGCATCTATAGTCCTCGCTCTCATCAAGTTAGTTCTCCTCGCCTCAATTGCCTCGAAGGAGATGAACGGTGAGATCACTATCAATCTTCCTCAAGGAGGTATCCTGCTTGCGTCGATCGTGGGCGTCTTTGGCATACTCGTCGAGGTTCCCTCGGTCATCATTGGGTGCCGGTACGTTACGCTCTTGCGTACTTCGCGGGTCTTTCTCATTCGAGCTTTCAGGTCAATAGTGACGCCTTATCGCCTCTCGTGGTTCCGACCAATCTCTTCACTTCGCGTCCTCCTTACTCCCACGGAGCTACGGCGGCCTTGGACTCTGTTCCTCGCTCCTGGGCTGCTGGCGTCTCAGCTGATTCTCATGGTGTTCTTCACGTCCCTACACTTCATGAAAGCCCACCTCATTCCCGCCGGCGTCGAGATATCCCCGATCAAAGTTGGCATTTATGCGGTGATTGAGATCCTCAGTATCGCGATCCAGTGCCCTCTAGCAGTCGTCATCGTGAGGCTCGCAATCCAGAAGACCGACGCGAGCGTTGAGCGCAACTCGGCGGAAAAGTCAGAAAAAGCCAAGGACAACGCCGTCCGCGTTCTGAAGTATGCTGACGGCTCTGCCCGGGGAGAGGACGTCATCGAGTACGTGCTCGTCGCCGTGTCAGATGCTCAGCTTACACTTCTGGTTAGGTTACGTCTCGATCAAGCTCCTTACCGCGGTTTCGCTGACTGCTTAAGAAGTATCGTCCAGGAAGAGGGATGGCAGGTGCTGTATCGTGGATGGTGGATTGCGGCGACAGGCACGGTGGTGGTCTCCGTGTTGACGGTGGCCGCCACGTAAATGATCCAGTTCTACGAAGTTCGCGTGAGTGTATCTCCATCTTTCCTCACGGGGATGTAACTGAGCATATTCCATAGAACGCGTACTGGTATCGTCGCGGCTATCTTCTGACCCTGTTCTCGCTCCGTTCGTCTCTGTACCAAGGAACCGTGTCGTAATTGTACCAGGCAACTGGAATTCGTCTCACGTTATCCCTTGACGGCGATCTTTTGCGGGCCAGGTACGATTGCGTTCTTGGGCTCGGCATTACCTGCCACGACCGACCACTGGACATAATCCAAGGCTCGCTATACGCATCACTACGCGGCTGCCGTTCGTCCGTCCAACCGTCTACGTTGTGCGTCTGGCTGAAGACGTCCATCTGAAACAAGAACAGCACACGTAGCGCCTTCTCGTGTTTTTTCAACCCCAGCGAGATCCGTGAACCTACTCCAAATTCTATTACGAGAGTCCGGCCGCGTGTATCGTAACATGTAGCGGCCCGTGTTATGCATCCGGTCTACTAATGCTGCACCCCTCGGAGTCATCAGTAGCTCCTTATCAACGGAGCCTCCAGTCAACAGGTGAGCCGTGTTCACAGTCATTGGTTCTCGTGGCATGTTCTGAATGGATGTCGAAGTTTGCTTGTCAGTGAGCTTTCGCACCAAGTCAAGCCTTGCGGTTTTGGGGTTACACATCAGGACAACCGTCAATGTAGGACGCCGCCAACGCCGCTGGGGTCGGTGGCGGCACTTCATTTCACATGCCGAGTCAACACCCGATGCTCTGGGGCTGCCATGGATTCTACGCCATACGAGCCCCAAAACAATCTTAGATGGGCATAACTGAGCGTCGCACTATTTATACCTCCGTTCCCCCAGCCCTCTGTGAGCAATATAGGGTCTGCAGTTCAGCCTTGATTGACCAAACGTTGAACGCTCCTGTTCTTGCGTTCTTGCATTCCTCTCGACGGCCGTATCCCCACCCTTAACTCTGGGAGCGCACATCCGTGAGTCAATGTTGTCATCTACATGAACGGAATCTCACCTTGCGCGCAACTGTCTAGTCTCAGGGATCATGTTAAGCATCACCCTTTTCGCGCGTGTCGTCATACTCCCCTTCCTCGTCTTGGTCATCCTCTTCAAAGCAGTCCTCTCCTTACCCGTCTTCAAGCACGCTTCTACAAAGCAGAATATCGAGCTTCCAAAGTCCGAGGGTTCTCTGCTCGGTTTCCCTTCGGTAATCGCTTCGTACTGGTACGTTACCTTCTATGTCTCGCAACTCTCGTTGATGTAAGGTTTCAGGTCTCTCGCCCCAACACCTTCTAACCTCCCGTCGCTTCGTCCTATAAATCCGCTCGGCGGCCTCATGCCCTTCGGCGGTCTCAGCCCATGGAGTCTACTCAAATCTGGGCTGCCGACGTCCCAGCTAGTTAGCATGGCATGGGGTGTCTTTCTTCAGTTTTTGAAGGCCCGCGTGATTCCTGCAAACGTTGAGTCATCTCCGGTCCAGCAATTGAGCGTGTACGAGGCTGTATGGGCTCTCAACCTCGCCATTTACCGCTCCGTCAAAGCGACAGTCGTGCGGCTGACGTCCAAGAAGAGCGAAGTTACCGTGCAACATACCCCGACGGAGCAACTGAAGAAGGTCATCGACGAGACCATCAGTCTTCCTACTTGCGCTCAGTGCTCTGAGAAAGTTAAGGGCATAATCGGGTATGCACTCTGTATATCCTTTCGTTCTCTGTGGCTGGCGCTGAGTTGAACCCACTTTTCTAAAGATTAGGTGAAGAGCAAGCACCGTTCCATGTGGGCGTAGACCAGGCCAAGAGTATCATTAACCCCGGAGAGAGTTTACAGTCAATGTATCACGGAGTGACCAGTGGACTACCATGGCTGGGGAAGTAGTCCTGAGGCTCTACGGCGGTCAAGAACGCCACGCATCAGTGCAGGTTAGTTTCTACTCCAAGCGTTGCCGCAGTCGTCGCTGATTCAGTGCAGTAGGGTCCCCAATTACGCATCTTCTCTCGTCCGTATCGAGATCATTATTAGCAATATGGTGAATCATTGTCTAGACTCTTGTGTGCTCGTCCTTAGCTCGTATCATTTATGCCGTCGTTATGCGTGCCGTCTATTCTATGCTTCTAAACTATCTCTGTCAAGGTCGGGTCATTCATTGGAGCTTCCACAGGGTACCCTGAATACGGCTTCGCATTCCTCTGATGATATCAAGCTACTTACAGCCTCCATCGTCTCCCACCCTTCTACATCTCCCGAGTTGTAGTCCTGGAGTGAGGACCATTTGTATGCGGTGTAGCAGCCTTATTTCATGTTGTGGGACGTTGTCCACCTATTTCGTGCGTAGTTGCAGACTTATTGTACGCGGCAGCCTTGCGGTGCATTGATTGCCGCCTCTCCCTTTTGTGACTGGAGCATTGCCATGAGGGCAAGACTTGACGGTGGCCGCTTATGATAACACGGGTATGTCCGACCACCGGAAAGACGCTGTTCATCATAATGGTGGAGACTGGGCGTTATGCAACGAGAAGCCGCTCGCTCGCATGCAGTGTCTTGGGCCAACTAAGTGCGTCCTTTGCGATGACCAGTGCCCCTCAGCAAAGCAAACTGAGACGTCGTCGTGATTATGGTTTCTACAGTGCGGCTATGTAAATTACAACCCCAATTTATCGCTTATATGACTGTTCACAGCATTCGGTCCCAGGGCGGGTATGGGATGACCGTGCGCTTGATTATCTCAATACGGGGGCGCAGACCACAACGCGAGCCAGCGGCGTACAAAGGGTCACCGCTGTAGGCCCGAGAAGACATACTCACCCTTGACGTTCTCGTCTGATCCCCTTTCCATGGCCGGAGATCCACGACTACCTCTTTCCTTCCAATTACTCAACCTGGTCACGGCTGTGCCTATTGAGGGTGCATTTATTCGACTTCGAGGCAAGTCAGGAGCGAGAAGGCAGTCCCACAACGTTCACCAACATTATTTTATCAGCCCACTACATTCCCAAGGATCTGCAACCGGACCACGAAAAGGGAGAGAACGTCGCAGATGGCCCAGTACGAATGACTGTCGTCGATATGTTGAAGCGCACGTATCTCATCGAGGTAAACATTCTACCCCGGAAATAACAACTTTCTCTGATGGTGATTATATAGGGCTGGGCAGGCCTCTACAGGGGTACCAGTGAGTCGTTGCTCATCCTTCTAACGCACGGCGTCTCACCCGTTACACAGTACCAAGGTTCATAGTCACATTGATATACGCCGCCCTCACCACTTTCGCTGTAAGAATCACACAAATCGCCTCCACCGTAATGAAGACCGTCTTTTCTGGGATGAATTTCGACAGGATTAGTAGTGGCGTAGAGTCTGCGGCTCCAGCCTACGCGAGCATTATCAACGAGCTCGTTTTGAATGGGATACTTCGCATGATGGTAGATGTACCTTCTGACATTTTTATCTGCCGGTACGCCGATTACCTATGCGCCCCGTACACCAAGCTAAGCAAAGCGCATAGGTCCGTGGTCACGTCCTACCGCCTACCTTGGTTCCGTCCAACATTCTCGATCCGCGCTCTTCTCGCATCGAGGGAACGGCGCCGCCCTTGGACGATGTATCTTAACCCTGGCTTAGTGGCGGCGCATGTAATCCGACAGGCGTACAACATGATTGTTCCCGTCGGACTTAGGAGGGCTCTCGTCGCCAGCAACATTCAATCTTCGCTGATCTGGTTCATTCTGAGCTTGGGGATCAATGTACTCGCTATCGCCATTCAGCTGCCTCTTGAGACCATCATCGTGAGGTTATCAATACAGAAGAATTATGCAACAGAGGAATCGTTCGATGCTCCTAGAGACGCTAAAATGCCGATGCAAAACGATTACATCATCGAGTACGCACTTACCGGACAGACGAACTGACCATCCTCACCTGATACTGACCCGAGGATTCACAGGTTACGTCGTGGACGGGCACCGTACGTGGGATTTATCGACTGCGCGAGGACTGTGGTTTTGGAGGAAGGATGGGAGGCGATGTATTGCGGATGGGGGATCATGGCATGGGTTGCTGTCGTATGCGCATTCTTTGGAGTGTCATGATATGGCTGGAGGCACAAGGACAATAAGGCCTGCTGGACGAGAGCCTGCACACACCGTACTGGCATATATATTAGCCCAGGACCGGAGCCGCGACTGCCCTGTTCCGGTTTGAAATGCATCTCGCGCGCATGGAGGGTCTATCGCGACTTGCTTGTGGAGGCGCGGCGAAGTGGTGGGTTCCGAAAATGAACGTTGAACTCTAGGTGCAACAAGTAGCCCATCGCACCGACGTATGGCTTTTCAGTTGAAATTGCTACGCCGTGCACCTACATTCATCATGGGCAAGTGCATAGTGGGTACCGGGGGGACGGCGACTCACAAGGTAGAACTAGCCATAACGTTAACGATTCCACAGCAATGCTTCTGGGACGCGACTCGGAAGCCCTGGTCACTGATGGGTAATTCGGAGGCAAGTGGAATAACATTACTCGCCAAAGAGAATCTCATACCCTCCGTTACCCACAGAACAGTCTCCAAAACGCCCACACAAGCACGCTCACGATTCAATCGGCCAGAGTGCTCATTCGTCGGAGCCACTTGAAGTCATAGCAAAGTCTCCGAGTCGTGCGCATGTCGCCAGTATTAGGGAGCTTCAGAAGAATCGCATTAGAAGTAAAGATTGCGAGATTCCACACAGATCGCGTGAGCTTCTACCTCGGCATTAGTGAAGGTGCCACATGGTGGGTAGAGAGGAAGCGGCTGGGAGGAGGCACTGATTGGGCGGGGAGCGCCGGCAAGAGCGCTGCACACGATTCGACGCGCGCTTGGCGTCAGGGGGTCCTGTGTTGCCACGTGGCTACTCTTGAGGTCAATTCCGACTGGTACTCAGTAGGCGCGAACTTCGCTGAATCGCTCACAATGGATTGGTACGGGACGAATGATATGCGTCAAGCTCTCCCAATCCTTCCGATGCTCGAAGGGGCAGCTGATAGTCAGACCATTGACCTCTAAACGGAAGTATCTTTCATTCTGTTGCATCCACGGACAGCGGCGTGCTGCTCACAATGGTGCGAAGCCTAAGGACTGTCTATATCATCGCTTAAATGTCATCTCATTAAACTGTCAACACCACAGGTTGTCTGCCGCAAACAGGGCACCGGGACGCTGCCCACAGGCCCTCGCAAGCTACATCCAACGCCTTTGTAAGCTTCCCTGCCGTTATGAAACTCAGATTTGACTCAGAGTGACTGGGTGGCGTAAACATCATAGATGCGAACTGCATTTTGGACAGCTTCTGATGACCTTACTCGCAGGCTCGCTTAAGCTTAAGGCCCGACCCGGGGCCAAAATTGCATCCGGAGCAGCAGACTATAAAGTTCGACACCACATACCTTCAGTGACATCACTTTCGTTTTTGCTTTCTTACCCGGGTTTTCATTTGTCCATGTCTATGATTTTTTCCATCCCTTTCTTACTCTGGATGACTGGAAGTATGACTGTGTCATTTTTCCTTTCTGTGCTGTTCACTAGAATACTCTTTCGACTCCGAGGCAAGTGGCCAACACTCGCTCATGGATATGATTCTGGTTGACGCTGCTTTGATAGCAAACTACAATCCAAAACCTTCACACCTAGACACGAATCAGTTGAACTTACGCACAGATACTTCCGGTGCATCCTTTTTTGGGATGATGAGGCGCGTGTCTCGCATTGAGGTCTGTGTTATCTTCGATGTTCATGTTGCCGCCGGCATGCGCTTACAACAGCGGTCAGGGTCTTGCCGGCTTCTTGAAGGGATCAAGTAATTTACTGTCCGTTATTTCCCGTATAGCACTCAAATCTGACGATATCCGCAGTGCCCGATATTGTGGCATCAGCCATTGGAACCATTGTTGGAAGTGTGTCAGTCACAAGCAGGTGGACTACCACTGAGCGCCTCGAGGGTAACCCGCCTCTACCAATGAGCTTTCTGGAGGCCATATGCTTGAAGACTTTGGACGAGATTGTGTTGATTCCAATATCGGCCATTACATGTCGGTACGTCGACTCCTACATGGCATGCTACCCTTAAAGGTGTTCAGTGAGGAATAGGTCCGTCGTGACACCCTATCGTCTCACCTGGTTCGGTCCGATTCGCTCAGCCATACGTGTCCTCCTCACGCCGACAGAGAGACACAACCCCTGGAAACTGTATTGCACACCAGGACTGTTACCCGCGCAGCTCATTAGCATCGCTTTCGAAATCGTGATCATGCGTGGCCTCCAAAAAACCACCGAAGCCAATCCTTCTCTGGTGATGCTCGGCATTTACGTTGTCGTCGAGCTATGTAGTGTTGCTGTTCGATGCCCTATCGAGGCCGTTACGGCAAAATTACTCATTCAGGGCAACAACACCACGAAAGTGGATCACATCTCCATTGAGAAAGACCTCAAAGGTCAGAGCATTGGGGCTCTCGAGCACGCTACGCGCTACGGGAAGGACGAGGACGTCGTCAGGTACGGACCTGACAGATTATGCATCTCCCGCAGGTACCAGATAATGATCCATTATGTGCTTGATAGACTGCGGGATAAGCAGGCTCCTTACACTGGATTCTTCGACTGTGTAGGGAGTATCGTTAGCGAGGAAGGCTGGCAAGCTCTGTATCGGGGCTGGTGGGCTACTATGTCCACTTCAGTTCTATCTGCAGCCACCACCTCATACATAGCTTTGGCGATCACCCCGGGCCGGCGCTGGTACGTGATCACAGCATTCTAGTCGCCAGCGGCTCTGACGTAGTTTTGAGCAGACTTTGACTCGAGAGGCTCCCTCGCTTGCCCACTGTGTACCTTGAGCTCGCTGCGTACATGTGCAAATACCATAGTCTCTCGCGCAGACACCGTCCTGTGAGGTTTGCCCAACGCCACCGTCGAACTCAACACGTAAAGGATCCATGGCACCAAATAAAGGAGTTCAAGGGGATGAGCGATGTGTCGCGGACGTGGTTGGCTATGGCATCGCGTTGCACATGTCGGGTAGGGATCGGGACGTGGCGGGGAAGAATCTAGATAGCTCACGCCGGCGGCGTTGCTAAGTACAACGCTCAGGGCGTCAACACTCAGCTTATTATCACGCCGGGAGCACGAGTCACTACAACACGCCTCGCCCTCGCTCCTCCAGCACGACCCCCACCCTCCCCCTCACGCTCACGAAGTGGTCCTTGTACGCCCGCTCGTACTCCCTCAGCCACTGTTCCTCCTCCCCATCTGCGTTCTCGTCCGACTCTCCCTCCGCTTGAGAGCGATCACGGGATCCCGAACGCGCGCGGCGCATCCGAAAGCGCTGTAATAACGCGACTACGACAGTGCGGATCTCAAGGAGCGCGAGGTGCTTGCCCGCGCAGTTCATGGGGCCGGAGGAGAAGGGGAGGAAGGCGGTCGGGTCGTGGATGAAAGGCCCCCCTTCGTTATTTATGTCGATCATTGGCAGTGCGGGAGGCGCTTTCTCTTGCTCTAGCACAGATGAATGGGTAGGCGAGGAGGGCGAAGCGGCAAGGAGCCAGCGCTCGGGCCAGAATCGGTCGGGGTGGGAGAAGTGTGCAGGGGAGCGGTGCATGCTGTACGCGTGGATCCAGACGGAGGTCCCGGGTGGGACGTAGCTGGGTGTGTGCGCGAGGCGTTAGCACGGGCGAGAACGAGAGCGAGAGCGAGCGAAAGAGAGAGACGCACATCGAGCCCGCGACGAGCCCAGGCCCCGCGGGGTCCGCTTGGCGTTGGGTGCAGCTCGGAACTGGGGGGAACAGGCGGAGCACTTCGTTTCTGTTAAGCGTTGGCGCACGTACTGAGTCTTGCGCGCAGCATACGGGCGAGGTGTACTCACATGCACGCCTCCAACCAACGCATCTCCCTATGTTTTCCCGATTCCGCCATTGGGTCCTCACTCGGGGGGTAGGATTGCAAGACCTCCGCTTCGAGGCGCGCGAGGGCGTCCGGGCGGGAGAGGAGGCACGCGAAGAGCGAGGAAAGCGCGGAAGCGACGGTGTCCGCGCCCGCAACCATCGCGAGGATGCCGTCCTCCACGAGTTGTGGGGTCGGGGGCGGGGATAGGGAGGGGGCGTCTTCGTGGTTCTATGTACCATTTGGCACAGTTGAGCGTGCGGGAGAATATTTCAAGTGAAAGGGAGGGGACGCACGAGGTAGTGGAAGAGGTCGCGCGTGGCGGACCCGCGCGCGAGACGGGCGCGGGTGAGGGCCTCGCAGCGGGTGAGGAGGATGTTGATCACCCCAGTAGCTGCGGGGACATGACCGAGGTACACGCCGAACCAGGGAACGTGCGCGAGGAACGTCGAGACCCTGCGCGCACATCAGCGTAGTACCGCATCTGAGAGAGGAAGAAGGGGCGCACGGTGTCGACTCCTCGAGCATCGCCCAGAAGTTATCCTTGTCTTCACCCCGGAGCAGCTCTGACCCGCCTCCGAACCTGCCCGACAGTTTGCCCGTCGCCGCGTCAGCTCTCGCGCTTCCCAAGCACCCAAACGGGGAACACGCACGCCATATCCGACATGAAATCATACCTGTCCTCACGTCAACTCCTCAGCCCATCCGGCCAGCTCAGAGTTGCGCGCGCGACTCACGAGAACCGATCGAACCACTTGTCCAGCGCCACCTCCCCCCGCTGCTCGCCCAATTTCTCGACGAGCAGCCGCGCGCGCGCCGCGACGAGCGGCTCGTACTCCTTCACAGCGGCGCTCGCGAGCCCGCGCGTCCAGGCACGCCGCCGTGAGAGGTGTGTGGGCGTGTCTTGCAGCGCGATCATCGTTAGAGGGTCGGATTTGAGAAAGCGGCCGAGGAAGTCTGGGGGAGGGTGCGGTCAGGCGTAAGCGTGATTGAGAACGGGGTGAGGGAGATGAATTCGAATGGAGATCGCGAGCGCGCGCGCGAGGGGAGCTCAAACGCGGATCGGCGGCAGAGGATGTGAGGACGCGCGAATCCTCGTGGGTCGACGTCTCCCCCTGTTTCTCTGTGACGCGCAATCTCCTTCGCTCGAACGCGCGCTGGTGGTTGTAGCTACGCCCACTCTCTGCACGCTGGATTTTGATAAGGAGGAGAAAACTTGAATGACGTACGCGGTCCCTTCCTCAGCCCGTTCGCTCCCAAAAGCACCGGCACAGCCTTCGGGTCCCTCACTGACAACTCATTCGGCCCTGAACATGCAATGCCCGCGCACGTTAGCCAGATCCTCGATTTTGGCTATTGGTGTCCAAGCCAAAGTATGCACGCACCGATCCGTACGACGTCCGACTCGTACCGCTCGTGCAGCCCTTGGATGTACACATGCTGCTTCCCTTGCGTTCCGATCGTCGCCATGTAGAGCTTGCTGAATTTGCAGAGGACAGGTCCGGGGTAGCGCGCGAGCGAGTGGAGGGGCGAGAGGCGGTAGAGGGAGATGGATAGGATGAGAGTGAGGATGTGGACGGTGAGCGCGCGCGCGTAGTCATACGTGAAGCTGAGGGAGAGGGAGACGAGAAGAGGTGGGAGTGCGAGGAGCGCGAGGTGTAGTCGGAAGGAGTAGGATTCGTATTTGCGAAAGACGTAGTGCGTCGCCTGTATCAAAGTCATCAAGTTGCGCTTATGCAGGAAAGGACAGACAGACGTACGAGAGCGACGACGACGCTAGCGACATGCACATTCCACGCCTCCGAAGGCAAACACGTGTCCATCTCTCGCCTCTTCGGGGGGTTCACCGTCGAGCTAGCGAGGGGAAGTAGTCCCGGGAGGACGCGCTAGTAGAGCACGTATGTACGCACGCCGCGTGGAGCCCGTGCTTATATACCGGCCTACAGGCGGGCGCGCCGGGGCTAGCCTCTAATCAAATTGTCACAGACGGTAGCGTTCAACGATTTGCGCTAGGCAGAGATGGGGAAGGCAAGAGGTGCGGCGGTGGCGGTAGATGCGGGTGTGGGCTTGAGTTCGATGGGAGATCCATGGGTGGTCCTTAGATGGCCCTTGGGGCATCCGTAATCTTCATCCGATGTCTGTCGGACGGAGATGGGCGGAGGTGCTAGTAATTTGTCACGCCGTACTATGAGCATTGGGAGAGTACTCGTTCGTCCTCAAGCCCGCGGAGAAGCGAAGATGATTGGGGACCTGCCAGCGTAAACTATGGTCAGAGCGAGGCAGAATGAATGAACGAACGAGTGTATGGGGCCGGATGTCGACGACGTACCACCGACCGGAAGAAGGGAGAGAAGCCGGCGTGCACCGGAGACAGAGCCCGGAGATATGCGGACGAGGCTTGGAAGACGCAACCTTGTGGTGAGGTGTCGACGTCACATCCCCGACCATGGTAAGACGCCACGACTCCTCAGTCTGGGCACTACTTAGCAAGTAAGTACTACGCCAAAACCTTGAGCTTGCAGTTGGACCTGCTCGCGTCGATGATCGATAGTGGAGCATGCACTAAGGATAGCTAGTACTTGGAGTCGTGGGCCGAAGCCTATGCCCGATGCCAGGTCCGCCGGTGAGGCGAAGGGAGGGACGGGCTGGCTAATGGCCCATTTGGAGCCGAACATGGCCGGTCGAAATTGTATTGGCAAACCGTGCCAGCGCGAGGAGACCTGCCATCGCGCTCGGGCGTCTACATTACCGTTTTGGGTTCTCCGAAGTTCTCGGGTGACGTCATTGCCACTAAGTATTGGATTTCGACTCGAACAGCCGTTTGGAGCTATGGGGACCGTCACACAAAGCCACTAGCAAACAACCATGGCATTATGCTCATATATCCTGTCGTTTTTTTGCTCATCAGCCTACACATATTTTAGCTACGTGTCTGGAATTTCTCCATACGCATCCCGGTGCTCGTTACATTCTGAACACACTGCCTTGACGCTTCCTCTACCACGGATGTCTCATTAGAGGGCAATCTCCTAAGAGCAACAGCCGACTGAAAAGGTCTGACGCATTCGCATTCCGGTACGCCTACTTCATCTAAGCGCCCTCCATCAGTATCTTCTGTGGTGTGTTCTATGGCAGTCGCATTGAGACACATCAGAAGAAATCAGGATCTGTGGGAGCCCATATTGTGTGCGTAAACGGCGTTCGGCAACGAGTGACATGACTACTAGTGGGTAGGCCGCCTGGGATGTGCGTCGATAGTCTGAAACTCAGCGTAGTAGTCTCAGAGCAAACTTACAGTTATAGGTACCATACAATCCTGCGGGAAGCTTTCAGTCCTGCCAGAGTTGGGGTCTTTCCGTAGAACACCGCGGATGAGTCGAAGCGCAGAATAATTGCATCTATCAGGGTTGCGGGCTGGGATGGATTATTGAAATCAATGCCATACTTTGGCACGCAATAGTGATATACAGGCGAGTAGGACTCACCCAGAGCACGGAGTATACTGCGCCAGATTCGATGAGTAACCCGAGGATCTTGATAGTTTGTGTGTTGCGCGCAGATTTCCCTACGTATTCTGTGATCATCCGTCGGTGTATCCTTAACACAGGTTACATGGTGGGCAAAATCAGACGTGTAGAGGTAAAGATGATACGAACCATGTCTTGTATCCAATCAACATTACGGCAAAAATATTGCTGACAATGAACATCGTCACAGCCGACATTGCGCCCGCCGAATCGGAAAAGTTAGTGCCGTGATCCGTCTTGATTTCCCAGACGGATATGGCCCCGGCAGCTTTGTATTCCGCAAAGAAGTATTGAGCAGGGTAGAATAGGACAACCCTGCGCTGAACGCACCAATTGAACCTGACAGCAAAAAGATGGCAATACAAAGCACCCGAACGTCGTATGTCCAGATAACTAAGACCCTCCACCAGACGATTGCATCGCTGATGAACGACTTCAGAATAAGTTAGAAATGACGTACGAGTATAGAAGTATTGGGACACTCACACTGACAACAATGGAAGCGATTGTAAGGGCTACACGGTCTTGCATAAGGCGTGCATATCGTCGTTCCACATCCTCGCCCATGATTTGACTGAGCGGAGTGATATCCCAAACGTATTCCACATGCAGAAGGGCATAATAGAGCGCAGTGTTAGCGAGGAGCGTCACTGTACAAGCCAGCTGAATCTGTATGGCGCGCTGGCGGACGTTGGAGTATCTGATATTGAGGTGAGTACACGCGTACTAGTGCTACCGTCAGCCGGGGGGAGTACCCTCACGTCAGCAGTCGGATTGTGTTAGGCCCCAGCATAATGAGTGCTCCTAGTCTCGCCCCCGTCAGTCCAGGGAACAGCGACGGGAGCCACGGGAACTGTGCCACTGACCAAAGAACGCTGATAATATTGCCACGTCCGTGAGGCATGCATACTAGGGAGCGGGAGGGAGAGTTGTAGAAGATTTTCTGCTCGGAACGCGACTTTATAGCTTTTACAATATTATTTGGTTGATATAGCGCGCTGTGCTATTCGCGTCTGACATCTGTGAAACGGTGCCGCGTTCAATACTTCAGTAAGTATGATACGCTTGTTTTGCAAATCTGTTCGGCGTAATCTGTTCGAGCGACCTGCAGCTGACAAGAGCATTATCGGTACCCGACACGGACTATTCATTGCTAATGTAAACAGCCTCAGCGCACTCGACGGTGGCGGCGGCGTGCACCTGTAAACGCGGAGCTCGTTTGGAGTTCCTGATGTTCTCTCCGGGTTGCGCTTATCTGGAGAGAGGTCGTAAACAAAACTTACCTCTGTGTATAGCTATCACATACGTTTTTATCACTTAATATGAGCTAATGTACGTTGAGCAATGAGCATGGGCCAGGCGGGCTGCCGCACGTACTTAGTAGGAGGAGGGCGAGTTCGGGCGCCTGTAGGGTCCAGCGACATGACGTCGTACCATGTGGTATGAGCGTCTATATTGCCTTTTTCGCTTCTGGACCTTGCCGCTCCTGGTGGCAGCTCGGGGCCCGGCCGTTACTCCTCTCTTCTCTTCAACTTTCCACTTGCAGACGAGTCGTCGTCGTCGATTCGTCATCGATTGACACTTATTCTTCCTATCCACTTCATTGTGCTCTCATCGAGACGAACTCAAGATACGAATTCTAATCAATACTCATCGATCCTTGAGCAGCCACGGGTCGCTCTTAACCCCGCGTCTGAGTTCGTACGTTTGATATCCTACTATCTGTCCTCCCATTTCTAACGTCGCGTTTATATACCGCAACCAGCTTCTAGGTCAACTACTTCCATTGTCTGTTGTCGTATTCAATCCCCCATACATACGCGACTTTGCCCCGCCACGTCACCTGGTTTTCAAGGCTACGGCTCTACGTTCCCGTTGAGCGGAAATGGATCGTCAGAGGCCACGTATGTAGCACACCAACTCTGTCCACGTCATATACTGAAGCTTTCATATGAGAACACAGGAGGCTATCAGTCACCGGCTCCTGTGGAGTAAACTTCTCGGACGCGCGGCCGAACGGAGGAGAGACTTTGGCATGCGAAGTCTTCGACCGAGGGGCGGTAAGCAGATGCACTGCGGCGTCTTCTCGATTTGGGAAGAACTGAGATCGTTGTAGTTAGAGTTCTGCGTCATCTGGCCGGCAGGAGCGCCTTTTCGGAGCCATAACAACTTTGACCTCGCGCGATGCTGCAAGACGGTTCGTGCCCCAACCCTCTCTCTGCCTCCCTTCTGCCCTCATGTTTCTCACTACAATGATTTCGCCGAGGGAAGACTCGGCTACAATGAAGAATGTCCACAGTCCGTTTCAGATTCCCCAAAATCTTACACCTACGACGTACACGTATGTCGAGGACCTTGCGGTCCTCTCAGTCCTCTTCGGTGAGCACGTAATCGAGCACCCGTACCACCCCATCTGACGTACACTCTAGGAGCTTTCATTATGCTCGCCTTCAACACCATTCGGCTCCTTGCGTATGTCCTCTGTTACACTTCATTATACACCCCCATGTTCATTCACTGCTGGGCATCCGTAGAAGCGCTGATGTCCGGCGGCGTGTCGTGCAAGCACAGCTTGCGTGTGCCCTTGTTCTAGTGCTTTCCATGACCCTTTTTTATGTTTCGTCCTTCGTCATGGCTGTATGGAGGATTACACCCGTCTTTCTCGATACTCAGGCCGATCAAGACGCGTATGAACGCTTCACTAAACAGAGGTTCGTCGTCCTTACTACCATGCTCGCAATCAATGTGAGTACTACGTGCTAGTGTGCACCAATCACTCGGTCTGAGCAACCCTGACATGCGCGCGCAGGTCTTCGTCAGCGACGCCATCGTGTGGTGGCGGGTTCTCGTGATCTGGCCTCGCAACAAATGGGTGCTTGGTGTTGCTGCGCTCCTACTCTCTGGGACGCTCGGTATGTGCCGCTGTCTCTATGTCGATCATTCCCACCTGATACTGTGAATCGGCGCGTAGTTAGTGGCATCGTCACGATATGGGAGAACGCCGTCAATGTTGGGAACAGGCCTGGCGGTGACAACGCCGCCTTCGCTGAGTTCTTGGCGTGCTCGGGCGGGACTGCCGCTGCAGTACTCTCTTTCACTAGCAACTTCGTCGCAGTGCTGTTGATCGGGTACAAGACATGGTGAATTATGCGTCTCCGTGATAGCAACACACGGCGCTGACGAGTATATCATCAAAGGGCTCACCGCCGACTCATCAAGAGGCAACTCGGGGCAGATCCGTACAGTACTCAATCCTTCAAGGTGCTTGCGCTTCTTGTGGAGTCTGGCACGGTATTCTGCGGCATCTGGGCACGTTCTTATCTTCTCGCAAGGCTGTTTGTTCTATGTGCTGATCTAAAGGCGCGTCCAGTTGGCCGCGCTCGTCATCAACCTCCTCAGAAACTACCCCGGCGAACACCCCGTCTCTCCGAAGGTGGACGATGACTTACGTATCTTCAACCTCGACTGTCTCGTGCCGCTCATAGTACGTTTCTCATATCTGCTCTCGCATCCTCCACCTGCCGCGTTCTTCAGAGAAGCTATTGACTATACGCTTAAATATAGGCATCGTACCCTCTTGTCGTTATAACCCTAGTGGCCGAGAACCGGACGCGCACCGCCCGCGGCCTCCCGCCAGTCCTCCTCAGCTTCGACGCTGCCCCTCCCCCTCCCATGCACAAGACGTCCGCCATACGCCTCTCTTCGATCGCATCAACAGCTGACTCTGCAAGGCCCGCGGCAGCCGCGGGGATATACAGTGGCACGACCATTTCGCAGTCGTCTGATCTTAGTGCACGGATGGGTGGTGAGGAAGATGAGTCGCTGAAGGTCCCCCGGCTTTAAATGTCTTGAGGGGTGTTCCGGGGAGCCTCGCGGTTGCATGTGTACGTTTATTTACAATAAAAAGTCTTGGTTCCGACACATTCGTGGGACCTGCGCAGGACAACGAGGGACGTCGCAAGGCATGTACAATCCTTGTATCGCTCCCTGACCCATTGCACGCAGTTCACTTCTCAGACGGAAGCTCCCGTGGAAGAACTTGGAGTAAGCGTGAAGCACGCTCGTCCGATGTCCACCGGGAAACTGACTTTGCGGACACAAGAATTCCGACACCTTAGGAATGCCTATCTTTGGCTTTCTACTCTAGCATAATACTTGTCAGTAGATCAGTGGCGAGCCCACGCGAAGATGCACACTGAATACCTCCCTATGAGGCGGTTTATTGGACAAAATTACTCGAGGTCTGCGTGAGAGGCGGTGAGAGTGAATGAGAGCGAGTGATAGTGCCTTAACGCCCACATTCACGCGCTCTCATCAGCTTTCACCTGCAATCACGCAGGCTCACTCGCGCTCACCGCCTCTCACCGCCTCTCACCACCTCTCACCCGCTCTCACCTGCACTCACTCGCGCTCACCCGCGCTCACTGAGGCTCATCTGCGATCACCCCCGCGAGGTACGTCCGCGGATGAGCGCGGATGAAGACAAGTGAGCGCGGATGAGCGCATGACAGTAGTATTCATGCGCTTTCATTCGCTCTCACGCGCTCTCACCTGCACACTATTTTGTCCAATAAACGCCGTCATACCTTCCATTCCGTCGACTTGCATTGGGTCTGCAAGCTAACACACGAGCGCGACACCGCATTCCTCTGAGGGAAGGCGGCAACTTCGCCGACGGACGACAGAACATTATTGACGTCATGCCGCGATGTATCGGGCCCATTCCAACGCCTCGAGCACTGTCGCTGTACAGGTAGGTGCTGTCTTTTCTTCCAACTGCCACTGAAGTTCTCTTCCAGTGCACTGAGGCCACGGGCCGCCGTGTGTGGAATTCCAGGCCCTGCTCAGGAACTGACAGGTACGCGGAGACCCACTCACGCAGCCAAGAATCTCTCTGATCGTGCCCCGCGTCTCGCGTCCCAAGTTGTACACGCAGCAGGTACGTTCTCGAACTCAATCATTATAACCCCGACCCACTCCATAACGCGTGGGAGCGGCTGACCATACATGCGTGTTCGGCCTGATGCACGTTGGCGTACCGCCTCGCTGTGTCCGAGACTAGTCCCAGGCCTATCCTATGGACTACGAAAGTTCGCGCTCTTCATACTGTCACTGATTGGACTTCTAATGCTGACTGTTGTGTGCGACAGCTTCCCGGGACGTGTCTCTCTATCGGGGGCCGAATCATGTCAACTCACGCACACGTCATGCGGCGTGGTGAACATCACGGAGGGGTCCGACCTCCACGGGCGTCGCACGTAGGTGAGCGACTCGTATCCAACTTGCCTTCGTGCGCATAGAATCTCTGCTCATCACAAACTTCGATTTTGAAGGGCCCGTCTGACATATGACTCCGTGATTTAACCCCTTGTTTACTCAAGGGTCAATCGCGAGATCACCCACACGGTGCGAGAGCCGGAGCACAAATTTGAGGTCGGCGCGACACCGGAGTTCTAATCTGACAGTTTTCGTCCCGCAGCGCTGGATAGCGTGATACGTGTCTCTATCAGGCTCTGACGGGCGTCTTAAGACGCTATCACCCACATGAGCACCGGTCATCGATGGGAGCTGTCTACTGCACCGTGCCAGTGAGCTCTTGGCAGTTCAGTTGCTGAAAAGGGCTCGACTGGGGGACCGATGTGAGAGAGAAAGTCTCAAGTAGTACGTACCCACAGATGATGAGAGGTTCCGGGAGCTGTACCGAGAACTTTGTTCTGAGACACGCCGGTTCGGAGTTATAAACACTACGCCGGACTGGGATCCCGTACTCGCATCTACTCCGTCTGCCTTAGGCCCGTAAGACATGAGGGCAGAGCCGAACTCCTCCCATACGCCATTCCAGATACCTTCAGACGTAGACTCAAGCGTCTACCTCAACATCAGAACCCTCGTCGTAGCTTCTGTCTTTTATGGTGAGCAGCGTTTTCCGGGGGTGTTTTTGCGCGCTTCTATTAGCTGATTACTTGCGCTACTAAGGCTCTTTCATCTTGCTCGCACTCAACACCGTTCGCCTATTACTGTACGCCGATTTTCAGCTACTAGACTGGAAATGAACACGTATCTTGCGTCACAGACACTGTAACGTTTTCCACCGGCCCATTCAAGCCCAGCTAGCATGCACTGCGACACTTGTCGTGATGACCACAGTATTCTTTGCGTCTTCTTTCGTAGAACATGTTTGGGAAATACATCAGTATGGCCACTCCAACTCGTCGATGTTGCAACAAAATCAGTCACAAACTCGCTACACTGTCATGACGGCTATGTTTTCTGTCAACGTAAGTTTTTAATTGGGTACACCTATGGAGCTGCGCTGAAGGTATGTGTAGGTGTTCATCAGCGACTTGATTGTGTGGTGGAGAGTCTTGGTGATCTGCGTGTGGAATCGTTGGGTTATGGGGATAGGAGCGCTACTTCTCTCGGGAACATTAGGTGAGCCCCACGTTATTTTGGGTCGTACTGTTCAGTCACCAATCACCGTGCATGTGTATAAATCACAGCGGGAGGCATTGTTGCAGTCTGGCAGAACGCTACTCAAGTTGGGCAGGCTGTGATATTCAACGAAGCGTCGGTTTTCTTGGCGTGTTCCGGGGGCACCATATCCGTTGTAGCCTCATTCGTGGGTAACCTTGTAGCGCTTCTGCTGATTGGGCACCGAGCATGGTGAGCATATTGTTCACCTTGATTCCTATTGCATGTTATTGAAGTACGACACTCCTTAAAGGTCACATCGATGCGTTGTAAGGCAGCATCTGAGCAAGACTGCCCACTCGACGCAGGCCCTCAAGCTACTCGCACTGTTAGTAGAGTCGGGGGCGATATACTGTTCACTATGGGTTAGTCAATTACCTCATACATTGACCCATATTGCCATCCTGCTTACGGAGAACTCTTGACAGGCTTCTGCACTTATCCTTAATGTTCTTTGGGCTTACGCGGACTCGAGAGGTTTTGACACTAGGACGTTGGAAGGGTTCGAAATGTTTTGGAAAGGCTGCCTTCCGTTATTTGTGGTACGCTCTTTGAAACGTTCTTAGTCTAATTCAATGATAATAGGGTTTTACAGCCTGCGTATCCCCTCGTCGTCATCATCCTTGTGGTGGAAAACCGCCTGCGAATAGCACGTGGTCTTCCTACCGTCCTCATCAGCTTCGATGTACCTTCAACCCCACTGGAATGGGGCACAGGGTCTCGAAGCGGAACAGTGGCAATCCATACGTTACCAGATGGTGATCAAGCTTCCTCGTCCGAGGGGTCACAGATGGACGTAGGGTTTAAAGATAAATATGCTGCAATCGAGGGTGTGTTTGAAGAACAGGTAGTGGTTTGAGGGCTACCTATCGAGTACCAGTTCCTTGTAGAGTTCGGGGTGAATATGTACTATATTCAATGAATGGTGGATTTCAATACGGCGTGCCTATGAGCTTGGACTAGTCTACATGGAAGACGGGCTAATAGTACGCAGAGATCTTGGCTCCGAGCTCGTCTTAAGTAGACTCCCCCAGCGTTGGCTTTGTTCAAGGGACTACTAGTGAGAATTCCTTCTTTTTCTCACTCACGTGTAGTATGTAATGCCACGAACTGAAGCTGTGCCGAACGAACAGTCCCTCATCGCGCTCGCTTTAGGACCGAGGAGTCTAGGCTCCGAGTCTAACTTACAAAATCTCGTGACGTCATCCATCTGTGCAGGCGGCGGGCGCTCCGACTCTGTAAAGGACATCGCATCGCGTCTAGTGGTCACCCCTAACTCACGCTCCGTTCTGCAGCGCTGCAACCATGGGCGGAAATATTTCCCGTACCCCCTCCCCCCCGCCGCCATCTTTCTAAGTACGCCTTGTCTTCCCATCGGCATCTCCATCCCATCTTAAAGAGATTGCGGCCGTACTTTTCCGCAGCCAGCGCGGTCACTCCAGCAGATCCGAGACTTCGAAGATCGGTCGAGGATATGTACATCATGGGCGACGGATATAGGAGATCTAGACACGATGTGCATAGCAACGCTTAACTTCGATTCTCACTTCGATATGTTCTCTTCCGACCCTTGATCGCACCCGTGTAAGCGACTATTCGTTGACCCTGCCCCTCTTTACTAGTTCTTCAACCCTGTTTGCCAAATTGCATCGTCGCCGTCCGTGAGAGCACATGCTGGTGTGAAAATATCTCCCCGCTTATTTCTGAGTTCTCATGCTAACGTCCTACCAGCAGATCCGACAAGTCGCTGCATGAATCTACTCTACGTACATATTACTGAATGAATAGGGGAGACAATCGTACCGTAGTAAGCGATTCTACCGTTACTTCTACCGCATACCCAAGCCCGTGTATTGTATAGTAATTGCAGAGCTTCTCTCTGCGCCGGCCGTCACCTGAGATAGCATAAGTGTCGTAGTTAACGGAGCGCCATTGGTCGGTAGAGTGCCCATCCTGAACTGGCTAAATCACGTCGTAAGTTCTTCTTCTCCGCCCCCGCTTACGGGCACCCTTTCACTTATATCTGAGTCATCTTTCTACCATTTGTACAGCTAGCGCTCGCTTCGTTCGCAGGCTCATCTGACCTACTAATGAGGCCACATATGTGAGTATATGGTTCTCGATGTTAGATTACTTTTCCGATTTACCCACTGATGCTATCCCACCGTCTCTGGCGCGATTATGCGTATGCTGTCATGGGTCTTGGCTAAGGACTTCTAACTATGACGTTTTGTTCAAGCATCTCCTGTGGTGCGCGTAATCCTCGACGCGTCAATTATCCTACGCCACCCTACTACAATGTCGTTTGCAATTGATTTTCCGTCAGCGAGTTCGTCTTCCTTGGACGCTTTACGTTGGACAAAATATCGCTTCATTGAGGATTTCCAGAGTAGTAGAATGCTATACCTTTGTACTTGCACTGCACATTTGGATCAATACGCGGGAGCGTATTTCCGAGAAGTACGGAATTCCCGGGAATTCGGCGGCCAGCTAGGAAATGAAGAAAGACATTTGATTACATCACCGAAAGCGACTTAGAAGGATCATCATGTCCTTCTCGACGCCACGGTGGAGCGTCATCGCCTACATTTTCGCAGTCGCTTCGCGACAGGTGGGTGTTCAATATTCAATCATTGTTTCCATCCCAATACGTCGCCATTAATCTTGATCGTGCTTTGTAGAAAACGGGGGCTACACACATCTCTTCCGAGTGAACGCACCGGGCGCGCCGCGCGCGTGAAGCTGGGACGTCGCCCTCGAATCTAATCACCGCACTTCTCAGCTCCAGTGCGTAACTCGGGACTAATAAGTGAGGGTGTGGGATGATCCTCGGGAACCGTGCGTGCGGTATCGGGTTGATACATACGGCTCAACCCTCCTCCCCGCGCTTCGAAGAGCACAAGCCTCCGCTCATCGCTCTTCTCGTCCTGGTTCCTGGTCTCGTCCCCAAAACGAGTTGGACTTAGTAGCAGGGCTATGCTTCGTTGCACAATGTCATGGCCGCTCCCTTGGTGACGTACACGGGGAGTTGGACCATTGATATCTCGCTCCTGGCTCGTCAGCATTGCGCAACCATTCTCGGCGCTCCTCTCCTTCGTGCCCGCGTATGCCGTCTACCTCATCCTTGCCAAGTGCAATAATGGATGGTGTCCACGGCCCTTTCCAGGTTCCCCAACCGGGAACTATCGATCCTACGACGTACATGTTCATAGAAGACCTCGCTGTCCTCTCTGTCTTCTTCGGCGAGTTGCTACGCTCCTCAGTCATGAGCTTCAGGCTAACGCGTATCGCAGGGGCATTTACGATGCTCGCGTTAAACACTATACGGGTCCTTTTGTAAGTGCTCGCGCCATTGTGTAGCTGTTGACAATCGTATTCAGAGAGTATGCGCAGGTGCTCGAACCTCCGCCGGTGCGCTGTCCGGGGCCAGCTCGCGTGGACGCTCGTGCTCCTTCTCTCTACAACGATTTTCTACGTGACGTCGTTTGTGAATGATGCGTGGCGAATCATAGGGCCCATCACCTTCAATACCGAGGCGGACATGAGACAGTACGACCGATTCATGCAACATCGCTTTGTTATCCTCACGGCTGCGCTCGGGTTGAACGTGAGCGAGACTTTTGACTTCTCGTGTACCCGAGGATGCTGATATCTGATTTAGGTTTTGCTCAGTGATTGGGTGGTCTGGTGGCGCGTCCTCATTATTTGGCTTTATAACCGCTGGGTCTTCGCCCTCGGCGCGTTCTTCGTCTTGGGCACGCTCGGTACGCCCACACGTCCACCATCCCTTGCCATGTCCAGCATTGATTGATAATATTTGATTGCTGAATCACTACTAGCGAGCGGCCTGGTAGCCGTCTGGGAGAACGCGTCGGGGGTCGGAAATACGGGTGATAGCACCGACTCGACGCAATTCATCTCTTGTATCGGGGCAACGGCCGCGATCGCGCTTTCGCTCGCGAGCAACTTGTGCGCGGTGGGCTTGATTGGGTATAAGACGTGGTGAGTTATGCGTACACTTTCGATAGGGCGTTGTGCCTGTGGCTGAGAGGAAGGGAAGGTTGCACAGGCAAGCAGTCCAGAAGGAGCTGGGGGGCAGCGAATATAGTAGCCAAGTGATGAGGGTGCTCACGTTGCTCGTCGAGTCTGGGGCTGCCTACTCCGTGTTCTGGGTACGCCTTTTTCGTCCTCTTTGCCATACATCCATGTACCAACGTGCATCACGTAGCTCTTTGCACTCATCGTCAACGTCGTGCGCAACTACCCAACCGCAACGCCTCTGCCACACCGTACCTCCGATGGGCTCCGGATATTCATGTTTGACTGCCTTGTTACCCTCGTCGTACGTCTACCTCTTTTCCTCTTCCTGATATTCTCGAACACCGCAAACTCATAACTGACACGCAGGCCGCCTACCCGCTCCTCGTGTTCATCCTCGTTGCGGAGAACCGAGAGCGCACGCGGCGCGAACTCTCGAATGTCCTGTTGACCTTCGCAGCACCCCCACTGCATACGACGACCTCGCTTGCTGGCAGCGTTGATACTCACGTAGATATATCCGTCGGCTCGACCGCGGTTAGCCCCGAGCACTGGCAGGCTGTGCGCACCAGGACTGAGATGGGAGCGGGGAATATATCAGAGAGCGGAACGGGATTCTCTGTGCCCACTGCTCGTGCCCCAGAGTATCATATGAACGAAAGAGTGTGATAGTGAGGGGGCGAATTCTCAGACCTGTGATGTAATGGGCGTGCTTGGAAGTGTGTCAAAGGAATTGCCTTGGATGGATATACGGTAGCGCAGTGTAATGCAGGCGCTGGGATAGTTTTACTCGCTCGGATTATGTCGATCTTGCATCCTGCACCATCTGTTCACATACTAGAGACCCGAATATTCGAGCTATGTTCTAGCTTTTTGTTTCCGGATCGGCGACGGGTAGAAACGCAATTCGCCGAGTGCGTGACAACCCACATAGTGAGAAAAGACGTGAAAGATCCATTGATCCGAAATCGAGAAATGTTGTAGCTGAACGTCCATCTATCCAGACGTACGGACGAGGGAGAATGCGACGAAAGAGTCCGCCGCCCGCACACAGCTGACATCTACCAGCTGTACTCTTCCGCGTGCAGGAACACCTCCCGGCACGCATTCCTGCCAAGCAGGATGTCCTTCTCCACGCCCGCGACCGCGTTGCGGACGTTGAATACCAGCGCTTCTGGCCCGCACGCTGTCGACGAGCGTCAGCGATAGTGGATATGGAGGAGGGAAACGGAGAACTCACTCGCCACGCCGACCGTCGGGTGTGCTGCGGCGGCGGCGCGCACCGCCGCGCCGACGTCCGTGCGCGCGAAGTGTGGACCCGACAGCGCGCTGAGGGGCGCGCGCGCCGCTTTCTCGTCGACGATTCCAGTGTTTGTACTCGCGCTCGAGCTCGCGTCCACGGGCGCGCTCGGCGCAGTCTTCGGCAGGCCGGTGACGTGCAACGCGACGGTGACGACGAGCGAGGCGGGAGCGTCCTTGATGGCGATCTCGATCTCGTGGAGCATCCACTCGAGAGCAACTATGAGACAATGAATAAGCTAGCTACGTGAGATGCGCGGGCGAGTGGGGAGTACAAACCTTCCTCGCGCACAGACCAAATCACATGAACGGACTTGCACTCTATCTCCTCGCCCGCCTTCGCGCGCGCGACAAGATCCCGGAGGAAGGGCACGACGAACGTCACACCCGCACCCCCCGTGATGAGGAGCACGTGCGCGAAGAGCGCGAGGTCCGTCTTCGTGCCTCCGTACGGACCGTCGAGGTAGAGTGGAATCTTACGCTCTTCGTGCTGGTGCGCGAGGAACTTGCCGAGGCTGCGCGTGATGCCGCTCGCCTGGCGTACGAGGACGATCATCTCCTGGGACTTGGAGGGTGAGGTGTGCGCGATGCTCGCGATAGTGAACGGGTGCCTGAGAACGTGTCAGCGACGGGTGAAGACGGAGCCAAAGATGGAGCGAGGAAGTAAGACGTACGACTGGAACGGTGAGACGGTGAGGAAGTGGAAGAAGTAATGCTGGCCGGGCTTCCAGCGCTCGCCCGGCGCGAGGACGATGCGGAGCTTGAGCATCCCCGCGGGGAGCACCTCAAACGACGCGCGCGGCAACCCGCCCCTCGCGTTCGTCCAGAACATCCAACCGAACCGGAGCGCCGCGGCGGCGGCATAGATGGAGCACGTCGCGAAGATGTACGGCCAGCTGTTGAGGAGGCGGTTGCAGTGGAGGACGAAGAAGGGGATGAAGATGAGCGCGCAGAGGACGTGCAAGTACTTGAACGTCTCGTAGTAGTGCCGCCTCAAGGATGAGGCGCTGAGCCAGCAGAGCCAGCCAAGCATCGCGACCATGCCCGCACCTGTCCAGTAGTAGACCCTAAAAGAGGTGCGTCGGGATGGGAAGGTGCGCACGATGAGTGAGGGATGCGTACTTTTTCTTGATGTACCAGCTGTTGTAAAGCTGCGTAATAGGCGGGTCGGTGCTCATGTACTCGGAAAGCCCTTGGATAAGAAACGGGATAGTGTGGCTGCAGAGGGCGATCGTAAGTGCGACGCGACGGGGCACAGGGCGCGCTTGACCCACATCAAACCGAGGATGAAGAACATGTGCGACGTATACTGATGCAGGATCTGCAGCTTCTCGTGCGAGTGGCCGGTGATAAACGTAATAAAGTTCCATTTTGTGGCGAACGCGAAGACGAAGGGGAAGCATCCGACTGCTCATGGCATGCGACATGAGAACGGGCGGGGAAGAGGAAACGAAGAAACGTACGGGCCATCATGCCTGCCCTAATCGCCAATGGTGGACTCGCGACGTTCCAGCTCGACATATAGTATGGACGCGTACTCCATGTCCAAACTGCCGATTGTCGTCAGCGGGGGATACGAGGCGATAGACACGAAGATGCGCGTACTCATGGTGAACGCATAGAACGCGACGATGAGAAGGCCAACGCCCAATGTCGGGAAGGTCATCCCAGGGATCCTTTGCTGCTTGGATGACAAGTACCGTCCCGCAGCGGCGGCTTTCTGGTACGCGCTTGAGTTCGCGAACGCGACAGTGTGCTTCTTGCTTGCCCGAAGCGCATGTAGAGCGCGAAGACCGGCGTGTACGGCGATTCCTGCGAGGAAGAAATAGATGACGCCTCTCGTATACTTCTCGGCTTCATCGTACGGATCGAGGGTGAGCTCGTGAAGCTGGGAGTCGGTTAGACTGGAAGTGTCGTGGCGGGGGTTGAGAGACATGATCTGCGACGAGCTGCTGAACGCTGCGTAGACGTAGGCGGCAGCCGCAACAACGTCTTATACGAGCCGAATCCCGCCACTGCCCCAAAAGGTCGGGAGCGGGCGAATGCGCAGTCGGGCCGGTAGGCACATCGTCTGCAACAAGGCGCAAAATGCACAAATTCGTGTCCAAAAGACCATGATATTGCTCTGAAAGTGGAAGAGACATAGGGCGATACTACATGACAGCGCGCTTTGGCCCAGAAACGTGCGCAATGTCCCCAAGGCGAATAGGATACTGGCGATATGGAAACGCACCAGAGATAGACGAATCCAGGGCACCCTAGGAGGAGACGTTCAGCCGGAAGGTTGGGCTGGATAAAGCGAGGGGTCGGAGATGCCGAGAGAACATGTGCACCGCCGAGGCCGTGGTCGTTGGGCAACGAGGACTTGGCAGAGCTGGGCATCGCCGACGATCGCGAGCGGTGTCGGGGGTCTTGAGCACTCGCTCCGAGACATCCCGAAAAGACTTGACGGCGGAGACGCGTGGTACGGTAGACAACGCAGCCAAATACTTGCGAGACTTACGAAAAACAACTATACGTTGAACATCGAGGGGCGAGAGTGTGGGCAATGACTCCAGCATTGAGGGTGGAGGGAACAAGGCGTGGGTCGATGAGGTTGCGAGGTAGAACAGCGTAGGTGAAGAAACATGTAGATGTCAACGAGGAGCGCAGCTTGAAGACCATGACGAGACACAGGATATGCAAGGGGCAGGAGGAAGAAGAGGGGCAGTGGGTGAGTGAGGCGAAGGAAGAGGCAAGGGGTAGGCGGACGAGGCATTTGTGCGAAGGGGTTTATATACACCGCCCTTGTCCTCCTTCGGCATCACTCGGCAAATCCCCGGGCCGATCCCACGTGCTCGGGCGCTTCTCTTCCAAATCCACACGACTGGACAACTCGGATGGCCTTTCTTCAGCTTGATTCCCCCCATGGTACCCATCCAATACCACCGCGAAACCACGACACCGTAAAGTTGCCCTCACAATGCTTGGGTGTAATGGTACTGCTATTGACGCTTTCAAGGAGCTTTCTATGTGCCCACCAGGTCCCGGTCCGAGTCCCTAGCGCGCTCACGCTCCTCGAGGGCAACTTATGACTGCTTTTTCATTCGCCCGCGACGACGCGTCGTGCGCGTGTACTCAGTGCTTCTTGGTTGAACGAGTGCAGCTTACATCAGACTCCCGGGCTGCTCCCGACAACCTTCACGAATGACTACCTTCTCCGGGGAAGAGACACATTGTGGTGATCGTGGCAATGGCGGCTGAGTTCTTGACTGCAACGTCGAACTTACAGTTCTGTCATAGCAGCATCCCGTGACTCATATTCAATAGCATTCTTCTCAGCCATCTGATCAACACGTAGTGCGCTAAGGCTGTGGATCGGTGCGGTCTAACATGGTGCCATACATTAGATATGGTAACCATTTAACTCATGCCCGTAGGCCATCTGGCGGCATTAAGAGGGCGCCGATGATTCCCGAAGCTGGTTGCTCCCGACCCATGACATAACACGGGCTCCTCAAACCGTATTCTCACTCCAACGATCCATATAGATCTCCAGGAAAGCTCTAGTTCGTGAGTGGATACTTTCGGTGATACTTTCGGTGTTCGTAAGCGGTATTTATCGACACGACTTCCTCCGGTCGCAATTACGCGCTGAGCTAGAACGCTCGTCGTACATATATAGGCACACAAATATCACGGGTACGAACCGAAACGATAGGGTCCTTTCACGTATCCCTCTTACCTCGAAGTCATGGGTGCATACTCACACGGCCTTTTCTCAGGAGTAGTTTCCGGAAAGACGTTTTCAACGTCGGTGATAATCGGATTGGTCAGTGATGTCTGAATGATATGCACCACACGCTAGTTTTATTGAACGTTGTATATGAATCTCGCAGATTGCGCACCAAATATTCCGTCGCTACCACACCTACTCAGTAGCGTTCTACTTTAGTCTGCTCCTAGGACCTCCTTCCGCATTCTCGCTCTATCGGGTTTGGACTGCATCACCAGCCCTGCAAAGTATTCTCAGCGACATTTCAGTGATCTTCCCGGTGTACTTCTCCACGCTCCTCGCCTCCGTTGTGGCATATCGCCTTTCGCCATTCCATCCTCTCAACCAGTACCCTGGGCCAGTGGGTACGAAGATCACTAAGCTCTGGTTCGCTGTACTGTCTCTCGGCGGGAAACAGCATACGTATCTGAAATCGCTACATGATCGTTATGGGGACGTAGTACGCACTGGTATGCTCGTTTTCTCTTGCGAGTTTATGAATATGCTCACTGTCAGACTACCAGGCCCGAACGAGCTCTCAATCCGCGATGGAGCGGCGTTGGAACGTGCTTTGGGGCCGTCCGGTCTTCCCAAGGGGCCGCGTATGTTTTTACACTTAGTGTGAATTGTAGTGTCTAAGCCTTAGCTGACGAGTACGTTTTAGACCTCATTGGTCGATTGATGAACGCCGAAACTGTATCATTGGTCGCACTCAAGGATAATCGTGAACATATGAGGCGTCGTCGCCCATGGAGTCGCGGATTTAGTCAGAATGCCATGACCGGCTACCAGCCATTGATTGCAAACCAAGCCTTGCATCTGCGAGACCGCCTCGCGGAGATGAAGGGCATCGTGCGGCTGGACCAGTGGATAGGGTACTTCGCGTGCGTCAGTTGTCTGGCATCGAGAGCTGCAACGCTAATCGACTCGTGTGTGGTCAGGTATGACATAATGTCTGATATGGCGTGAGTACTTTTCATAACGCACGTAGTATTACACATTCCGAGGCCGAAATCATGAATCAGCTTTGGAGGAGGATCAAGTCTCCTAAGTGGAGAAGGAGATTTCAGCGTGGTAAATATCATGGATGACGCTATGCGGTATGTGATTCCCTCCGTTCATGCCTCTTCAGTGTATAAATCGAAGAGCTGTGAGTACTCATCTCACCGAACATATTCTAGTGTATCTACATTCTTTGGACACGTCCCATGGCTCGGTGTCCTTGCCGCCAAAATACCTGCGATTTCTAACGCGGTCACAACGCTCTACAACAAAAGTGGAGAGATCATGCGGGCCAGGGTGCAAGCGGGGTGCACTAGGCGCGATCTCGTCTACTATCTCGTAGGAGCTATCGATTCTGTCTCATAACTGCATTCATTTAGTGACGTATCACAGAATCACGAAGACGACCCGTCAAAGCCATCTCCGCCTTTTACACAACTCACCGATGACGCGATTGCGGCCGTCGCTGCGGGATCGGATACCACGTCCTCAGCACTCACGAGCCTCTTCGCCTGTCTTCTGGCACATCCAGGCGCGTATAAGAAGCTGCAGGAGGAGGTCGACCGCTTCTATCCTGAGCAGGCGGACCCTTTGACGACGACGCACCACCGCGATATGGTTTACCTCAACGCCGCAATGTGTGTACAGTGTCTTCCCCTCATCCAGTAGCGTCTATAGGCTAGACTAGACTAATTTCGACGCACAGTAACGAGTCCCTCCGCCTATTCCCGCCAGTCCCAAGCTGCACCCAACGCGAGGTTCCTCACGATGGACAAGGGATCACAGTGGGATCTACGTGAGCGGCATATTTCTACTTCCCGAAAGCGTTCTCGTCACTCACGTTGGCCCACCGTGACAGCTACGTTCCCCCAGGGACGGCTATCTGGTTCCCCGCGTGGTCGCTGCACCGCGACCCACGCTACTTCTTCCCGTACCCGGAGGCCTTCTGGCCCGAGCGTTGGATCCTCGCGCAGAAGAACGCCATCATGACATCCAGCTCAGCCGCAGTCTCAGAAAATATGGGGAAGAGTACGCCAGCTGTGCCCCAGAGGCCGAAGGGTTTCGTACACGACGAACGCGCGTTCATCCCGTTCTCGCACGGCCCGATGGACTGCGTCGGGCGTCCGTTTGCCATGCAGGAGATGCGCACTGTGGTGGTTGCGTTGGTGCAGAGGCTCCGTTTCCGTGTCCCAGGACCTGGTGGCGAACAGACAGCCATGACGGGTAAAGGTGACGGGAAGGAAGTGAAGCTCGGCCTAGGGGCGTACGAGGATGAGTACAAAGACTTCTTTGCGGCGGCGCGGCCGCACCTACCGGTTGTAGTTGAATTGCGCGAGAAAACGACGGAGTAGTGAAAGAAGGCTGTCTAGTCATGTAACCCTCGATTTTTGTGCCGTTTGGTAGTAAACGCCTGAATAAACGTGTAGATCCTGGCCCCTGATGCGTCGAACGTTCTACTAGCTCTCGAACGACGTTTATGTTGATAATAGCTGTATTCGAGCATGCTGATAAGAGTGATGAGATTCCGGAGTGACGAAACGTGCGAAGAGTACATCTATTGTCCACCGCGAAAGTAAAGTTCCTATACTGTACGACGCGATGAATGAGCCCCACTCATCCGAATCCACACTCACACAATGAACATCAACTCACGACCTTCCCTTCCTTTCCTCCTTCCTCATCCTCTACAGCTCCCCCCGCTTCTTATCCTCAAGACCTCCCATCGAGCCCCCCTCCCCCTCCCCCTCCCCCTCTCCATCCTCAAACACATCACTCAACCTCCCCCCCTTCCCTCCAAACTCCCCCTCCTCCCCCTCCCTGTCCCCCTCTCCAGCCTCGGGAGAGTTCTCCGTGCACGGCGCGAACACGAGCGTCGCCACTGTCCCCGAGCCAGTCCCCGTCCCCGTTGCAGTTGGGCCGGTTCGCGTGTAACGAGAACCGCGGGTGGCGGAGGAAGAGGTGGAAGAGGGGGAGAGATGCGAGTGGTTGAGGAAGACGAGGAGGGTGAGGAGGGGTGGGTGGGTCGCCTGGATTGGGTGTCAGAAACTCGGGATGAGGACGGGGGAAGGGGGAAGGGAGGGACGTACGAGGAGCGGGACGACGAAGCCCGCGATGTACAGCACGGAAGAGAGCCAGGACGCGCTCGACGCGTCTTTGAAGCTCGCTTCGTACCCGAGCACGATCACCTGTGACGCCTCCGTGTCAGCGATAAACCCCACGAGAGAGCCAAACGGCGTACCCAAAGAGCGCAGAGCCCTGCCCCGGACTCGAGAAACAGCGATGCGGCCGTCGCGGCCTTGTCGAGTGCCGAACCTTTTGAGAGCGTACGCGCGAGCCGGGCGCGCTCGTCCCTGGATATATGCGCGCATTAGTTCATCGTCTCACCTTGAGAGCTCAAGAGAGCAACATACCACACTTTGAGGCCGGACAGAGCGGTGGCGGCGAGGTTGGTGCAAAGCGCCAGGACAGCGAAGGCGACGCGGAGGCGGAAAGCCAATCCGCCCCTGACGAATTGCATACTCTGTCCAGAGATTGCACTTGCACTTTGCGCAGAGGCGGCACCAACAGCTGAAGGACGCGAGATGGATGGGTATGGGGGACGTGTGGAGGGGGAAAGGTACGAAAGACGTACCGAACATCGCCACGAGCAGCACCGCACCCGTACCACAGATACACCAGTGGTTCTTCCACGCCGCGCACGTCCGAGACCAGACCACCGCTGTGCCCACGATGCCCTACGTACCCCGCATAGAATGAGGACTATGGCACAAAGGGGTTCTCAAGGGAATGGTATCACTCACATTCATCAGCATCGCCGCGTTCATCGCAACCCACCACTTCTTCGCCGCGTCTACTGACGCCCTATCGTCTGGTACCCCTCCTGATCCTCCTTCTTGCCCTATGTGCACTGCGGTAGAGCCCATGAAGTTCGTGTAGATGATGGCGTAGGAGAGGGTATACGCAAAGTACACCGCTGTCGCGCCAAAGATGAACCCTCCTGCGAGCGCGTGCGCGGCAGAGGTGGTGTTCCACGTGGATCGCGAGCTGGGTGGGTGTATGCGCATCTTGAGACGTGCTCTGAGATGCGGGATGGGGTGGGGAGAAGACGCACCATAGGACATAGACAGAGGACGCGAAGAGAACGGTGAGGACGCCTTCGAGCGCGCGCAAGCATGAGTGATGCCGGGTTACTAGAGACACCATCTAGCTCACCGAAGAGGAATGTAGTGATGATAATGCTCGCGGGTGTGCTTAGCAGGTAGGCGGCGAACGTCTGGAACGTCGCCAACGCCTCCGGGTTGACCACTTGCGTTGCAGGATCCATGAGAAGAGTCTTGCAGATGTTTGAGAGACTAAACCGCGCGGCAGAGGTCGTCTTATACGAGTTCGAAGAGTGTTGGACGGGGAGAGATCAAGGCGAGAACATCAGGTAGAACATAGTTTCAGGTGGTAGCCTGCGCGAGCAAAGGTGGAGGTCGCAGCGGCGCCTCGGGAAGCCGAAGGTTCAGGAGATGTCGTCCGCATCGGAAAACGGAAACAAGACCGCAAAGGAGAAGGTTTGAATTTGAGCCGTAAAGTTCCCCGCATGCGCCCCTCAGGGCTTCTATAGCATCCATTGACCGCCGAGCTCGCCGGGTGGGAACGACGGACTGAACAGAGGAAAGCATCGGCGATTCGGACGTTGGTGCTGTGTGCTGCTGCGATATGTCAGGGTGCGAGTGATGGGCAGTGGGAACAAGGCGGACGAGCTCGCAGGCGTGATCAGAGCAGCACCGGCTGTAGCGCCCGTTGAGGAGGCTGGTGACAGGGATGTCACTTTGCTGATGTCATGATGACCGTCGTGACTTCCGTGCGGCAGGCTTTCTGGCAGCCCTGTGAAAGCGTCGAGCTTCTTTCACACAACTCCGGACGGGTATACAGAGTAACAAGTACATTAGAACATTCTGTGAATTCTTACATCCAGTCGAGAGCGAGACATTTTCATAGTCCAAGCAACACGCATGGCTCCACCCACACCCTACTCAGCAATGACTCCCTACGCTCGACGGCGTCGCCGTTGAGAGCGAGCGCAACGGCACAGATGTGGACAGAGTCCTCGCGCCCCCCGTGCTCGTCCGCGTCGCCGTCAGGTCCTGCCCGCGCGCCGTCGACGCCTTGTTCACCGACACGAGCACGATGATCAACATCGGGTAGATCGCCTGTGCACACCATCTCGCATCAGCCCATCTATCCCTTGATCTACACGCACAGCGATATTGAGCGCGGAGCAGGAGCAAAGAAGACGCACCACAATAGGGATCAAACACCCGTTCGTGAGGTAGAACGCGAGCGTGCGCCACCCCGAGGCGCCGCCCCCACCGAAGGTAGAGGTGAAGGCGTAGGCGACGACGAGCACCCAGAGCAGGCAGTATACGGCGCCGGACTCGACGAGCAGCTCGAATAGCCTCATCACGTCCGTTCGCGCGCGGCTCCGCCCTAGACCCTGGCGGAGGAGTCGTCTGTGTTTCCTGAAGGGGACGTCATGAATGCAACATGAGTACCATAGAACGAGGTGCGAAGGGGAGTGGGCGTACCAGGCCTTGTACCCGATCATGATCGTCGCGGCCGCGTTGGTGATGAACGAGAAGAGCGCGGCGAGCGCGCCAAACACCCCAGAGAAGAACGCGGAGACCATGTCGACGCCGTCCGGGCGCACCTCTACGTTCGACGCGACGGATGTCTCCACGATCGACATAAATGTTAGTCCTAGAATCGTGTCAGTCTATCGCGCAAGCATCATGATGAAAAGAAGGGAACGCAGGGGCACATACCTAGTGTCGCGACGAGGAGGAAGATCCCGCAGAAGCACCGGACGAGTTTCTGTCCCGGGTAGAGCACGAGCGCGCGCCACCACACGATGAGGTCGCCCACAAACATCTACCCATTTTCCCTTCCGTCAGCGACCAACAAAATTCTGAGAAATCACGAAATAAAGCGCACATTAATTGTCAACGCCGTAGGCGTCGCGTGCTCCTGCACGTTCCTCAACATCCCTATCCCGCCCGCGTCGAACGCACTCCCTTGTCCTACACGCACGGCGGACGCGGCGAGGTGGTTGAACGAGAGCAGGTACGCGACGTTGATCGCCCAGTGCAGCGCGGTGGACGTGAAGAGCAGCGCGGTCGCGACGAGCAGGATCTTCGCGGACTGCTTTTTGCGATTTCGGCTGCCACCAAACATGTACATATCAGCCTTCGCATTCGGTGCTCAGACTCCATAGAGAGAGCAGCGCACTAGAGGAAGAACACAGACGTGCCCGCGAGCATGCACACCACACCTGTCAAGCGAGCGTGCAACGGTGCATATACTGTCAGCGCACGGAAGAGCCTAGGGCGGAGTGAGGGCGGCGGAGACATACCGAAAAGGAAAGTCACTAGGACGTTCGTCAGCACCGTCTGGGTGTTCAGCACCCCGTCGGCGGTGCGCAGGAACGCGAGTGCGTCCGCGTTCATCGTCGTCTGTGTCCTTGCAGCGACTGAGGGACCTTGTAGGAGCTCGTGGCGAGAGATCGAGGTCAAGCCGGAGGGAAAGCCCAATCACCCCGCCCGCGCGTGCGTGGAAGTACTTGACCCCCCAGGGTCGGGGGGAGCTGCGCGTGCACGCGTGCACACGGGAGCAGTATTTGCTCGGCCCATCCATCCTCCGTTTGTCCCCAACACTCCGCCCCGCCCTCCGCGATCCAATGCACTGGCATCTCAGAGCGTCTCGAGTCTCCGCCCGGGGCGCAGGACGATCAGTAGATGATGTATGATCTGTCGGGCGTCGTCGGGACCGACCCCTCCTCGTGGGGGGTGCGGGGGAGAGGGGGCGATAGCTCGAGCGAGCACTGGTCATACGTCCGAGCCTGTGCGGAGGGACAGATCGTGAACGCGCTGCCAGTGTGCGCACGGACCAGTCGGGGAGTGGGAAGACTCAAGAGGGGTGCGAGTCACCCGCGAACTCAGCGACGCTCAGCCATCGGGCGTGTGCATGCCCGATCAGGAAGAGGAAGAAGTCGACCGTCAAATCCAGACTCACGGTCGCACAACGTCGGTCGACGAGAAGACTGTGTGGCTCGAAAGCCTCGACGGTTGTCCTCTTGACGAATCAGAACCGTCCTCGGCATACTACCCGGCGTGCTCGCCGGCTTCTCGCTACCCAGGTACCCATCCAAGAACCAAGAACCACAGCGACCTAGAGATGCACATTGCACAGCGTCTTCCACACATGTACACGTACAACTCGCGAGATCGAAGAGAAGAGGGGGCTTCCGCCCTTCGAGTTCTAACTTCTCAGAGTGCTGATGCTTTGTGGCGCCGCGCGCGGTGCGTTGCGCTAATCGCCTTTCTCCTTCGCGGGGACCACAACCTGTGCGTCGGCGGATAAATGCGGTTGGGCGGGAGCTTGTTGGAAAGGGTATGCATATGGAGAACGGGGGACGGGGGTTCTGTGACGAGACGAGTACACGTACGATGGGAGCACGTCCTGCGGGAAGAAGTACGCTTCTCTCGTCTCCAATTCGTCTTGCGGTGGATATTTGGGTTTCTACTACGTACAACCCGCAGCGGCCGTCGCGTACGTCCTGTCCTCATTCCAGCGAGCCTTCTGGTCTCGACTCTCCAGCGCAGCTCCGGTCGGAGACGACCACAGAACAGAAGAGACTCACCGTTCGCGTGATGGGTGTTCGGTAGCTTGAGCCTTGTCTTGACGGGTTGGTCGCTCAGGAATGGGGGATATGCACAGCAGCAGGAAGAGCATGTCCATTGCGACTGGAGAGAGAGAGACTCAGCCACCGGGACTCCGGCTGACTCCGGCCCCCCGGAACGTGACGTCGCGTGACGTCACCTGCCTTATCATCACATCTTCCCAAACCCGCGTTATGGCACGCCTCTGACTCGGATTAATCCCAGGTAGCAAAGGCTTCTCGAAGTATATGGCTCTTCGAGTCACGACTAGATAACATCGATCGCACTGATGACTCACTGACTGTCCATACACTCAGAACTGGGACGTCTACGGACTCTTATAGCTCGGCGTTCGTGCAAACCTCCTAAGACCCCGACCGGCACAGGCGTTTTCGAACAGTTACTATCCTCAACATGCCCATCACGAAACGGACTCCAGCCATTGGCGAGAGCTTCGATGGCGATGGCAAGCCACCGCCGTTCGGTCACGCTATGAAGCGTTACTTCGCGCTGGACGAGGATTATGTATGCTTGAATCACGGTAAGCACTCCGTTCTTAGCTTCATGACGATACGCTTTTCTAAGAATGCGCGGGCACGCGCTTTCGCAGGATCATACGGATCGATCCCGCTCCCAGTGACGTTCGCAGCTAGCGAGCTCGCGCTCGAGATCGAGAGAAATCCGGATAAGTTCATGCGTCTCACTCTCCGGCCTATGCTGGATAAGTCACGGTACGTCTGGTCCGGACATACGCGCGCCTTATCACTGACTTAGCCTGATCAGGGAGGCCGTGGCGAAGCTCATAGGAGCTGACGCGGGTGAAGTCGTGTTCACGCCCAACGCTACGCACGCGCTCAACACCGTGCTCCGCAACTTCGAATGGCGCGAGGGCGACTTGCTCATCGGAGGTACCTCCCCTTCCACCGGAGTGCTCCCTTACCTTTTCGCTCTAACCTCAGACGCGTCTCTTCCTCCTTAGCATCGACCACGTACGGCGCCGTCTCCAAGACGATGCAATACCTCGCGGATCGCTCTGAGCACCCTCACCCGACCGTACACGCGATCGAGTTCCTCTTCCCGCAGACGCGCGCACAGCTCATCGAGACGTTCCGCGTCGGGCTGCGCGCGCTCAAGACTACGCACGCTTCGACCTCGTTTACGGACGTGCCCCCGCTCTCCCCAGGACACCACGAAGACCCGGCTGCACGAAAGAATAAGGTCGTGGCGGTTATTGACTCTATCGTGTCTAACCCGGGCGTGCTACTTCCGTGGCAGGAAATGGTCGCGATTTGCCGGGAGGAGGGCGTGTGGAGTGTGGTAGATGCTGCACACAGCATTGGGCAGGAGGTCGGTTGCCTGACGCGCTGTGAGCTTTCTTTGCGAAGTTACTCATGCGAACGTCTTTCTAGCCAAACATCAACCTGAGCGAGGCGAAACCCGATTTCTGGCTCTCCAACTGCCACAAGTGGTTGTATGCGAAGCGCTCGTGTTCGGTACTCTACGTTCCTAAGCGGTAGGTTTCGAGATCGTATTATCCAACAACACAATTAGCTTACTGTCATTGCTATCACAGGAACCAGTACATAATCAAATCTTCCCTTCCCACCTCGCACGCGTACGTCTCGCCGTCTGACCCAAGATTCAAGGACGTAGGGACAGATTTCGTCAACCAACACGAGTGTACGTCCTCCGTTCATACGACCTGATGATGATAAACCAATCTAATGCTTCTCCTACGAAGGGACGGGTACTGCCGATGTTACCCCGTACCTCACCGTTCCTGCTGGTGAGTGTTTTCTACAGTGATCTTCTCGCACGTGCCCTCCCTTCCGACCGCCAACGCACCTCTGTTCGTCTAGCGATCGCATTCCGTAATTGGTCGGGCGGAGAAAGCGCGATCAACGACTACTGCCGCACGCTCGCGCTCGACGGCGCACAACGCCTTGCCGCGCTCATGGGTACGCGCGTCATGGACCCCAACGGCGAGCTCACGCTGAGCATGGTCCGTCCCCCCTCCCCTCCTATCTTATGTTTCCTCTCTGAATCCCCGCTTCTTTGCTCTCCCAGAGCAACATCCAACTCCCGCTCCCCATCGAGTCCACCAAAGGCTCGATCTACACCCCGGAGCTGCTCGCGCGCATCGACGGACACTTCCGCCGGCGGCTCCTGCTCGACTACAAGACGTACGCGGCGCACTACTTCCATGCTGGGGCGTGGTGGTGTCGGTGCAGTGCGCAGGTGTTTAACGAAGTGCGCTTCCCTCCTTGCTCACTTGCTATCGCGTTTTCGAAACTGATTGGGTCGGTATTGTTCTAGGTTTCGGACTTTGAGTACCTCGCGAAGGCGTTTAATGAGGTCTGTAAAGAGGTAAAGGAGACGATGTTGCAGCCGGAGGGAGGAAGCGCATGATCGCGCTATTCCTGACCGGCGGGAGAAACGGGTAAAGACTGTCACATATCTGTCGCAATCTGTGTAGATGTGGTCTGAACTAAAGCTATGGTAGGGAGTGATAGGGTGGGGGGCTGGTGGAGAATATATAAACAGCGGATTGTACGGGAAGGCGGGGCGAGTGAGAGAGAGCTAGTGTACAAGAGAGAATTCGGCAACGCCGCATACCGCCAGGGCATTAGTGCATAGTCATACACTCACAATGTCCACAGAATATACAATATCAGCAGAATACGTTCAAATCAACAACTTCCTCCAGACGGTCCCGCTATGCCTGAGTGGGAGTTCAAGGGTCTCGTCCTCAGTGCGAGCGGAGGCCTTTCTCCCGTCATCGTAGCTGTGAGGTCACGCTCGTGCGACGTTGAAGACTTGTTGACCGCACAAAGCACGATGATAACCATTGGGTAGATCGCCTGCGAGTACGACATCAGCACGGCAGTATATGATCACGACACATGCCAACCAGCAAGAAAGACGACCGAGTCGACAGGAATGGCGATACGCACCACAATTGGAACTAAACACCCGTTCGTCAGGTAGAAACCGAGCTGATACCACCCAGATGCTGTCGTCTTGATCGACAAGTGCCCGAAAGTAGAAGTGAATGCGTACACGACCACGAGCACCCATATGAAGCAGTATACCGAGCCTGACTCGATGAGCAACATAAGAGCCTTCCAAATGCCCGAGTTCGACCTGTTCTTCACTCCGGCGTCGCGCCATAGGCGCCTCATATCCCTGTGACGAAGAAGCAATGTAGATATGAGTTACATATCATTATGAGGAGAGGTAACGAGGCGCACCATGCTTTACATCCGATGGTAATTGTCGCGGCGGTATTGGTAATAAGCGAGAAAAGCGCGGCCAGCGCGCCAAACACGCCTGAGAAGAACGCGGAGACCAGGTCCCCATTATCGGCCTGAACTTTGATGCGCGCCGTGACGGACGTCTCTACGATTGAAATGAGGGTCAGTCCTGCACAGGTACGGTATCTTTCTCAGCTCGGGAATCTAAGGAATAGGCTGAACGGGGCATACCGACGGTGGCGACGAGTAGGAAGATCCCACAGAAACATCGGATCAGCCTCTTTGACTGCCAGATCTCGAGCGCACGCCACCACACGACGAGGTCGCACACAAACATCTGAGGATTCTCATAACCATCAGTACCCTAGTCGTCTTCAAACAGGGGAGCAGCGCGTACGTTGAGTGTCAGCACGGTAGGGGTCGCATGCTCCTGCATGGATTTGAGCAGGTTGACTGAGCCCGCGTTGAATGTAGACCCGGGCTGGGCGCGTGCGGCGGAGGAGGCGAGGTGGTTGAAGGTGAGTATGTACGCAATGTTGATCGCCCAGTGCAGTGCGGTGGACGTGTAGAGGACTGCGGTCGCCGCTAAGAGGATCTTCGTTGCGGGCTTTTGCAGGCCTTGTCGACTGTGCCAGACGTCAACACTTACGTGTGCAGAGAAATGGTGGAAACGGGTGAGAAGCGCACAAAGAGAAATAGATGGATGCCGCGGCCAGCATCGACATGACACCTACAAACTGTTGTCAGCGCATGGATGAGGAATATGTGAGGAAGGTGAAAACATACCAAGGAGGAAAGTCGCAAGGTCATTTGTCAAGATTGTCTGGGTGTTGAGGGCTGTATCTGCGGTACGCAGGAACGGCAGCGTGCCCATGTTCATTGTCGTCTGTACTACCATTGCGGCTGGGATTTCCGTCGGGAAGACTGGTTGTCTCTGCTAGGAAGGAAGAACGGGGAGTGGACGTCACCTGTCAATAGGCTGGGGCAGGTATTTGACACGGTTATGAACTGTACGCCGGCAGATGCGAGTCCACGAGAAGTATTTGCGAATGGAATTGCTTCCTTCTTTCGCGAAGGTAGAGAAGAAGGGTCAATGACTAGAGCGAGTGTCCACATGTCTGAGTCTGTTCAGGCGGAGTGCCGGCAGGGGCACCACAATGCGCATGAGCTACCCGAAGTAACTTAGGGAGACTGAACTCACGATGAAGGTTACCACATAATTTGAGTCTCAGTTACGTAGAAGTGCGTGCGAAATTCCGGTCTGGAAAACCGTCAAATGTGGCCTCGCAGTCGTACAACCAGAAGAGAAGACCACGGCTGTGAGCCATTGGCCACGGCGTCCTTCCGATGGAGTGCCAACCTAGCCATCTTTGAGCCCCAACTTAACGATCGATGTTAGCAGTACGTAGATGTAAATGGAAATCTATCTCCGTCCATGTACTATAGAGTATACTTCGCTTCGAATTATGTAGATGTCGCGCCGCATTCTGTGCGCTCTTCACCTCTTTGCGTTCTGCCGAACCACAAGCGGTACGTTCGCCAAGTGATATTTTCAAATAGAAGTTATTCGCACATGTCGGGTCTTCGAGACGGAAACGCAGATGCGAGGAGTATGGAGGGAGTAATTCCTGGGCGACTAGTAAAGCGCCGTCCGAGGCCGCGTCATGATTTCGTATCTCTTCTCCAACTCGTCTGGCCTCGATACATCTTACACCTGGGCGCACATAGAACATCTCCTTATCTCTGGTCTCCAGCACAGGGCATCCATAGTCGTCGGCCCACAACTTCTGCCATCAATCCCACAAGGGACACAACCTGAGAACAGAAGCTCACCTTCTCCGTGATTAAAGACCAGGCCTTCACGGTAGCTTAAGCTTTGCACTGAAACAATCGTATGTATAAGATAGCAGATGCACATAACGATGCAGAGACAAGAAAGGACAGGCCGCAGCGCAGTGGCGGCATGAGTGACAGCTTGGTTCCTCGGCAAGGCCCGGGAGCCGTGACCAGACGCGTGATGTAACGCGTTCAACCATCACGCTTCCTCAAACGCGCGCTAGTCACCGCCCGGGTTCATGACGCGGACGTGTCACTTTGAGCTGCGATAACACAGATATGTTTTATTTTCTACAGGTAACTCAATGTATTCCGTGTGGTATGCCACTGACTGCGTCACTCCCAATGTTCCACGAGTGAGGCGAATTGCCCAGAGAAGATACTTATCCATTCTCTTAGGTGAACCACGGCAAAACATACGTGCAGGTTACTTATAACCGTCTAGACCCACAAAAGCCATTCAAATCAGAACCTCTGTCGAATCCCCAGCATATCTACGCTGTGGCTGACCCTCTGGGGTGCGCACATCGAGCACGACGGGAAGTCGCGGTCGAGTGGACACGAAGAAATCTTTGGTCTCCCTCTCGTACGTTTCAAGATTGAACACCGTCGTCGCGCGTACGTGGAACTGCTGCATGAGCGCAACTACGACGGTACGCATCTCCTGCATCGCGAACCCGCGCCCGACACAGTTCATTGGTCCGTGCGAGAACGGGATGAACGCGCGCTCGTTATGCACGAAACCTTCCGGAGTCCTCGACGTGCACGCGCCATCCCCATCTACGCTAGATGAGGGTTGGGCGGGTTCTGCGGGCTTGCTGGCCAGGAGCCAGCGTTCGGGCCAGAAGCGTTCCGGGCGAGGGTAGAAGTTGCGCGGATCGCGGTGGATAGAGTACGCGTGTACCCAGAATGATGTTCCGGGAGGTATGTATCTGTGGTGCGCACGCATGGCTAGGGTCAAGGGGCAGAGTGTTCAAAAATGATCGAGGTACGCACATAGAGCCTAAGGTCGTGCCGCGCCCGCCGTGTGGCTCTTCGCGTTGCGTACATCCAGGGACAGAGGGGAAGAGCCTGAGAGTCTCGTTGCTGAGAAAAGGGCTCGTCAGTGAGTGCACCCTCTACGTACATCACACGAACTGACATTACTGCGTCGAGATAGACCATCTCTCTATGATGGATCGTGGAGAACGCGTCTGCGCCAGCAGGATAGAAATGATCAACCTCTTTCTGAAGCCGCGTGTAAGCCACCGGGTGAGCAAGCAGGCACGCGAAGAGGTTTGTCATTGCGGACGCGACCGTGTCAGAGCCCGCAACGATCGCGACCACGCCGTCGTCAATGAGCTGATCGAGCGGAGGTGGAGGGCGGCTAGGGTCATCCTCCCCGCTCTACGTGAAGGTGGTATCAACATGCGCACTACAACAGATGAGGAACAAGACGTACAAGGAAGTGGAAGAGATCGCGCTTCGACGCTCCGTTACGCATGCGCGCCCGAACGAGTTTGTCGCCCTTGTCAAGAAGCGCTTTCAACGGCGCGACCGCGGCTGGGATATGGCTGAGCAAAACGGCCAGCCATGGCATATGGCCAAGGAACGTCGATACTCTGACGTCACGAGCGAACGGAAAGGCCATTGGAGATGAAGTATGAGCATACGCCGAGTATCAACAGCTAAGAACTGAGGTACATACCGCATACTCTCTTCAATAACGGACCAGAATCTATCTTTATCTTGTCCGCTGAGTAGCTCCGATCCTCCTCCAAATCTATAAACTTATTGTCAGGACCTGCGTCACGGCGCACGCAGCCTGCGTGCGCCGATACGAGAATGGGACGCACGCCATATCAGACATGAGGTCGTATCTGATACGATTCCGCCGTAGCTATGTCAGCGCAGCTTAACGCGACCAAAGACACCCTACTCACGAGAAATAGCTGAACCACTCGTCCAAGAACACGGGCCCTTGTTGCTCAGCAAGCCGACCTCGAAGCTGATGGGCGCGGTTCCCAATCAACGCTTCGTAGTCCTTGAGCGCGTCGGGTCCGAGACCGCGGAGCCAAGAACGCCGCCGCTTGATGTGCTCCTCGACGTCCTGTATCGCGACTAGCGCGGGAGGGTATGCTCTGAGGAGACGTCCGAAGAAGTCTGGTGGAGCAGAAACGTCACATTGTAGTCAGTTTACAACGCTGTGATGCAGAACACAATGCTACACACGCGGGCCCTTTCTGAGACCCGAGGAACCAAGGGCGAATGGAATGGTAGACGCATCACGGACGGAAAGCTCGTTGGGCCCTGGGAACGAGATGAGGACTGATGTGGGTGGACTCGATCGCAATAGGCATACTCACCTATGCGCACTACGTCTCCATATTGCTCATGAAGCGACTTGATGTATTTATGCTGGTCGCCCCACATGCACAGCACAGCCATCCATAACTTCGAGATCCTTGCACCCAGGGGCCCAGGGTAGCGCGAGAGAGGATGGAGTGGTGAGAGGCGGTAGATAACGATTGAGGCGAGAAGAGACTCTAGGTATGTCGGGAAGACGAGCTGGAAGATGGAGACACTGCTAAGCGCTGGACGAATACAAGCGGCGATGATGAGTGACAAGAGAAACGGCGGTAGGACTATGGCGAGGAGGTAAAACCGTGCAGAGTATGAGTCGTTCTGACGAAAGACTTGGTGTGTGCACTGGATAGAAAGTTAGCGAAGTGTCGTAAGGAAAACGCACCAGTACTCACTACACCGATAATCGCCGAAATGTATGGCAAGAGGTCCGCCGAGACATGTGGCATGAGGACGCCGTCTGGACAGATGCGATGAGACAGAGGAGAGCGAGACGAAGGGACAGCTGTACGCACGCAGGGTATTTAGCTGACGAGCTAGCGAGGATCAGATGGCCAAAACAATTCAAAAGCCTGGCAGCCTCGTTCATTGCACGTCTTAACATTACACCACCTGCATGAATCTCAAACAGCGGCGCCAGCTTATCGATAAAGCGCTAAGGTCTCGGGGCCGATGTCATGGCATCGGTGAAGGTGTTAGGACCGATTTGAGAGGTTCTAAGCGTCAATACTGAGGGTAATCCTGTTAAGCATGAACACTGTTATCAATGCGCCCATACATGTAGTACACATGCCTGGTCGCGTGAACCGTGGCTTGACGTGTAGAATTTCAGAGTTCCGACAACTGTCGGACCGATGGGTCTATACCATATAACCTCCAAGTAGGTTTGCTTTATCCACAAACCGGAGGCTTCTAGTGTGCGTCAAAAGCTATGAGCGCTGTTAGTAGAGTCAGTAAGATCCGTCGACCCATGAATTTGACAAAAGCGAACACGGTGCCGCGGGCCGCACCTATAGGATAGCCAGCTAAGCAGACAGCCTCATATAGTGGTCACCTTGTCAACACGTCACCTCCATACAGTTGCCGGAGGATTTGAGTATGAAAGGTATTTATGAAATAGGAACTTGTCCTCAAACCGGGACCGGTAGTGGGTCGTGTTCAAGTCGCTTGAAATCTGTTCAGGGGATCATGACGTCAGTTGGGTCGGAGCTCAAACAGTTTCGGCATTCTCCGGTGTCTGCCGGCAACAGCGCGTCGCGTTGAAAGAGTCGTTTTCAAGTTGCACCTCCGAGTCGCCGCGGTGAAGAGCTCTACATTCAGCGCGAAGGCTCAGCAGGTATGCTTATATGCTCGCACACGCATGGGCCGAGCGAGATCGTACCTCGAAATCGCCCATGCCCGTGAACGAGCACTTTGCATGTAGAACCGGCCAACGTACCTCCTACCTGAACTCTGTGCGGAGACAAAAGGGTTCAGCCCATACGAGATCGAGTGTCCGGAAGTATCAAGTATCATTTTATTGGAGTACTGACGATCCGTATCCTCAGCGCCCATGTACACACCCAGTACTCACCGTCCTCTGGTGTATAGAAAAATCAAAATCTATCGTTGCCAGTGGTCAGTGCTCAAACGTTCTAATGGCAGCCTCGGAAGTACTTATTAAAGTACTCTCGTTTCGAAGCATCATACGACGACCTACTATTTCGAGACCGTGACACAGCGCGGCGCGTAGGACTCGCAAGCTACCAGCGCAAGACATTCAATTGTCACTGCCTGACGAGACGAGCTGCCTTCGCTATCACACCTTACCTCAGTACGCCGCTCGCATTGCAGTCGCGTTGATCATACGCGAGGCACGCACGCACACGATGTACCCCCGGAAACTTTCACGCTGACCTCCCCCGCGCGCTGCGTAATGGGCGGACACTCCCCCTCGGCGTGCGCCCAGGTCCCATAGGCCATTCATACACCCACCCTTCCCGAGGGCTGCCGCGAGAGCGAATCCCGCACGGCCTCGAGTCGCCGCGAGTTCCACAGGGTGCGGTTACGACATGGCGGACTTCCTACAGAACAGGATTCTTCGATAGTGTTCGAGCGCACGGTGTGTCTCATGCTCGGTGCGAGTGTCCCGCTTCGCCCAGCCTTTCTGCGATCTAATGTCTTGAGCTGTCTGAGCGGGGCGCGGACGGACGGACAGACGTACGCGAGCCGGGTCCCGGCAGCGTGCCTTGACACAGCCCTCGTGTCGACTTCTTGATCGCTGTCGCTTCGGGAGAACACACTCTGAGGCGATGCGACGCTGGCCCGGAACGCGACGCGCGTTGCCGGGCTGCGCGGTGAGCTCGTTGCGTTGAAACGATCTTGATACAGCTACTCTTCCTCCTTTTTTTCGCCCGTACGTCTTATGAATGTGGTCTGTTTCCAGCCGTGTATCAAACTGAACAACCACTGAGGGGCGATGATATGCTTGTCTCCAGCCTGAGTCTGCTCCGATATCCTCGGATGTCGTGAACAGCCGAAGTTATATGGCACGAACAGTCATACCGCGTAGCTAGGGTTATGCGCGACAGCTGCATAGTCTAACATCGAGACAGCCATGCCGACTGAGCTCATAGAGGCGGAGGATGACTCGGAGCCGAGACGCATTGGAGTTTGAATGAGCTGGGAAGATCACGTGATATGCCGACCTCAGCCGTGCCAAGCCTATCCGCAGTCGGTTCGTTTTCAGCCACAACGCCACAACGCTCCTCCCGCCTCCAGGCTCCCTAAAGCCGTCTTGCCGCTCCCCGATATCAAGACTTCTACGCCCATGTTCTCTTATGACTGGGGCTTCGTTTTACAACGCCGAGCGCGTTGGCTTCTAGGACGTCTTTGACGAGCTCATACTAGAGCGGAAATGCACGGGAAGGCTGCGTCGACGAATTTGTCTGCTCGCGGCGATAGGGCTGCGATCTCATAACTTTGTATCTTGCCGGACTACAGCTCCCGGTCCTCCCCTGCGTTAGCAAAGGGAGTCGTCTTTTCCTCCCAAGTTGAGAGGTCGATAACGCCCCGTAGGTGACCGCCATTTTTCGCTTCCGGGTACGTCATCGCTGAGCCGTACTATGTAGATGATATAGGCCTTGTGGCGTCCCCGTGCGCCTTCGGCTCCAACGCCATCGACCCGATCATCGACATGGGCTGGTCAGATTACAGAGCCGCAGCGGCGAGGCGTCTTGTCTCGACTCTCGACGCCCGACAAACGCCCTGCCCTCCGACATTTCATTTCACTCAAGGACTCTTGTGCCCGGCTGGCTAGCTTCTTGCACTCGCCGGGAGGATGGCCCAGGAACGCGCCTCGACGCGCTGTGTGGGCGTGCCGCTACGCCGATAAAATTCGGTGCCGTCATTCGGCCTCGATCCCTAGCGCGAAGCAGAGGTCCGCAGTCCTAGGTCAAACGTAAACCCGTCTCGTTCGCCTGCGGCCTTTTTCGCCCTTCGTCTCTTTTCTCTCTCCCCGTCCTTACCCTCGGAGCCGCCGTTACGCGTGCACGTTCTTGTCTCTCTTCTCCTCCGCCTGTGGCCGCACTTTGTGCCCGGCGGGCGACTTAGCTGTCCTCAGATGCACTATCCAACCCTCCCCCGCGGCAGCCAACTCGTCGCTCACGTACAAAACGTCCTCCGCCTCCTCGCCCGGGCCGCCGTTTGGATCATCACCCTCCCCCTTCTCCCCCAGGCCGTCTTCGCCTACTACATATTCAACTACTGCCAGAACTACATCCTCGACCTCCTCGCCGGCACCTGGGAGCCCGGCTTTCCCCACGCCTTCACCGCATGGGTCGCGTTCCTCTGTTCCGTTCCCCTCTTCGCTGGGGCTCAGCTCGCATGGCTCCTCGGCACGGCTTTCATCGCGTGGATATCCGGAAGGAGGAGGAGAAGCACTAGCGCACGGGAGGGGTACATGATGCTCGGCGGGGACAGAGCAGAGCGGGCGAGCGAGAGTGAGGGTGAGTGGGACGAGAAACTGGGGGCCCTCGCACGTCTGCGCCGCCGGCTCCCCAGCCTCCGCGCCGTCTTCTGGACAGCGCAGTGCATCGCGTGCGCCGTGGTCCTCCTCTACGGCCACTACCACTACACGCACTACGAGAGCCCGGGCGACTACCGCTTCCGCCCCGCCCTCCAGCGCGCGCTCGCCGACCCCCACCCCCGTCGGGAGGGATACGCGCCCCGGCAAGAACGGATCTTCATAGCAGCCGCGTTCCACCAGAACGAAGCCGTGCTCCCGTACTGGACGAAGACGATGCTCGACGTCATCACCTACCTCGGCCCGGCGAATGTCTTCGTCTCGGTCGTCGAGAACTACTCGAGCGACCGCACCCCGGAGCTCCTCCGCGAGTTCGCAGGGGCATTGGATGCGCGCGGGGTCCCGAATCGCGTTGTGGTGCAGGATGAGACGGTGAAGCGGCCCGCGGATATGAACTGGAACCCGCGCATCGAGTTCCTCGCTGCGATCCGGAACCAAGCTCTCGAGCCCCTCCTCTCCTTCCCCACCGGCGGGCCCGCGTTCGACCGCGTCCTGTTCTCGAACGACATCTTCATCGAGCCCGAGTCCGTCCTCGAGCTGCTCGACACCCGCGCGGGCGACTACGACTTCGCCTGCGGGCTCGACTTCGGGCACTTCGGCGCGTACGACATGTGGGTCCTGCGCGACCGCGCGGGGCGGCTCACCGCCGCGTACTGGCCGTACTTCTTCGATTCCGGGTCGTACGAGGCGGTCAGGAAGGACGAGCCGGCGCCGGTGTTTGCGTGTTGGAACGGGATTGTGAGTTTTAGAGCGGACCCGCTCCTTCCTGTCAGACTGCGGGGGAATAAGACGCTCTCGAGCGAGCCCCTCGCCCATCGTCCCCCGGAGAACCACCCGTGGACGCCCCTCCTCGGCGCCTCCCCAGCCCTCACCCCCCAATTGAAGTTCCGCGCCTCCGCCCCGGGCGAATGCTTCTCCTCCGAAAGCTTCCTCCTGCCCTACGACTTCCGGCGCATCATGGCCCTCGACGGGATCTACGCGAACCCGCGCGTCGTCAGCGGGTACGTCTGGAAGTACTACGCGTGGCACAAGTGGGTTTTGAGGGAGCGGCATGTGCGGTGGTTCGTGGAGCGGGTGTGGGACGGGGCGTGGATGCAGTATGCGCGGATGGTTGTGGGGGATAGGGAGAGGGTGTGGGTGTGGGATGGGGTGGAGTGTCATCCGTGGTGGTAGCGATTCGGGGCGCGCGAGAGAGGATGGACGGGCGGGTACATAGAGGGCGGGCTTGCCTTTTGGGTTCTTGGGCTTTTGGGTCGGTTTGTAGGGTATACCCGTGTATGCGGAATGTACGCTTTAAGTACTTTACTATGAAACGCTATCAGTACTTGATGTATGCGCGCGCATATAGTCACTCGCGTCTGAGCTCCTTCCGAGCGGGGGCAGGCTGCTAACCTACGACGCATGGACCCAGTGGCACGGCGGGGATTCCCGATTTTTGGGAGGGGGAAAAATCGGTGACCAATGGTGACTCGGGATTACCCTTTCTGCGGATTTTCAGCTGTTTTCCTTGGTCGAGAAAGGTATCATATTGCGGAGATTTTACGACAAAGGAAAATCAATCGGAAACCTCCGGCGCGGAAACCGACGAAAAGGTTTCATTTTCGCGGCCGTAGTCACGTGATGAGGGAGAAAAATCGCGCGAAAGGAGTGTAGAGAGTAAACATTCTACAATGTGCGCTTTCAGTAATTTCCCTGTAGCAGAAAGTGTAAACATTTCCGTGTCGACACACCCTCTCACACTGGGCGCTTCTCATTGCGACGCGACGCGCCTCGCTGCACCGCGCCACTCCCCGACGCGCCGCGATGCACCGAACCGCTCCCTAACACCCCACTTCCCTTAGGGCACCGCGACATTACGTATACGACGCAAAACACTGCTCTGCGCTTCTTCAGTAAAACTGCTCCTTAACACGATGCACTATTCTGTTGACAGATAGCACACAATGTCTCACTACGATGCGCGAGGGCGCTGGGGAGCGGTGCGGTGCATCACGGCGCGTCGGGGAGTGGCGCGGTGCAGCGAGGCGCGTCGCGTCGCAATGAGAAGCGCCCAGTGTGAGCATCAGGAAAGGCCCATCTGTCTTCTGGTGTCTTTGAGTGGTCTTCACTGGGCAGCGTCAAATGCTTGTCAAGACTGCCCTTAGCCTTGGCTAAGACCAGTTAAGACCACAAAAAAGTGTCTTGACAGTGTCTTAGTAATGCAATATGTCTTACAGTAAAATAGGTATGTCTTGTCTATGTCTTGAGTCAACAAAGGCTGTCTTACGGATACCCTAAATTGTCTTGTAAATACCTTAACCCCTTTGTGCAGCTTTTAATGCATTTACCTAGCTTCATAATAAGTCTTGATATATGAGCCATTTAGTCTCTGTGCTCCAAAGTCTTTATTCAAGTCTTTACTTATGGTCTTAGCTGGTCTTAGCCAAGACCAAGGGCAGTCTTGACAAGAATTTGACGCTGCCCAGTGAAGACCACTCAAAGACACCGGAAGACAGATGGGCCTTTCCTGATGAGAGGGTGTGTCGACACGGAAATGTTTACACTTTCTGCTACAGGGAAATTACTGAAAGCGCACATTGTAGAATGTTTACTCTCTACACTCCTTTCGCGCGATTTTTCTCCCTCATCACGTGACTACGGCCGCGAAAATGAAACCTTTTCGTCGGTTTCCGCGCCGGAGGTTTCCGATTGATTTTCCTTTGTCGTAAAATCTCCGCAATATGATACCTTTCTCGACCAAGGAAAACAGCTGAAAATCCGCAGAAAGGGTAATCCCGAGTCACCATTGGTCACCGATTTTTCCCCCTCCCAAAAATCGGGAATCCCCGCCGTGTGGGCCCGGGACGGGATGGAAGAACGCACGTGACGTCGTGGCTGAACGCGCTGACGTCACCGCCACCATGGCGGTGGCCGCGCTCAGCGCTCAGCGCTCAACTCTCGAGTCGATTCGTACCGCCTTGACCCAGTCACGTCGACGTCTGCTCCGTTTCAATACAACCCGCGTCGAGCTTTGGCCATTCGGACGACCATAACAGGTTTCCTCTCTTCGATGTTCTCGTGCTGTACGCGGTATCCCAGCCGCGAAAAACGCCCACAACGCGTGTCAAGTGTGGTCCGACGTGAGTGAGTTTGTTCATAAACGTACATGTTTTGATGTCTCTCGACACTAGTCCAAGTAAGTCTTATGAGCCTCTCAATCAACGAAATACGAGGTGACTCACAAACGCGTCGAGTTCTAGGTCATTCATTGTATCCACTCCCGCCCTCTGAAGACGGGGACCGGCGTTGCCCGGGAGCATTCTGTGTGGCGACGGCGTGGGACAAAAGTTCTGTTCAGGTATAGAATAGCTGATTCGGAACTTTGTACCGGTCTACGGCGGTGGACGTTTGAGTCGGACGGTAGCGGTAGGTCTACGGTTTGTTGTTGGCTCTGACGGTCAGCCGAGGTGAGGTCGTCATACGTGTCCACGCAGGTATACACATTTACATTTGAATTACCTGTTCGCAGTAGCATAGGTAGCCAAGCAACACCACTCGCACTGCATGTTTGGGTGCTTTCCACGCATCGGGGCGCCGCGCGAGGACGCGAGGATCCGGTGTAGACCGTATTAAACTATCGCCACCCGCAGGTCGCTCCAGCCCCTTGAATCAACTTTCTTCTGTTCCCCACAACGGAGTCTCCGCGATTGGTCCATCACGCCGACACTGAGAGATGCGTGTGCAAAGGCGATGAGTCAGTGTATCGCTCGTGTCAAGTGTAAGCAGATAAAGTACCGAAGGCCTCGGCTGAGCACTTACTACTCACCCTGCAGACTTCGCGCTATGAACATGAAGCCACGAGGAGTCTGGACCTACCTTGCGTCTGACAGGTTATCCCTGCGCACGCTATCCCTGATCGTCACGTCTTCTGTTTTCTTCGGTATGCAACTTCTTCATGCGCCCAGCACACTGCCCTGACGAGTGCGTAGGGATGCTATCCATTGTTGCCGTTGCTACGTTATTCTTCCTTCTGTAGGTACCTTGCACGGTAAACTTTCCATCCGTGCTCAAGGGCGACCGCCACCCCTGAACAGACGCAAGGGACTTCGCAGTAGGCCTTCACAAGTTCAACTCGCTTGCACGCTCGTTCTCTACTCCTCCACTTGCGTCTACTTCGCACTCTCTACCGTCTACTATGTGAACGCGTACGTTTCCAACGTGATCGCTCACAGCACCGCGAACCAAACGTCCTCCCAAGTCGGCTGGAACACCCAGACGTCTGAAGTGACGCAGACTATCATTGCTACTTCAACACTGGTCGTCAATGTACGTGACATCATTACGGCTGTTGATATTTGGCTGACGCGGCGGAATAGGTGGTTGTTGGAGATGCGATCGTGTGGTGGAGGACGTGCGCCGTGTGGCCAGGGAACGCTCGCATACGCTGTCTTTGCGTGATTGTTCTGACGGCCACACTTGGTAAGCAAATCCTCGCTCAACGTGTCAACGCGGCTAAGTAGTCTCATGGTTGGCCGTCCGTGCAGCCCTTGGAATAGCTTCGATAGTGGTCTCCGCAAAACCCGGAGAATCGGGGGTCGTCTTCAACACTTACCAAGAACTATACGCATCGAGCACATGCGGACTAGCGGCGTTCATACTCTCGTGGTTCAGTAACGTTGTGGCGACGTCGCTGCTTGGGTATCAAGCATGGTCAGCCGCGTCCCCTACTCATGGCTGGTTTCCCAATGTCTCATATTTGCGACAGGAACCATCGTCGTCTCCTCAAGTCCGTTTTTGATGAAGGCACTCGTGGCTCGCGCGCCATAAGACTTTTTACTTTATTGATTGAGTCGGGGTTGGGTTACTCACTCATCTGGGTACGCTCATTCTGATGTCTTGATTCACTTCGCTGAATCTTGGGCAGACACTCATAATCGCAGGGTCCTTGTACTATGCTTTCTCCACTTCTTCAAGTAACACCGTACTCGGAGATGCCATATTCGTCATGGAGAGTGGAGTACTGGTGTTTACAATCGTCGGTCTCCTCGCATTACGAATCGAACGTCGTGTGATGAGAAGACTACTGACGCTACGTAGGCAGGATATCCGATGCTTGTGATTGTTCTCGTCAATATCGATCAGTCACAGGCCGAGGGCAGTACCTCGGGCATGGCGCGTACCCACAGTACTCTTCGATTTGCTAATCCGGAGTCCTCGAGGCAAAGCGCGGCTGTGGCGCATCTGACCCTTTCCTCACACATTGGCCAGGCAGCGTTTCAAGGAGAGTTAGAGGAAGCAATAGGCGGAAAAGAGAATAGTGCGTGACCAGGCTTCTCGTTTACTTGACCTCAAACTCATGAGCGTTCTCAGCGGATTATAATACGGACGGTCTTGCTTGCATCGGACTCGCCTGCGCTCCGATCGCCTCCGCACCTAGGAAATGATTCTCGTCCGAGAGCTTCTTGTTTCCGTATGACTTCCTCATGGCAATGGCCCTGAAGGGCGTCCACTCGCCGTTGTATAGGGTCGCTACATACGGACGTGGGGGAGGATCTGGCACGTGACCTCATAGTCGAGAACGTCGCTGACGTCACCGCCACCGCCGCGCTCGCTGAGCCTCGAGTCGATTCGTACCATCTTTACAAGTTGCATTTGGACTCTGCTGCGCTCCAACCCACCCGGTGCCGAGCTTCCGCCATTCGGACGGCCATAGAACATACGATTAAGGCGTCTACTCTTCTACTATATTCTCGTGCTGTACGCGATATCACCAACGAAAGACGCAGCTAACTCGCATCTGACGGTACGTCTATAGAGTTGTTAGCCATTACGTTGACGTATTCAGTACTTCCAAATCCGCCTTCATCTTGAGCGCTAATGTGGACGATCATGATGGTGAATGTCTTGCGAGAACGGCGAAGTGGGATCCGGGGTATCTGATGCTGATTATTGTGGTCGTCGGCATCGACAGGTGATCGACCACTCGAGAAATGCTTGGCCGTTTGTGGGGTCGGTAGAATTCAATTTTCTCATCGGCTATAGACTTCGGGGACACACGGAGATCCGGGTCCGATGCGGCTCACCTTTGCAACTCGCGTCAACGACGCGGCATCTGAAGTACCCTTGGGTGGGCTAGCGTAGGTGATTGGAGTTCTGGCAAGACGTGTGGTGCGATTCGTGCGGTATAGAGCACTGCATTTCAAGTATAGCTATGAGTGAGTGTGTTCAGAGGTGGACGCACAATCCAGAGTTGAGACGAAGTCTGATAACATGTCCTACAGGTGAACAACGACATCACCGTTATCCTCGTCGGCACAGGCTCGCAGCAGACGAGCCGCATCTCTCCTTCAATCCTCTGCTTCGATCTCCAACACTGCCTTTTTCAATGGAAAGTTGTACGTTTATTACATCCGCATACCTGTATTCAGAATTGTGAATCATGGGGCTGATTAGGCCGTCTGTACGGCACAGATTGCATACTTACCCTTCGGGCTCGCCGGCTTCTTCGTCGGCTGCAGCGGCTTCACCGGTGGGGGGCCCATCGTCACGCCCGGGGGCTGGTGGCATTCTCATCACAGCTAACGCATAGGAGGCGCGCTTCAAGAACATGCCGTGCCATCACCTACCATCTTCTTTGAATATCGCCTTGACATCGCTTGTAAACAATGCAAGAGTGTGCCGTGTAGGTGAGTGCGTATCATCAAGGACTGTGGTCTTCTTTAATGGTGACATTAAAGTAGTACTGTTCGTAGCATTCTGGCTTGACGTGTGGCTCGAGGAAGGCCCTCCACGCAGCAACAATCTGGTACTTCGAGTTCGAAGATCACTGATAGACGCCAGAGAGTACCGTAGCTTGTGGGGTTGCCGCTCAAGCTGAGGCTTGTCTGTGATCGGAGCTCGTCGATGGACTGCGTCATGGTATGACTGACGTGAATATGCCTCTTGGGGATGTGATATTTCGCAGAGAATGTCACCCGTGAGTAAAGCATGTACCCACTCTTCTTTTCGGCTCCGCCTAAATTGGCTTCTCTCCCATCGCTGACGAGAGATGAGAAGTATCGGGTCCTTCGATTTAGTCGGGACTCTCGGGGGGACAAATTGCAAATCTTCCTATTAGCGACCGGCTGTACATAAACCCGACTCAAGTCGTTGCCTTGCACTAACGACCGCTACCCTGCATTCTGCTCGGCCACCCTAAACAGTATCCAACATGGGTGTTTGGACCTACCTCGCCTCCGATCCAGCTTCTGTGGGGTCACTTGCCATTTTGGTGACGTCCTCCGTATTCTTTGGTATGTTTATCCTTTGAAGTAGGCCTTACATTGATTATACTGACTAAAGATTCACGCCAGGCGTCTTGACGATTCTGTTTTCAGCGACATCTATATTCCTCATGTGAGTAGCCCATAATCAGTCCGTTAGCTAATTGACGAATTGCCTTTCTTCTCGAAAGCCGCACGGGACTTCACAGCGCACCCCAGAAGATCCAGCTCGCATGCACCCTGTTTCTTTACGCCCTCTCATGTGTTTACTTCGCCCTCTCCATTGTATTCTGGGCAAACACTTATGTGACATCAGTCATGTTCTATTACGGCTCACTCGATCAGTTGTCTTCGCTGGCTACTTGGAGTCTCTCGGTGCAACAGGAGCAAGCGTTGATTGCTACGGTCTCTGCGATGACCTCAGTATGCTCCTCCAAACCCTACGTTGCACTATCTCTATTAATAGTCGTCTGTAGGCACTCATAGGAGACGCGATCGTGTGGTGGAGGACATGTGTTGTGTGGCGGGGAAACTTGCCCGTACGCTGCCTTTGTGTGACTATTATGACTGCAACGCTGGGTGAGCACGCATTCTCCAGAGTGATGTTCGTAGGACTCATGCACGCGCTGCGGCAACAGCGCTTGGAATTGCTTCAGCGGTGGTGGCGGAAGATCCCGCCGAACACGGAGCTAACTTCAAGAACCGGTCAGTGTTTGTGTACGCGTACAGCACATACGGACAAGCGATGTGCATCCTTTCTTGGATCGGTAATGTAATAGCGACGTCGTTGATCGGGTATAAAGCATGGTGCGTCGCTGTTTTGTGGCTCATAATCACAATCAGAGTCTTAAATTGGAACAGGACCCATCGCGCTGCCCTTAAGAGTGCTTTGATGGAAGGCAGCGGAAGTTTACGCGGCATGAGGCTGTTGTGTCTGCTGGCCGAGTCGGGGCTGGGATACTCGCTCATATGGGTAGGCTCAATTTTGTGTGATAGCTCGATATACTGACTTCCAGAATAGACGTTCATCATGTCCGTTTCATTGTATGTTACCTCCTCCAGCGGCCCGCTCTCAGTTGTTTTCGTCGATGCCGTGTTTGTTCTCATAAACGGCGCCATGGTTTCCATAATGGTGAGTAACCTATGAAACCTTACGTTCTCGCGTGAAATATTCACTGAGGACATACAGGCAGGATACCCGATGCTCATTATTGTGCTAGTCAACTTTGGACATTCGAAACTGGGCCAGAGTTGCTCCAGCGTGGAGCAGGGCTGCACCGTTAGGTTCGCGAACCTGGAGTCCTCGACTCAGCGAAGTGGTGTTGTAGCGTCTTACGCACCCACTTTGCCCGCCTTCGACACATCATCAGAACTAGCAATGGAACACTTAAGAGGTTCAAAGGAGGCTGGTGCGTTGCAACGGGCACGATGACTTGATTGACTGATAGCAAACATTTTGCCGGATTAGGCTCATCAACTACGTACAAGTGCAGTATTCGCGGAGATGTGTGAGCGATGCGTACAGCATGTTGGCATGGGACGGACGAATTATGCCTGTAGTTCCAGTCACGAGCGGGTGCAGCGCGAGCTCAGGGACAGTGTAGACTTGAATCCATCAGCATTTCATTCAGTTTGTATGATACATCTATGCACGAAGCGTATGCGGCGCATGTCCCTTGATTGAACTCGAGATCTGTACCACGGACAAAGAGGCTTGCCTCCGGGTTGTTACATCGTCCGCGCGCTCGTCCGTAGACTATGCTTCGAGGAATGGACGAGCGAAGAGGGCGACACTGCCACGCCCGCGTACATGGGAGGATTCAAGGACTACTTCGTTACGAAGCGCGCTACTACTGGCACCGAGCTAGCGCTACGAAAGAAGTCCGGATCAGAGACAGTGGCGGGTGCGGAGAACCTGACGTACTTCACGGAGCGCGGGAGTCGGCGACACGAGCGTAAACTTTGACAGTACGAATTGCCGGTCGTCCCTGCGCTATTATTCGGTATCTGCAGTGTCAAGTAATTCATTAATCAGTCTCTATAGCCTCAATAGGCAGCGGTCGGGTTTAATCTTCATCGCCTCATTACCTTCAAGCCACCCGTAGCACCCTATAGTTCTTCCGACCATATGTTACAAGGACATTGAGAGAATTATGTCAAGAGAATAGAACCTAATACGCCTCTTCTCACTGTGAAATCGGGCACTTCACCGTTTTGATGCGGTCTGCAGCATGTACTGTGTACATATGTCCAGCCGAACGCACGGTACAGTCAAGCCCGCAGGAGCACATGTGCCGAGATATTTTGGGCCTCTCCGGCCCGGAGCTTTCCGAGAAGAGCGTCGGAAGCGATCCCGCGAGCGTCCAACGTCTCCGACCTGTCGCAGTTCTCCTGCGATCTATCCCCAACGCGTCTAAAGATGATGAAGTCGAGACGCGCTCAAAACTTAGCTTGCGTCTTCTTGCCTGCTCCCTGGCTGGGATACGCGCGTCGCTGTATGGGCTCTCCTCCGCCCTCTCCCGCTGGCCAAAATGGAGACTACTCTCGTGAATGTGGAGGCCCTGGAGGCTCTAGATGCATCCGCCGTCACTCCCGCTCTGGACTTCCTACTCGGAGGCGTATTTTCGGCTGTTATTTTTGGTAAGTTGGCGTGGACGCCGTTACGCCGCAGCACAAATTGACGGGAATGTCGCTCTTCAGGGATCCACTCGTCGCTTACAGTGCTTGCAGTGCGGTCGCTCTGGTAGCTACATCTTCCACCTCGCCTCATCAGTCCTTTATATACTGAAAAGAGTACTTGCATTTGAACATATGCAGCAGGAGGAAAACGTACACTACAGCTTCACGCATATTACTCGGGGCCACCCTGACTCTGTACGCATCAACGGCGTTATTCTTCGGAACTACGACTGCGTACATCTTTGGAACCAACGCGTTCATCCTGAAGGCGACTCGTGGGCTCACTTCTCCCTCGTACGCGTCACATAGCTCCTCCCAGGGCCGGGCAGAGGGGATCCAGCTGTGTATTATGATTACGTCGTTAGGGTTAAACGTGAGTAATGATTATCAAACTCTCGGACATACCGCGTCTTAAAGGTGATACAATTATTATCCAGCTGTTAATCTCTGACGGGATAGTATGGTGGCGCGCCCTCGCTATTTGGCCGGCGCCATACAAGAACGTCGTGGTTTCGGTGTGTGTGACGCTCCTCCTCTCTTCTCTAGGTGAGCTACAATGTCTCAGCGGTCTTTATCATCGACACGGAGTTCCTTAACTTCTATTCTCTAGTTCTCGGGGCTGTATCGACATACCAATCAAGCCCAGCGTATCGCCAATTCTCTGTCACAATAGGCCCCACAGAGCATCGTGAAGGCGTCGCCTTCATATTCACGTCATTAGCCACGAACTTTGTTGCAACGTTGCTCATCTCATACAAGGCATGGTGAGTTGACTTCTCAGCTCTCACATTCAGTCGGTGACCAAATGTCGTCCCCGGAGCACAGGGAGCACCGTCGATTTTTGCGCCAGATGCTGAAAGGGAGACGAAAGGTCTCTGGTGCTTTAAAAGTGCTGGCGCTCCTCACCGAGTCTGGGGCTCTGTGTTGTTTGGTGTTGGTGCGTGGCGGGTCAGTTGGGATTACTCGCTTGTAGATGAGCTCATTCTAATTTGATGACCAGACGACAGTTATATGTTTCAAGATGGCGACACTGTCCGAAACAACGGACATGGGGGCCGGCGTTAAGAACTTCTTGGCTGCGGTAGATGCCATGATAGATACTTGCGTCGCCCCACTCATCGTAAGTGATACTCACATATCCTCAGCTATAAAGTAGCCAATTAATATCATTGATACCAAGGCGATTTACCCTACTCTCATCATCGTTATTGTAGAGAGGTACAAAAAGTCCCCCCTCGAACGCTTTTTCGAAGATTCGTGCAGTGCGGAGGCCGATGAAATGGAGACACAAATTCCTTCCTCGCTTTCATACGCAAGCACGACATTCACTCAGAGAACCTTCGAGGTATTGAGTGAACGGCCACGCTACTCCCCAATGACGTCACATTTTAAGGGCACAGCCCTCCACTGTCGCCGTCGCGGGGCTAGCGTCTGAATAATGAGAATGATCGTGAAGGGCGCGTGTTAAAGGCGCCTCGGATGCTCCTCGGTCCATTGGTCTGTATATTACACGAGAAGCTAATGGTATCTCAAAACGTCTACCTCAGCTCGATTTGTTGGAGCCTGTGCGTACGGGCTCGAGTCGACCCGGTCAATAGAAGTAGTGCAGCGCAGTACAGGGAACTTAGGCTCAGATCGAGAAAAGAATTAGCTCGATAGAGAAAACTTGATCTGATTCGCGAGTTAATTGTCAGCTGTACCAATGTCCATGCCTTAGGATAGTATAGACCGTACGACACTGACGTGATGACTCGTTTGTGGATGACGTACCCGCTCAGGTGTGCGTGAGAGGGAGACTAACTTAATGACGCATCCTTGGTGAGCAGGAGGATCGTGTTGTTGCCGTATTGAGTCGGAGACGATGCAGAACTGCGTACAGGTCGAACCAGAGCACAACGAAGACTCACATACGAAGAAATGGGCGAGCGGGAGGCGAGTACTTTCCGGCTATGAGTCACGACCCGGGCCGCGCGGACGCCGAGGATAAGTGAGCGCCAACAGGCGCCTGGGAGAATCGGGTAAGGGCCCGCCCCGCTTGCCATCGACGCTATCGACCGCTGCGTCTTGACTTTGCCTACCACGACCTACGTTCACCCGCCACGATGGTCAGAATCAGCACTGTGTCCTCCGCTCTGCCTCCAGATCGTTGACTCCACAATCTCATCTACATAAAATGCTCGTATCCGACCTCGAAATGCTTACCGCCCCGCGGTGCCGGTGATTCAAGCCCCCACTCTGCTGCTCGTCATGGCCGCAGCGTCTTCCCCCATTCCGTTCGCAGTCGTGTTTGGTCTAGTAAGTAATTTGTACTTCTGTATCTTGCTACTCTGAGGCGCGTATTGCAGGTCACGCACCAGATCTTTCGCAAGAACGAGACTTACCGCATTTCCGTCCATATCGCACTCCTCGCGCTCCCTCCGGTCTTCGCCGTCATTGTATCTTCTCCAGACGCGTCCATTGCAATCTCTCTCAAACATGCGTTTACCGCCTACCTCTGTGCCCTTGTTTCTTCCGTTCTCTTCTACCGCGTCGGCCCTCTGCATCCTCTTTCGCGGTACCCAGGCCCGTTAGGATGCAAGCTCACCAAATTTCGGCTCGCATTCCTCTCCGTGGGCGGATACCAGCATAAGTACATCAAGTCGTTGCATGATCGGTACGGGGATGTTGTACGCATTGGTGCGCTTTCTCCTATCTGTGTTCTCTCTCTTCTATGTCGAATGTCGTTCGTACCTGCCCCTCCCCTGTCCGCGTCATCCTTCTACCCCCCTATGATTGTAATTCCACCAGTGTAATATGTGTTTTGCGCCCGCCAATGAATATAGTGACTGTTTGCGTGTCCCAGCCCCTTTTTTTACTTCTCAGAATCTAGTTCCTGTATTGGCTGCGATATCCACCTTGAACACGTCTTGAACGCGCTCTGACCCGCCTCCCCCGCAGGCCCCAACGAGCTCTCGATCCGTAACGCATCTGTCATCAGCACTCTCTTCGGCCCCTCTGGCGTACCCAAAGGACCCCGTGCGCCCTCTACCCTTTTCCGACTCGTTGTTCCCTGTGTTTACCTCTTCATTCCTTTTGCAGACTTTATCGGGCGAAGTCTCAGTGACGTCAACCTTTCCATGGTCGCACTCATGGACACGGACGTGCACCTCCAGCGTAGGCGTAGCTGGACGCGGGGGATGAGTCCTGTAGCGCTGAAGGGGTACGAAGAGATCATCGCACGCCGCGCGCGATTGCTCGTGAAGAGGCTGGAAGACCAGGGCGGCAGGGCGGTCGTGCTTGGAGAGTGGATGAACTTCTTTTCGTGCGTTCTCAATTGTACTTTCTCTTTCATTCTTTCTACCCTTCTCCTACGCGTCCCAAAGCTTTTAGCTATATGCTATATGCTGACTGTATCCTTGCAGATATGACTTCATGTGTGAAATGGCGTTCGGAGGTGGCTCCGAGCTATTGATGGATGGCGAGGATAAGGAGAAGCGATGGAAGGTCCTGAGCGACGCAATGCCGTGAGTCGTCTCCCTTCCTCTTTTACTTCTCCGCCTCCCTCTCTGATCCCCTCTACCCTTCTGCCGCCCCTTCCCCTCCCCTTCCTCCAGTAGCTGATGCGCAGCACACAGGATCGCGACGTTCTTCGGCCACGTACCCTGGTTCGGCATCTACGTTGGACTGGTACCTGGCGTGACGGGTAGCCTGAAGCTGCTCATCGATTATTGCGTCGGCTTCACGATGGGGCGCGTGCGGCGCGGCTCGGACAAGAAGGACTTGTTCTACTACCTCGTGTGTCACGTTTCCTCGGCTCCGCTCTGCATTCCCTCCTCGTGCACGACGCCTAACGCTATGCGCTCGCGCAGAACAACGAAGACCTTCTGGACACGCCTGCTGCCCCCATCCAGCACCTCGTCGACGACGGCATACTCGCGGTCATTGCGGGCGCGGACACTACTGCAAATGCTCTAACGATGCTCTTCTACTGCCTCCTCCAGCATCCAGATGCGTACGTACGGCTGCAGGAGGAGGTCGACAAGTTCTATCAACCTGGAGAAGACCCGACACTCACGAAGCACCATAGGGTGATGACGTTCTTGACGGCGTGCATGTTCGTCGCTCTCCTCTTCTCCATTTTGCTTCGCGTGCTGACGTATCGCGTGCTCGTGTAGTAACGAGACGCTTCGTCTATACCCGCCCGTGCCGGGAGGTGGCCAGCGCCAGGTCCCGCCTGGGAGCCCCGCTGTTGTCGTTGGCGACATGTACGTCCCCTTCCCCCCTTCCCCATCACCTCTCTTCGTTCTCTAGTCTCATAGACTCATGCCTCCGTCGCTCTAGTGTCATACCCCCGGGCACGTCCTTCTGGTGCCACATTTACTCCACGCACACCGACCCGCGCAACTTCTCACACCCTCTTGCCTTCTTCCCCGACCGCTGGCTCCCCTCTCCCTCTCCTGCTCCCTTTACCTCTCTCTCTTCGCCCACCACCGATCCCGCGCGCGTGCACAACGAAGCAGCCTTTATCCCCTTCAGCACCGGCCCAATGAACTGCGTCGCGCGCGCGCTCGCGATGGTCGAGATGCGCGTCGTCGCGGTCGCGCTCATGCAGCGGTTCGAGATGCGTAAGGGGAAGGGGTGGAGCGAGGAGAGCGTGGAGAGGGCGTATAAGGATTACTTCACGGCGCCGAGGGCGGGTTTCCCGGTTGAGTTGAGGGTGAGGGGGTAGGGCGGCGGGAGGTGGACAGGTGCTTTTGGGGATATCGGGGGAGGTCATCGAGTGCGTACCTGCCTCGGAAGTTCCCGTGGAAAGCTGTCAGAACACTGCGTTTTGTAGTAATATGAAGCACGCGCGGTTGGGGCATCGCACTCAGCAGCCCCATCTCTCTCAGGCCACATCGTGGACCACGTTCGTCGCCTATGTTCCGTCGTACATGCCTGCTTACAATGCGTACCACGCGTCTCTATTATCATAATGAGAGAATTACGTTCGCGTTCCAGCGGCTGGCAACAGTCTGGCGCAGCCCCACGTATGAAGAGCTTGCGTAGATTTGCGAGGTAGAGCCAAAGCCTCAAGGGCGCCATGAATCTGGCTCCTTGACCATGCCGTGTCTCAGAAGGGACTCGTGCATGCGTACCAAGAGACCGTCGCGGGCACCTGAGGATCCTCGCGAGCACCTCTAATGAGCTCCAGGTCTTCGTCTTGGAGTGCTTCATGCCCCTCGTCTTACGTATTCAGCTTCAGTGTCTTCACACTCTAGCTCTCAACCCGCCTAACAATACGCAGTCTTCGTATCCGCGAGTCGCTGTCATCACCCACGCTGCGTACAACCAGGCCTGCAGGGACTGTGGCCTCTCACGTGTGCTGCTCTGCTTCGGACCGGTGCCGTGGTGCGAACAGCGTTTTGATCAAGTGTGGACATATATCGACTTGGCTATGTTGGATGCTCTATGAAATCCGACTTGTTTGAGAGCATGTTCACGTGGGACTCCTTTTTTTTCGTCGTCCACAACCGTGCAGTGCCGGAGGAAGGAGTGAGGGACAGGACCAGATGCGATATATTGGTATGATAGGGCGGTGCTGATGGTATGTACATGTTCAAATAAACCGTCATACGTCGTATGGTCGGGTACAGATTATTTGAAAAATAGAGCCAGGATGAGTGTTGACAGCACAGGCACCCGAACACAGATGAGATGACCTTGTCCCGACACTCATTGCAAGCCTCGAGGACCCACCCGGAAGCTAGCGCTTCAGTTCTCTGTCAAAAGTGTTATGTTCTCGCAGAGACTTCTGAGAGTCGAGCTGAGATCTGGTCACTGGCCAAGAATACCGCAAGATGGAGACACGCGAAGCTGCAGAGATTGTAAAGAAACAAATCATAAAAACAGTATGTTCGCCTGCGTGTACGCTAGTCTGTGAAATCGAAGTAGTCGAGACAAGAAAGAATATCCTATATACTAGCGAAGCAACACTGCCGGTGCCAGACGGCGTGTAATCTGAGAGGGAAATATGTTGGAGTGAATAGTACTTGGACATCTGTACTCTCCGTGAAACGTGATCTAGACTTCGTCCATAGCAAGCGAGGATCCTGTGCGGCAGCTATCACACAATTTGGGGCCTATTTGCAACTTCTGATGGGAAACGCTGCCTCTTGATAAGTTGGGATGCGACTGAGGTAGCTGTTGTGAAGCATTCGAAGACAACACGGCATGCAGGGGCCCGACGTTGGCGCGGGAGCGGCTTTCGGCGACAAGTGTAATCACAACGAGTGCGTACGAGGCCTAGGTAGATAGTCATGAGTTCGTAGAATTCAGCAGTATAGCAGCAAAATGAATATATAGTACCGTAATCGGTGCCAAGCATCCTTCTAAGAACATAGCAATCCCATTTGCGAGCGAAATATTAGATATGCGTTCAGGGGAGTAGCTGACAAACAATGTCGTTATAAGTGCCGTTAACTATCATGTGAGTAGATTAATAGTGTCCCACTGAGGATGTGTGTATCAGCAATCAAGCTCACCCAAAAGGCGGAGTATATAGCTCCCGATTCCACCAATAACCCAAGCACACGCAATGCCTGGGAACTGGCAGCAGATTTCCCCAGATTCTCCTTGACCAAGCGTCGATGCAACCTGTAAGCCGTGTGGCACGTAAGTCGGAAACGTATCTCTGCATTCCCAAATACCACTCACCATGTTTTGTACCCAACGAGCAACAATGTAGAGGTATTGCTCACAAAAGATAGGGCCATGGCGGCTGTTCCTCCGGAGACCGTCGTGAATATTGATGAAGTTTGGGGATTTGAATTCTGGTCCACAAGCACTACGCTGCTAGCTTATTGAGACCATTCTGCAATTAGCATCGCTCACACATACCCACAATGCAGCAACTACACACCAAGCGTGCTCAAGATGAAGAGAGAGCCAGTAGCAAGCACCCAGCGGTTACCCCTCCAGACGACGAAAGTTCTCCACCAAACGATTGCATCGCTGATGATAATCTTGTAGTATTACTTTTGAGCACAGAAAGATACACAATACCGGTTTCAGCACTCACATTAATAGAGAGCATGACAACTTGAATAATAAGGCGTTCTCGCTGAAGGTTTTCAAGTCGTAGTTCGCCCGCCTCGTCCACGGGTTGTACGTCAGAGATCCTCCATAGGTTGTCCACATGATCCGCAACATAGTATAGTGTTGTTGTTAATATGAGTGCCAATACACACAACAGCTGAATGAGAATAGCTCGTTGGCGGAGATTGGAGCAACTGTATCATCATTCAGTAATCGCACGAGCTCTAAGCATATAGTAGGAAATCTCACGCGAGCACTCTAAGGGCGTTGAGTGCTAGAGAAATGAATACTCCTATTACGTGAATTAGAATCTGGCAGATCGGCAATATACGCGTCATTCGTGCGAGATACTGACCAAATGACAGTGATAACACCGAATCGGACTGCAGAGCAGTGTAGCCAATGTTGAATGCCGCGCCTTTGAATACTTGAAATGGGCCGTGGATGCCTTCCAGAGGATCTTCAAAAGTATCTAGAGTGTCGTCTCGCGTATGAATGTACATTCCGTACGGATAGAGGGGATTGCATCCCGATCCCTTGCAAGGACCCGTTTTATCACAATCCCCCAATGGGCTGCGGACGCTGCAACCGGCGCGAATCTATCGTGTACACTGCCCCCTCTCACCTTTTGCTGACGCATCTTGTGATGTATTCCGTGTGTTATGGAGTGGCGGCAGCGTGAAACTGGCCGGGCTAAGAATGGTGTTCGAGCTGAACGGATATCAGATGGTTGTGCTGAAGAAAAACATTATTGACGCCTGAAGCGCAACTATCGCGCCGAGCACAGTTCCGGTCGGGATCTATGAGGTTTTTGTCCGTGATCAATGGCGTTCACTCCGATGACCCCTCATAATCAATTTCAAACTCCGATGATACTGCTTCGTGTTGCAGCGCCGTATTCGGCTATGGTCGGCAGGCTCGCGTCGGTGACCTTGAGCTATCGTGGTCAGATGGGTTGTCTACTGGTATGGGAGGGGCATGGGGTAAATATGAGTGCAATTGAAACAGCTTCAAATCATCGAGTACTTCGATACTTATCGATATGTTGTTTCATGCAACGCTAAGGCACGCTATACCGCGCCTGGTGGCCCGGGCTCTCCGTGGCGTCTGCAGTACTCTCAGGCGGGGGCTGGCGGCACGCCCAGTAGCAATAAAGTCCTTCTGAAGTCTAATTATTATGCTGAAAGTAGACGAGTTCCAGAGCACTCTGACAAGGTCGAGAGTTAAATGACCATAGCACGAGCAATACATGCAACAACAGAGCGGTGCAACGACGAGACGTGTCACGAACTAGTCTATGGCATCAGCTTCCCGCGCTCCGCACAAATTTCAACGCCCTGACTCACCGGCATCTTCAAGTTCCGTCATAGAAGGCGCCTACTTAGCGCCTCCACGCACGCCTGCACAAGTACCATGACCGCGTTGTGCGCTTCGAATCACCCGAAGACCTGCTCGAACATTCGTGGAGGGAGCGGCGTCCCCGAGGCGGGGCGTGTGGGCTCCAGGAAAGGTATTCGGTCCTGGGGTTCCGGACGAGCGGGTTTGGGCTCCGGGGTTGAGCACAGGCGCAGGCGCGTGAATGGGCGCAGGTACCAATGTGGGTACATAGAGGGGAGTGCCGGGCGTTTCCGGAAAGATGACGGGATTGGGTAGTTTCTCGGGGGGAAGGTCGTTTACTTCAGGCGCGTCTTCTTTCACTGTAGGAGAGTCAGCGCATCAAACGCGCGAGTGAGAGTGTCTATACCCACCCGCAATGGTACGACGCGGAAGCCTCTTCGTCACTGGAAACGCGGGAGACCGACTCGGAGACGGGCTCAGCGGGCCCAGACTTGAACTCGAAGGCGCAACTCGTCCACTCTCCCGCGCGCGTTTCGTTACCGCTCCCGACTGGCCAGCGCTTACCCCATCGCACCCCGACGCGGTAGCAGCAGAGGGGGCCTCCTTCGCCCGTCGCGCTTGCGACGATACGCCTGCGGCCTGGACCTGCGCGGCCTTACACCCCGTACACTCAGGTATGACCGCGATCTCCTCCTCCAGCATCACCTTCTGCACGGGCGTAGGGCAGTGCTCCGAGACACCGGCGCAGAAGCCTAGCGTGCGCGAGTCACCGTTCAGTGTCAGAGAATCGCACGCGCTGGCGTTACTCCCAGGATAGACCTGTCGAAAGAAAAGAGGGAGTGAGGGTGGATACTCACTGGAGAGGATCTTGTACACTGCCTTTGGGGGGACGCGGCCGTTTTGTGGGCGCTGACGAAACGTGCTCTCTCATTGGTTTTCTTTTGCTGTCCGCCTTCAGGGCGGCACGAGCCCCTCGTCGTAGAAGCACCAGACTACCTACCAAGGACATACTGATCCCGGAAGGGACTCGCATGAGAATTGTATAACATTCCTTGTATCACCGTTCAGGACGACGGATTCGGGAGCGTGGTCTTGCGCGTCGAGACTGTTTGAACGAGCTCCCGATTGACAAAACTTCGCTCTCAGCGCGTTCTATAGCTCCGCTGATGTTGTACCCCTAGTCCACACGCGTCACGAAGATGACAATTTTACTGCCCATATGAGCGTCTTCGGTTCCGAGACCGAAACTCACCGACCTTCGAGCAGGCTTTTGTGTCCTCGGAGCGGGAATTGTCGGACGTTCGCTGAAGGTGAGACTCCCCCGGTGCTGCAGCAGCGTGAACCTGAGCTGCTTTCATGGAACATTGATACATGCAGAGCGTTGAGGGAAACCAAATTCGAGCACGACGCAGAGATCTGAGGTTTCAGCGTTGCTTTAGATAGGTATGAGAAAAGCTGGAAGAACATGGGCCGGAGTCGGCATCCGACAAGACATAGCAGACCTACACATCACTGCTATCATGATGACATCAGCATGAGGCGAAGCGTGTCTCTGAGCGGCCCATTTGGAAGGAGAGAGGCCCCATATATGCTCATTCTCTGTGTTCTATGGCCAGTAACTCTCCCAGCTGGTACGAGTCGGAAGCAGAAGATGCTTCAAAGATGGAACAGCTTTTCCCGTCGGGCATGCCGACCGGAGCTGGACGATGTGCAGGAAGATAAGTGTCCAATTGAAGGGGTACAAAGATGAAGCCGATCCCCCATCAAAAGCGTCAAAAAACGCGTACGTCCTTTCGCTCGCCCCCACCAGTGCTGCCATAGCCCTCCAGCAAGCCATGGACCCATCTGCCACTCTCTACTCCCGTTTCGTCCTCCGCTTTTACGACTTCTGGGTTCTCTTCCTTTCCAATTCCTACGCATGGCATTGTCGCACAGACATTGTCCTCCTCCCCTTCTACCAGCAGCATCTCGGAGAGGGTATTCACCTTGAAGTGGGCGTCGGCACAGGCTACTACCTCACTCACTCCCTCGCGCGCCTCCACAAGACCAAAACAGTCGCGCTTCTCGACCTCAACCCGAACACACTCACCTACGCCAAGGAGGGGCTCGCGCGCGCAGGATACAAGGGCGCGATTGAAACGATCGAGCACAACGCGTTCGAACCTCTCCCCGAACGCCTGCGCGGCACGGTCGACTCCGTCGCGCTCTTCTACGTCTTCCACTGCCTCCCCGGCGCGTTCCCCACCAAGGCCACCTCGGTCTTCGCGAATCTCGCGCCCGCGCTCGCCCCTGGCGGCGTGCTGTACGGATCCACTATCCTCGGGCGCGGCGTCCAACACAACTGGTTCGGAAGGCGCTTGATGGGGGTCTACAACAAGAAGGGCGTATTCGGCAACACAGAGGACTCCGAAGAGGGCCTCAGGGAGGCTCTCGCCGCCACATTCGAGGAGTACGAGGTGCGGGTAGTCGGTAAAGTAGCGCTCTTCTGGGCGAAACGCCCCAAACCTGTTGCGAGTTGAATGTTCGTGCTCATTACGTCGCATCGTATTTCTATTGCTGACGCACCTTATGTAGGAGACCACATACGGCGGTCACACAGATGCTAGATAGATATACGGAGGTACTTGTATACGGGAGGAAAGAGGAAACGAGAAGAGTCGCGATAGAGGTTGGACGAGGAAGTGGTAGAGGACGGGCGAGTGGCCCGGGACTCCGTGGGCGGGCGTACGTGGCTTCGGTAATCAACATATCCGGATGCCGGCGCGCCAGCCAAGAGCGAACCGCGCGGCGCCTACGGCGTGATCATGATGATACATGCACGGATCTGCGTCCAGCGAGAATACAAGTAGGAGATGCTCAGGTAGTAATAGTACAGTTGCTAGCTCTTCTACAGAGACTGTACAAAGCCAATAAGTCGTAAAACAGAAGAAACGTACATAGATATCAGACAAACGAGTCGTGCCAGATCAAACTCTGCCGTTCGACGCTGAACTCAGAACAGCATTCGAGGGAACTACACCCTGCGTTCGCTGCCAATCTTTCCTAGCGTGCTCCCATCACTAGAAGTGCCATGCGTCCCAATCTCCTTGAACTCGTAGTCGTGCGAACGCCATCCCCGAGAAGTCTCGAAATCAACCCCGAGCCCCGCTGTCGTGATCTTCATATCCAGCGCACCGCTCCGAGGGTCCGTCTCCAAAAACGAGGTATCCTTTGACGGCACCGTTCAGCGATGAGTGCGGTGTAGCAAAAGGGGGGACTCACGGTCGTGGTGATGTCGGGCGAGCCGAACTGCAGCCCGCCGGGGCTCGCGACGCCGAAGTGGTTCACCTGGCCCGCACGATGCTTCTGCGCGAACGTGGTCGTGAAGTCCTCCGTCTCGCCCCCGCGCATTCCGCCGCGGCGGATGTTCGCCAGGTCCTGGCGCATGTTGAGGCTGGGCCGTACCTATCAGCTGAGGGGAGCGCGGAATCAAAAGAGGCGCCTTACGAGATCAGGAACGAGATCGCCGAGACTGGGGGCGGGGATTGCGGGGATCAGCATCAATGATGTGGAAGGAGGAGTGAGCGAGCGCTGACTGACTCTTGGACAGGTTCAGTTGAAGGGCGGCGAACACGAGGCTATCGGGCCAAAGAGCCACCTGATGAAGAGTCGCAGAGTGAGAAAATGTCAATGAAGGACGCAAAAACGAGGACGCTTACGCAGATGATGCCGATAACTTCCACAACGCTGGCAGAAAGAAGGCGTCAGACAGCGAACGGCGACATGACGATCCTGCACGTACGTCACAAGAAGACCTGATACGACCAAGTCAGACGTGATACCCTCCCGGATGGTCTCTTAGTACATACCAGTAGTGAACGTGTACCGTACTAGAGTATCAAGAAGCGACCTCGTACTGACTAGCGATGAGCGTCGGAGTGAAATCAATCCTTGGACGGCCTCACCTCCGTATGCTGGTGCGCTTGGTGCGTAGAGACCAGATAAGAACGACTGTGATTAGTAGATCTCCCGCTTCGAAGAAGCTGCAGCCCGCAGCAGATAGCCACTGTATCGCATAATGTGAGGCCTGCTTCGTGTGTGTGCAATGAGAACGTAACGTACCGTATGGCTAAGCGCTTCGCTCAAGCTCTTCGCCCGCCAGCTGTGGACGACGTCTCAGAGCGCGTCGAAACCCGCGATATGGAAATCGAATCTACCTGAAGACAATGAAAGCTAGAGGCACAATCAGCCAAATAATGACCAGGTTCATCGTAAGGGAGCATAGTGATCACGGACCTATCCAGAATCCTAGGTACGTTGTCGAGTCAAGGATGAGACACGAACGACGCTATACAGAAGTTTTCTCTCACCCAAGAACGTGGTGTAGAAAACCGCCTAGATGAGAGGAAGTCAGGACACGGACGGCGGCCACAAGGAAGATATGCGCACCACTACCGGCACGATTAACCTGAAGTATGAGCCCACTGACATGGCAATTAGCCTCTGTGTAGAACTTCTCATTGCGAACTCACACATCCACACGCGTCTTGCGAAGAACCTGGGGAAAGATGATTAGACGCGTATATATAAAAATCGAGGGGAACGAGACGACGCACATTTCGGAAGTAATCCCAGATAATGACTGGTGACGTCGGGGAACAGCATCGTGAGCGTGGGACCCGCCGCGTGAGGAGCAGGACGTACCGCGGGGATTGGGGAAAGCTGGATGCAAACGACCGTTAGAGCGTGGCCTGTCTCGTATGATTATTGCGACGCACCGTAACGGACCTAGACGTGCATCTCGTGTCAGCACTCCTTGCAGATCCTTCGAACGAGGACGACGTAACGCACCACGCCGGTTTCCCGATAAGTACGGCCGGGTTGAGCCCATGCGTGACCGTATAGTAGTAGCTGAGGCCGGTTCAACGGATATTCGACGACGGTACGAAAGGAGCAAACGTACTAGACGTGCATCATAATGGCGCAATTCAGCGTTTCAAGGACACTAGAACGGCGCGTCAGTACTGTGTCTTTCGGTAAGCCAGTGTAGCTTCTTACACACTGATAGCTACCTGAGGCACAATCTTATCAGTATTACCTCACAAATCCATGACCGGCGAGGCACGCACCCAAATCTTCAGATAACCGGGGTCCTTGGGGTATTTCTTGTAGTATCGGTACGCTTGATTGTATATCACGCCCTGGATACTGACGGGGGAGACGCTGGTCATACGGAGGACTGAGGAGAGTCTGGAGAATCTGACTCACAGCAAGCCAAACGACGTCCCCAAGAACCACGCTCCGAGAGTGTTGTCGAGCGCAGGAAGGTGGAGAAGCGACGTCAACGGCACGGAAGACATGGCGTTGTTCTTGGGTACAACGGGAGCGTCGATGGTCCAATCTGAAGTGTCGGGGAGCGAGCGACCCAAGGCTGCATGATCCCGTCGTGCGCAGCTTATAAGGTAGACGTTCCAGCGACAGATCGACATTGATGCACGAGGTGCTCGCTCCCCATTGTCAACCGTCAAGGGGTGGGACCGAATGGCCAAGAGCGGATACTGAATGCCTCATACTGTTATGAAAACTCCTTTCCAGGTAAAGAATGACATACCAGTTGCGGACGTATGCTGTCCAAACATCATTTCAGGTGAGCTGAGACCTCCATCAGCTAGAAGGTCGTTAAGAGGCCGCTGATCATCATGGGAGCGTCGAAAACAGGGTAGGCGCCTGTTGGGCGATGAGCTCGTCATCGCGCAGCGGACGGGTATCTCGGACCGGCTTCGGGGCAGTGTCGGCCGGTCCTAATCCGGCGAGTCAGGCGCTGACTCATGTGCTCGTCCGTGACCCGTCATCATCGCATTTTTGAACGTCGATGATGTCCGTCCATGAAGACCGAATGCTAACTGAAGGTGCGTAGTTGCTAATGAAAACAAACTGAGGAGGTCTAGAGCGACGCTCATCGCTGGGAGTAAGCCACACACCTCCCCACTGAGGTGCTCCTTGCTGTAGTCACGCTCGCTGAGTCGCTGACAAGCCCACTCGCGGCTGCCAACCCCGAGCCCACGTTTGTCGTTTGCTTCCGTTGAGAGCGACCGCCTGAAATAATGATATCTGCTTGCCCATGGGATCTGCCAATAGCGCTACGTTTCTTGAAGTTACAGCGATGGTGGTGATCGCAAGGGTGAGCTCGAGCATAATTATCCTCGCGCTCGAGGTCGATATGAACGCTTCACGGCTGGCTCGGTGTGCGCGACAGCCCTGTATCTGCTCAGTGAGGGGAAGCTGGGAAACACAGACGGCCTTCATACTCATTCATGCACGTCAAAAGATGATGCTGATTTCTGCGTAACCGTGCGCACCGCATGTATCTAACGTATCTCTCGCTCTACAGGTTGCTAATGAATTTTTTCTCGAATTTACCGAGAGACACTGGATGTCAAAGTTGTCAATTGAGGCTTTCTCATAAATACAACGCTGCAAAATACATGAAGCCCTTCGAAATAGCGCCAACCACAATATTTAGTGCAATACAGCGCTCGCTGTGAGAAACCTGGCATCTCGGAGGAGCGCATGGAAAAGTCGACGTTGGCCGATACGCAAAATAATATCGCTCGTGTGAAACGAGTTACGCATGTCAAGCCCTAATTATACCGCTGCGGCACGTTTATCAGGATACGCTTCTTCCCCGGCAAAATCGAAGTCCGGCGGGTAACCTCTTCAACTCTACGTCCAAGCTTTGATACGCAGGTGTCTCAGATGAGTTGACTGGGACCTGCTGAGTAATCACGTTGATTAGCATACTCTGGATCACGAAATAAACTAGGGAGGTTTTGACGTACTTGTGAGACGAGTCCTGGGATGTGGAACTGGATGCTGCGTTCGGCCGTCGATCCCTTCTCGCCCGAGATGAGGTTGTGTTGGCGGGCAAACGTCGTCGTAAACTGGGCGGTTGATACTTCACGGTTGGCTCGGTAGTCGCTGGCTAGAGCTTGCCGTGAATTTACACTGTCAAAGACATATTGTGATATGTCCCTATAACATGACGCTAACTCCAGCACTCACGCGACCATGAAAGAGACTGCGGAGACTGGAAGGGAGCAATAGCGCCATGAAGATAAGTGTGTGTCCGTACAGTGCACCATGAACTCCGGTGGACTGACCTTTGGTGAGGACTAGCTCGACCGCTGCAAAAATCCACTTCTCGGGCCAAACGAGCACCTGAAACGCTTTATTTAGACTACATGAAATTCCGCGCGCAAGTAGGAAACATGACGTACACAAATGATGCAAATTACCTCCATGATGCTAGTTTACGGGAGTTGTGAGAACCCAGACATCTCTCTTAGAACACTAATGCGTACCATATCAAAAGACCTGTGGTACTCGTCAGCATCATGTACTGTGCAGAGCGAACAAAACTTAATGGCTTACCTGTTGTCACCGCATATCGTATGAGTGTGTCGATCAATGAATTGGTTCTGCGGGGAATGCAGCACACGTCAGCTACGAGCAATTGGGCCGGGTAGTTCTCCAAATGACCAGTACCGTTTGATGCTGGTTCGGTTGTTCCGCAGAACCCAAATGAGGATGCTGGTAACAATGAGGTCCGCAGCCTCAAGAAGTCCACATCCAATGGCGCTGAGCCACTGACGTCTTATTAGTAGACAGGCACCGTGAAAACAATTGTTCTGCGCGCCCACCGAGTGTTCTAACCACCCCTGGATTGAATCTTTGTTCCACCTGTCGGAACGCATACGTCTTCGCTCCGTGATGCCACGACAGCGTCACTCACCCTAGTGCCATGAATACTATTTCGTAAGGATGAGCCTTACGTCTGTTCTGCAGACGGCAGCTGCGCTCACCGGCAAAGCAACCTGTGGGTTCATCGGAGTTATAGTCCAATCGCCGTCTCAACAAGTTTCTAGAACTCACTGAAGAATCCGACGTATAGTAGACCCTAGTTGGATACCCATGGTAACGCTAAGTTGCGAGGAAAGCGGGATAACGAGACAAAATCACGTACAACGAGAAAAATCACAGGCCTAAACTGTGCACCAACTTGCTCACGATACGTTATGAAGGTCGACTCAATCAGCCAAGACTGGGACTTACGAAGCCATACGCGCCGAGCAAAGAACCTATGATATTTCCTCATCAGTCGGCAGCTCTATGGAAATCGTAACGTATTGAAACATACATTTCTGCCATGATCGGAGACAAACACTGTATGAGAACGTATCAGAGCGTGAAGCCGCCTTACGGGAGTTGAGCTGTTCCACGACGTACGCCGGGGACAGGAGAAAGCTGCAGAGATATTTGCATAAGATGGTTTCTTCCTGTAATTCATCTCGGACGTACCTTCATGGACCTATCCACATCTCGTATTTGAGCTGGAAACATTCGCGGAGACGTTGAAATAGGACGCACCAGATCGGGCCTCTTTGAAGGGCAGTGATGTCATATGCGTGAGTTACTGTGTAGAAATAGCTTTACAAGAATTAAGAAGGCTTTTAGTGACCATTTGGAGAAGCCGCTTACAAACCGTGTAGTTGTAGAACGCAGCTGAAGGTTTCAAGAGCGCTGGGGAAAAGCGATGAATACCTACGGTACCCATGACCTGCGAGCAACCCACATGACCACAAGGACCTGCGCATAATGTTCAGCGATAATGTGTAAGATATGGTCTAGACAATTGATTGTGCATACCCAAAGTTTCAGGTACAGTGGATCGTTGATGTACGTTCTGAAATACCGGTACGTCTGGTGGAATAGGACCCCTTGGAGGCTGGTGAATCAATGAGTCCGTGGAACGACGAGGGTTACATCGCCTTAATAATATACTCACAGAATTCCACAGGAAGATCCTATATACCATGCACCCAAGGAATTATCGAAAGCGGGAAGGTGAGGAAGATTCTGAACGGTAGTTGCCAGGGCGGATGGCTGAGCGGCGTTTGGTTGCAAAGACATAGTAAGAGCTGCCTTGGCCGAGCGGTGAGCGAGATTGCATACCTGCCCATTCGCTTACTTATAGGCTATTTCGTACTTCTCAAGTTCGTTACCGCGCCACATCTCCGCCATGGGGTCATCTTCTCGAGGTGCCGGCGCGTGCGCGAGGTTCCCAGTTTCCAGCGGTGGCGGCGGGCGGCGATGGCGAAGAGGAGAAATACCCCTATCTGCACCCACATACGCTACTGATCACTCCACTGTACACACAGGCGAAGACGACTGCATGAGATACCCCGAGGAACCTCGGCGTGCCAGTGCAGTACAGATTGTGGATGGGATGGTTCTCCGGAGTCCAAGTTCCCCGAAACGATGTCAGTCTGAGTTCTCAAGCGCCCGATGATATAAGTGGACCACGTGACCAGTAAATTTGTCGCTGACTCGGAACGTTCCTTTCGGCGCGAGCTTTCATCTTTATCGGAGTCCACTGGGCTGAATGCTCGTAAGTATCTCAGCTTGCGGGACATTGTAATCGGACGCCAGATATCACCTATCCCTTTGTTGCGGCCAGTCTCAGTACGTCTCGACCGTCTACGTGCCGCACCACTTCAGTATCTGAATTTGTCACCGGCAGTTCCCCTTTGCGCCCGGTCCATGTGTCACCGACGCCCACATAACGGTACTGCGATCACGGCGACACCTTAGCATCGCGTTCGTTTGTGGGTCCATGGGAGAAATTGCGGTCCAGTCCCGGCTTCGAGTATAGGCACGTTACACGAGAACTTCCCAAATCAACGGTGCGAGGAGCCAGAAGCCTACTTCGGCCAAATTCCGCTGCTTCCACAGGCGGCCACATGACGCTTGAAACTCTTCTGTGGTCGAAGGCGTGATTTTTCACGACACACCTCAACAGCCAAGCGCTCTGAGAACCGCCTAAGTACAGGCCATCATACTGCGCAGTGCGTACCCTCTTCCACTCGTAGCATCTCGTCGTTAAATTCCCTATCCTTATCCTCCTTCCTCCATTCTCTCTTGTGCAGATTGAAGACGATCCCTGTCACACTCAGTAGTGTTAGTGTTTATACGGGACAGCATGTGCACAGACAAATTGGGGTTCGCTTCAACTACGGTCCCTCTTGCGCTCGTATGTCGTCTTTCGCCCATCGCCTGCCCATCGCTCTGATCACTACGTCATCAGGTCACGCACCAGGTATTCCGACGATTCGAGACATACTCCTTCACTGTCCACGTTTTGTTGCTTTTCATTCCTCCAACCCTCGCCGCACTTCGAGCTGCCTCTCAGCAGGACGCAACATGTACATTGTCAAACGCCTTTCAGCTTTCCTGCGTGACGTATCTCACCGCGCTCGCCTTATCTATCGCCGCATACCGGCTCTCCCCGTTTCACCCCCTTGCTCAGTATCCGGGTCCGATCCTGTTTCGCATATCCATGCTGGTATCAGGACTGTATTCAACGACTGGGAACAGAAGTCGTTTCTATAAGTCCCTGCACGAACGCTACGGCGATGTCGTGCGAATCGGTACTCCAGCCTGTTTTACTCGTGGAGTCTATTTGCTGAACGTCTTGATCTCAGGTCCAAACGAACTCTCTATTCGAGACGCCTCTGCAGTCTCCGCATTGCTCGGCGTCTCAGGTGTCCCGAAAGGACCAGGTACGGCGTCTGGAATGTTCGATACTGGATGTGACTTACACTCTCCTTTGAGTACAGACTTCATCGGCGGCATGCTTTCTCACAAAAACCTACCTCTTGTGGGAATCATGGACACGTCAGAGCACCTTCAACGCCGGCGGGCATGGAATAGAGGGCTCGGGCCGAGTGCGCTTAAGGAATACGAGAATAGGGTAGCGGTGCGGGGGCGACAGCTGATTCAATGTCTAGGAGAGCAGGACGGGGAAGTGGTCCTTGGAAAGTGGTTTAACTTCTACGCGTGCGTGTATTCTATCCCTCCGGGATTGATTCGCTCACGCCATATTTGCTAGATATGACTTCATGTGCGATATGGCGTATGTCCCAATCAAAGATATCATGCCGTACGTTGACTGACCGGTACACTTTAGCTTTGGGGGTGGTTCTGAACTCCTCCGTAACGGCGACACAGTCAACATATGGCGTGTACTGGAAAAAGGGATGGTGTACGTGTTCTCACGTATGACTCGCGACGTCTGTATTATATCGCTGATTCACTCCCAGCATCGCAACATTCTTTGCTCACGTCCCTTGGCTTGGTGTCTACGTCGGGAACATCCCGGTTGCTGCCGCTGCACTCAATTCTCTTCTTACTCACGGACGTGACCTTGCAAATGAACGGATGAAGCGCTGCTCGATGCAGCCTGATCTCTTTCATTATCTGGTATGTTTCACGCAGTTACCGTTCCCTCCGTAAACGAACTCACGCAAACATCTCCGAATGACGACAGAACAACGAAGATCTGCAGAATAAACCAGCCCCTCCTCCACGACAGCTCATCGACGACGGTATCTTGGCTGTTGTCGCTGGCTCCGACACTACATCGAGCTCACTCACGAGCGTCTTCTTCTGTATCCTCACCCATCCGAAGGCGTACGAGACGGTCTGTGGGGAGGTAGATCGTTTTTATCCGAAGGGCGATGACCCGTTCGAAACTAAGCATCATCGCGAAATGTCCTATCTTCAAGCGGTGATGTGAGCCTCTCTTCTCTTCTATCCGCATCCTTCTCTTGACCATCTTTTCGTAGCAACGAAGCACTCAGACTCTTCCCACCTGTTGCATGTGGCGGTCAGCGTAGAGTCCCACCAAACAGCCCACCTGTCGTCGTTGGCTCCATGTACGTTCGGGACTCAGTCTTCGTGTGCGTTAGTTGTACACTTACAAAACGTGTACCTTCCCCAGATATCTCCCACCGTGGACTGCTTTTCGCATGCCGCCGTACTCGCATCACCTCGACGCGCGCAACTTCTCCTTCCCGGATGCCTTCTGGCCCGAGCGCTGGCTCGTCGCCTCAGGCGTGCTCACGCTCCCCGACGCGCTCGCGCGCCTGCCTCCCGCCTCCATGCGTGGTGCACCCCCGCCCGTTCCGCGCATAGACTTCGCGTTCGTGCACGACGAAAACGCGTTTCTCTCATTTTCGCACGGCCCTATGAACTGTCCGGGAAAGGGTCTGGCGATGCTCGAGATGCGCACTATCGCGTGCGCGCTGCTCCAGCGCTTCAATATCCGGCTTCGTGATGGTTGGGATCCTGCACAGTACGATGCAGGATACAAAGATTACTTCAACGCGACGCGCCCCGACCTCCCTGTGCTGCTAGAGCCGCGATGGAAGGGAGACTGACGCATCGCCCCTCGATAACTTAGGTGTACTTCTTACTACGTCCGTGTGTACTTGGGGTACATAGAAGCTATCTACGTTTTCACGTTAGTTGCGACGTACGCGAGCGAGAGTTGTACTGAACCATTAGACGTTGTTGGGCTTGAGCACGGGGACAAAACTGTCCAGTTTGTAGCATTGTTTATGATTGATTGATTATCTATGAAATTTTCAATTTCACCGCAGCTGTAATCTGGCACTTCCTGGATAGCGGTTTTGGACCAACCTGAGATCTCACCCCTCGAGCAGCGAGCTGGGTCGAACCTGATCACCGTCAGCTTATATGGTCAGGATGCGTCGTGTAAGCGCCTAATAGGTTTACGGACCGGCGGCCCGAGCGTGGCCGACGCTCTGTCACCACGTTGCTGCCGCCAGCAAACTTCGCCCTTTCTTCGGACCGCGCCATCATGCAGAACGGATTCGATCCCTCCCCCCCACGCCGTGTCCCTCATGTGTGAAACTACCGCCGCTTCACCACGCAACAGGTCAGCTAGACCGACACGGCCGAGGCGTTGGTGACAGTTCGAATTGTGGGTGCTTGCATATCAGGCTATCATTCTACACCCACGTCTCATGTTGCTGGAATTCGTGCCAGAAGCAAGCCCACGTTGTGCTTCCAGAGGAACCTTTATGCCAACCGCGTTTCATCTTCAAATTCTAGGCTCCTTTCCCGGTTACCCTTCGCCCTCCAAGGTCACAACAGCTCGCTGCTTCGCGCTTTTCATCAGCGCTGGCTGAGCCGATGTGTCGCCGCTGACACCTACAATCGTATACGGGCCACTCTGTTCTCCGCGTCCAGGTGAAGTGTCGATAAATAATCGCATAAACGTACGTAGAATCGACGAACCGCTACACCTGATACCCCGTTCACCCTCAAAAACCGCCAGTGCTCGAGACACAGTCTCATATTATGAATACGAACGATGAGGGCCAATTGCCTTTCAAGATTAACGCACATGTAGTCGTAGCAACTACTATTGTGTTGGGACTGGTGAGTGACTTCAGCCCGCACGTTGGTCTCCGTCTAGCTCACATCGTTATACCTCTTTCAGTCCGCACATCTCGTATCTCGACGATACGAGACATTCTCCTTCCGCATCCACTCTGCCCTTCTCCTCGGACCCCCACTTCTCTTTTGCTCTTTTCTCTCGTTAATACGAAGCTCATCGTGGTTCTTCTGGAGCTCCGTAGGCTTGGTTCTTCCCACATACCTCACTTCCCTCTCCTTGTCCGTAGTGGCCTATCGCTTATCACCGTTCCACCCTCTTGCACGGTATCCCGGTCCAGTCCTGCACCGGGTTTCTATGTTTGTTTCCGCCTTATTGGCAACAACGGGAGATAAATGCAAACGTCTCAAGGCTCTACACGACCGTTATGGGGACGTCGTCCGGACAGGCACGTGTATTCGGTTCCTCCATCCGAACATCTACTGACTGTTCATTCTGCTCGTAGGGCCGAACGAGCTTTCTATACGTGATACGAGCGCGTTTGAAGGACTATGGAACCAGCCGAGAGGACCTAGTACGTAGCTTCTTCCGACGGCCAACTCTGTGAGTAGAGCTGACTCATTCGCTCCAGACTTTGTCGGAGGGATGCTCTCCACTACGAAAGTGCCCATGATCGGTATACAGGACTATAACGAGCATCTGAGAAGACGTCGTCCATGGAACCGCGGGATGTCAACTGCCGCTCTCAAGGAGTACGAACACCTCATCACGTCTCGATGCCAACAGCTCGTTCGCTGCCTGGAAGATCAGCGCGGTCAAGTATTCCTCAACAAATGGTTCAATTGCTTTGCGTGAGCACATTCATCTGTTTCTACTCGACTTGCAACTCACCATTCGTAGCTACGACCTCACCGGAGACATGGCGTAAGTAGAACAGCATACTACCACGAGACGCGTTACCAACACCCAAGCTACTAGGTTTGGTGGTGGCTCAGAACTCCTTCGCGACGGCGATGACCATCACGTATTCTCCATGCTCGAGGAAGGAATGGTGTGAGTATTCTTGTACTCCTAATGCTTGGATCCGACTCACGGGTTCGAAGCATCGCTGCGTTCATAGCGCAAGTCCCTTGGCTGGGCGTGCATCTCGGCAAGATTCCAGGCGCTGCGCGACCTCTCAACGCCTTGTTCGCATCAGGTGCTGAGTTTGCTACAAAGCGCATTCAGAAGGGGTCGACTAGCCCCGACCTATTCCACTATCTAGTTGGTATACCTTGCCTCTGTTACCTGAACAGCGAACTGATTATACTGTCACGTTTGAGCAGAACAACGAAGATATCCCCAATGTTCCTCCTCCCCCGCGCCAGCACCTCATCGACGATGGCATTCTAGCTATAATTGCAGGCTCTGACACGACCTCGAGCACGCTCACGAACGTGTTCTACTGCGTTTTGAGCGACCCGCAGGTGTACGATGCGCTACAGAAAGAGGTGGACAAGTTCTATCCGCCTGGAGATAGTCCCTACAATACCAGTCACTACAACGAGATGCACTATCTTCAGGCTGTCATGTGAGTCGTTCATCTGTTGTGCACGTCTCGACACTCCTGATAAACGTCACCAGCAACGAGACCTTACGGGTGTTCCCACCGGCGACTGTGAGCTCTCAACGCGAGGTACCGCACAATGCAAGTCCCGTCATCTCCGGCTCCATGTACGTCCTCAAACATAGCATTGACCCCTTGCGCGGCGAACTTACCTTTTCCCTCCGAAAGCTACCTACCCCCTGGCACTCGCTTCTACATGCCGCCCTACGTCATCCACCGCGACGCTCGCAACTTCGTCCTCCCCGACACTTTCTGGCCTGAGCGCTGGCTCATCGCGGGCGGACAGGTTTCCCTCGCAGATGCTCGCCTACCGCTCTCGGCGTGTGGTAATCAGCTCGAATTCGTGCATAACGAGACCGGCTACCTCCCGTTTGGACACGGGCAGATGAATTGCATCGGGCGCGCGTTTGCACTACAAATACTGCGTATTGTGGTGTGCGCGCTCATGCAGCGGTTCCGGGTGAGCACATGGGAGGGATGGAATTCACGGGAATTTGAGGCAGAGATGAAGGACTTCGTGACGTTGACGCGGCCGAAGCTGCCCGTGAAACTACAGCCGCGATGGTGAATGGCTCGTGGAGTTCGCTCGTCCTCAACTCGAAGTCATCCAATATATAGATATCATTCACGTCTTGTCCCCATGTACTCCATTGCTGCTTTAAGTCGAAACTGAATGTGTGAAATATGTCTGAAGTAGCCTCCTACTACTAGGCAAGATGCGGATTCGAACTAGCGATTTCCTCGGCGCTTACGCCTCCAGCCACGTCATCGCGCACCTTCATGCAACGAAACCTTTTGGATTCCTGGCTTGAACATCTCATCAGTTGCCGTCCTCGTATCATCGCTCAAACTGTGCTCCTCCGCCGAGTGTGGGTGCTGGTATGGTCACGAAACTCTTATGTGGACGCCGAAAAGGCGCACTTGCCAGCCGGAAATGACTTATGTCATGATGGGCATGCTCAGGGGTGCTCATTGGGTCATGGGGTCCGCGAATGGTGGCGCTTCTAGCTCAAGGTTCAAATTCCACTCGGACGGTGTGAGGCTTACACTCTCGACTAGCTCACCCATAACTAACTGGTCAAGAGTTCAGGACCTGCGGCTGTCTTACATTGTCCTCATCGAGTCGGGCCGTAGAAGGGTACGGAACCCCACATTGCTTGAGGGTTTGCACGTCTTTGAAATGCTGAACACATTGTTGAATCGCAGAAATCAACGGTGTCGACACTAATTGCCATGTGGTCTCCATTCCCAGGATTCAGAAACTGGGAGCAAACGAAGCAGATAGGCTCGGTCGCGATCCCCCTTGCCCTCGTACGTCACCTTTACTGCACTGCACAAGTATTGTTCGCTTTAGCAGCTACTGTTGGCGTCATAGATCGCGCATCAAGTCTTCCGCAAGTTTGAGACCTACTCGTTCATTATTCACGCGACTTTGCTTGTCGCACCACCCGCGTTCGTGGCATGGCGAGTGGCCGCTCAACCAGACGCGCTCATCGCTCTTTCAGAGGCCTTCTACACGTCCTGCCTTGCATATTCAACTACTATACTCGCGTCTGTTATTATCTATCGCCTGTCACCACTCCATCCCCTCGCGCGCTACCCCGGTCCTATATTATGGCGCGTTTCCATGCTCTTTCCTGGACTATATTCGACGACGGGGAACAAGAGCAGATACATCAAAGCTCTACACGACCGATACGGAGACGTCGTACGGATTGGTGAGGATGGCTTCAGCTTGCACTTTAACCGTCGCGGCCCTCGCTCACCCAAGATCCCAAGGTCCTAACGAATTGTCCATCAGCGATGTGTCCGCGGTTCAAGCGCTCCTTGGAGTCTCAGGCGTTCCGAAAGGCCCTGGTTCGTACTCATAAAGCCATTGAAGCTGACATGTCCTTACTGAACGTTTCCGTCAGACTTCGTTGGCGGCATGCTCTCCGATAAGAATTTACCTATGGTTGGTATTCTCGACTTAGACGAGCACTTGAGTCGGCGGAGAGCGTGGAATCGTGGGCTTGGGCCTGGAGCGTTGAAGGAATACGAGGGCAGGGTGGCTCAGAGGGCTCAGCAGTTGATCCACAGGCTCGAGAATCAGAACGGAGAGATTGTGCTCGGAACATGGATCAACTACTTTGCGTACGTCTCTCATCTCTGCCCTTCCTCTGGCTTTTCATCTCATCCATGACACGTGCTCCGCAGGTATGACTTCATGTGTGACATGGCGTATGTTTTTATCTTCCTGTCTCGCACCCCGTAACACGCTTGGCTGACGTACCTATACAGGTTTGGTGGTGGGTCAGAACTCTTGCAGAACGGCGATAAGAACAACATCTGGCGCGTTCTCGAGCAAGGCATGGTGTACGTATTGTGCCCAAAACTTCTGCTCCATCGTAAGCTCAATGCTTGGTCCAGTATAGCGACGTGCTTCGCACACATGCCGTGGCTTGGCGTCTATGTCGGCCACATCCCCGGGGCAGCAGCACCTCTAAATGCGCTCCTCGCTCGGGGGCGCGAACTTGCCCAAGCTCGGGTGGATCGCGGATCCAGTATCCGCGACCTGTTCCACTACCTTGTGAGTCAGTCCACCATCGTCCCGCGAAGTTGCATAACATCGGTCCCCAGAACAACGAAGACTTGCCCGACAAGCCCCCACCTCCGACCCGCCAGCTCATTGACGATGGGATACTCGCCGTCGTCGCTGGGTCAGACACAACATCGAGCGCCCTGACGAGCTTTTTCTTCTGCATTCTCACACATCCGGAGGTGTACGAGAGGGTGAGACAGGAAGTGGACAAGTTCTATCCGCAGGGAGAGAACGCTTTCGACCCCAAGTCCCACCGTGAGATGCATTATCTGCAGGCGGTTATGTCAGCATCCACTTCAACTGTGCACGTCCTTTACCTGACGCGCTGACATTGTTTCCAGAAACGAAACATTGCGTCTCTTCCCGCCAGTTGCGGGTGCGGGCATGCGCAAGGTCCCCGCGGGCAGCGAACCTGTCGTCGTAGGCTCTATGTACGTAACTTACCTTATCTCCGTTTACCTTCACCGTGACTCTTTGTATGGAGACGAAGCTGACCCGATGCGTTGCGCGCAGATATCTCCCTCCCGGAACCGGATTTCGCATGCCCGCCTACACCTACCATCACGACGAACGCAATTTCTCCTTCCCAGGCACCTTCTGGCCCGAGCGCTGGCTCGCCGCTTCGGGTTCCCTGCCTCTACCCGCTGCTCTCGCCTGTCTTCCCCAGAGATCCTTGCGCGGTTCCTCCCCCCCTCCCTCCAAGTCACTATCCACGCCGGGCACCTTCACCCTTGCTCACAACGACATCGCGTTCCTGCCCTTCTCATACGGGCCGATGAATTGTCCTGGGAAAGGTCTCGCGATGCTCGAGATGCGCACTGTGGCATGCGCATTACTACAGCGGTTTAACGTCGAGCTGTGCGAGGGATGGGACCCGACACGATACGAGACGGGGTACAAGGACTACTTCAGTGCGACACGGCCGGAGTTGCCTATCGTGCTACACAAGCGGTGGTAATCTATTGTCAATCGATATTGCTATGCAGAACATGGGTGAAGACGACCGAGATCCATGGAAATACACGGAATGTTTGATTTCTGTACAACACGTTGATCGTGCACGCTACGGTTAGAGAATACAACCATCAGAACACACAGTTCTCAAGACGCCTACGGAACTCCCTCAGCTGCTGCAGCTGTTTCGTCAGCCGCTCTCGCTCTTGCCCAATCTTTGGATCTTCTTCGAGCCAGGAAGCGAAGCGTTGCCCTGCATCCTGCCCATCCATGTTAAGCTTTTGGATGAGGTGCTCCTGGAGTCCGTCCGCGAATCGTTGCACGAAGTCGTGCTGGATCATGGTCGGAACGGCGTCGACGAAACGCTGCACAAATAATATGGTATGAGACAAACGGACAACGTGAAACATTGTAAGCAAAAGTTTCACCTCGAATGCGACTTGGAAGAACGCCCGGACTTCAGCCATGAGATGCAACTCGTCGTCATATGGATCAGTAGGAAGCATTTTCCGAAAGTCTATAGCCGTGATAGAGCGGTAGCCAAGGTCTCTAAGGGCGCGGAGCGCCGTAACCTCAAGGCTGGCAATAGTGTCGGGATGAGTGGAGATAGGATGCCCATGCCCAGGGTTGTAATCTCCTCCACTCAACCGGACGAGCTTGTAGTGCTCGTACCATATTTCAGTAGTTCTCTTGTAGTGGTACACGTTGTGAGTGAAATATATGTCGCCCTCGCGACTGAGAATGCTGCTGAGAGCATTCAGCGCTTGGAAGTAGCCCGTTGCTTTGTGCGCCTCTATGATCAGTCTACGGCGACACGTTTCGAAAAAATCAGTACTATTGTTCGCAGTGAATCCTTCGCGAACCTACCGTATCTGGCTCTTTAGCTTTGGAAAGTGTTTGAAGTGCTGCTTCAAGAGAGACTCAAGTACATCCTTCAGAATGCCATCGATACCATAGAAGCAGTGGCGAGATGGTGCCGGCCAGTGTTCCAGGAAGCCCGAAATCAGCTTCTTCTTGGCCGCGTAGGGGACGGGGAATGGGAGCTGCCAGCCGGTGTGCCTGAAAGTAACAACTTGGTAAAATGTTTCGCGAGTATGTATAATAGGATTCAGACGTACTCTTTGATGACCCTCCTGACATCGATGACTCCCATAACTCGGACGTTGGATCCTTGCACATGGCTGACTTCATGACCCACTATGTCCACAACGTCGGGTATGCCCTGCGTACTGAACGCTGACCCGGAGGTCGGCGAGGCCGGTATAGATACCGGTTCTGCGGCGTAAATAGCCTCGACAACGGAATTCGTGAGAGGTGGGATCTCAAACCAGCCGTCCAACATACGAGAGTTCCGATCTTCATCCAGGAGATAGGGTGGGTCCGATGGCTTAACATGATTCTCGGGAGAGTTGAACGGTCGGAAGTCCGGGGCAGTAGCGCGGACCGCACGTTTGAAGACTAAGTACTCCCCACGGCTGCGGTGGACGAAGCTCTTGTCGTCGGCAAGGCCGTAGGCGACATTTTTCACGTCCTTGCAGAAGTCAGTCGTGAGCCGAACGATCTCGGCCGTCGGACTCGTCGTGTGGAGAGGCTCCGGAAGGCCAGCTAGCTCCCGCTCGCGGTCGGCGAGGAGCTTAGCTACCTGCTCTCCCAGCCTAGGAATGCTGCAATCCATGACGAAGTCAGTGAAAGCTCGCGAGAAAGTTCGAATTGACTAACGCCTCGGAGAGCACTCGCATGAGGAGACGGCTGATATCACGGACAAGAGCATCGACGCCGAGTCGCCTACGCGCAGACCCCTGGAGGTCCTTCCAAGGAGCGTTTGACCTAAAGATGCCGGTCGCGATCTGAGTGAGCTCTTGACGAGAGATCCTGCGTTGGCGCTCGTCGTCAAGAGGAAGTCGGACGGCGTAGTAGCCGAGGTTGAGAATGTGCCTCGGAGTCTTGCCTTCGAAGATGTTCTTCCACCTGTCGTGGCTGTGAATATCTCCCGATGTGACTCGGTCCGCCTTCGTGACGACGCCTGGAATAGATTCTCTTGGTTCAGCGAGGAGTAAAGCTGACAGCAGACTCGGATGGACTCAGAGTGACATACCGATGGTGCGTATCCCTTCCTCGTCCACCTGCTTAGCCATCAACATTGCCTTTTGGTTCTCAAGGTCGTCTGCCGACAGCGCGAAATCATCAATAGTGCACTGATAAAACGAAGAGAAGTTACTACATACCGCTAGCAGGGACGGTTACGAGAATGAAAGTCGAGGGAGACGTGATGTAGTCTTGCACGATATCGCGCACGCACTTCACGACTTCCGGCTCTTCGTTCTCGACAAGACCTGCGGGCCTGTCACTCAGTTGTGCCCTCAAACCCTCGTCGGAAGTATCGGACTTACCGGGCAAGTCTACGAAGCTCAAATCCGCGCCATGAGGATCCTCGATCTCAATAACGACCACGTCCCTTGTGAGTGTCAAAACGCTCGGGACCGCGGAGTCTCTATCTATCAACTGTTTGACCTCATCACGGGTTTTCGTCTTGAAGGAATCGGTGCTGAGGTAATTTCTGCATAGAAGCGCAGCCTGTGCGCGCCTAATCCACAGCTCGACGTCGTCACCAGATAGAAGCTTCGGGCTGAACTGATTGTCCTGTTCTCCCGCGACGCGCAAGGAGATCGTGCACGACCACTCGTCGGCGGACAGGATAGTGCATTCCATGGGGCACCTGGACAGGTAGGCTATTAACGTCCTGCAGCACAGCAGATGAGACGGACGAGTGGCATGCCTTGTACACATCGAATCATCGCGAGGAACCGTGATCTAACGGGTGAACGTGAGTCTGTGTATATACACTGAAAAATGAAGACGGAATACCCCAGTAACAGCTTCTACAAGGGAACTCTTCCCGACTATCGCGTCCGAGATCAGTGAAGAAGTCCCGCAGAATCATTGCTGGGTAGGGGAGGACACACCGGACTGGCTACCGATGACCACGATACGCGGAATTTCCAGATCTGCTGCCGGAACACTGCAGGATAAATCAGAATCGCGGTCATGCTCGAAGTAAATGATGATACTTACCCAAGTCCTCGAAGGTCGCGCATAAGTCTCATCAACTCACGCCGCTTCCGTGCGTACTCGCTATCATTAACGGTTTGACCGGAGGTCTCGCCGTCGTACTCTCTTCCTCCGTGACTTTCTTCGCCATTACTTCCTCCTCCGGGACCTCCGGACCCGCCTGCGTCACGGCTATTGTCGTCTCCAGACTTCTCTTCACGTTCGTTAGTAAAGATATCGTCGCCGTCGTACTCCGGAGTAGATTCATGGCGGCTTTTTCCCTAGAGACATGACACGACGGAAAGTCAGCTGACAGCGAAAGGCACGGGGCAACGAGTACTCAAATGATACAATACCCACAGCTGAACCCCTAGTGCCCCTCCTATGTGTGAATGCAGCCAAGTCAGCGAATGGCGCGTCACTGGGGTGTACGGGGGACTCGCCTGCTGAAGAGGCCAAACCCGAAAGCTCTGCCTTCTCCTGACATTCTAGAGCGCTTGAAAGCAGAGAGTGTATAAAGCGGATGCTGGTGCTCGGAGGAGAGGAAGAGAAAGAGAGTAGGATGGGATGAGATGCAGTCGGGCTATACGTCTTGCGTTTTATATCGCAAGCAACATCGACGACAACAAACCCTTCTTTCAGAGACCCTATCCCAACTCGTGCTGCGGTAAGCCTCCGAAGACAACGTGTATCATAGGTTCAGGAAACGCACATAACCTCATCCAAGAACACCACCTCCTCTGCCTTCCACGAACGTATTCGCGTCCACAACCGGACAGATAGAACCTTACCCTCGCTCAACTGATCATGCCGCAGACACCCAAGCTCGGAAACACCCCAAGCACGAACCCGTCCGAAATCCCAAACGGTATATTGCACGTCCCAATCATACACAACTTACACCCGCGTACCCATCTACGGAGGAGTGCCGCAGCGCACTCGCGCCTTCGCCATCCCGACTCGCGACCTCCTGGGGGCTTTAAGGGAGGTTCGTCGCCCCGTCGAAGAGGACATTGAGCCATGCGGCGAGGCGGTAGCCCTGCTTCGCGAGCTGGAGGTCGATCTGCGCTTGGGTCAGCATCGCGCCCGTCGTGCGTCACAGGGTGAGTGGGGTGAGAGGGAGCATACCACGGGGATAGCGTTGTTGAAGTAGATGCCGCTGCACAGGTCCTCGCCCGTCGTGAAGTTGAACACCACAGTCTATCAATCATTCACGTCAGTCCCCTACTTCCCTGCGCAGGAAAGCTACAGCAGAGAAAAGACTCACGCAATCAAACGCATTCGACTCCCGCGCCCACACAAGCGGACACTCGAGCGGGGTGATCGTCGTCGCCTCCGCCGCGCGCGTCGCGTGCACGAGCGCCGTCAGCTCCCGCTCGAGCTGCGCGCCGGGGTGCGCGGCCTCGAGCTGTACGCCGGGGGGCGCGGCCTCGAGCGCGCGCCGGCGGGACTGCACGGGCTCGGTGGTGGAGGTGCAGGCGAGCCAGGAGGAGGTGAGGGACTTGAAGGAGCCGGTCTGTGCGCGAGGGTTGAGGAGGGGGTCAACAGAGGGGATGAGGATGAGGGGAAGGGGAGAGAGGGCGGACCTTGATCATGGCGACGAGGTCGGTGGCGTACTGCTGCGCCGTGCCGCCGTGGCTCGCGGCGACGTGCTTGGTGACCATGCCGGTGTCTGTGCGAGTCGTTCAGGATCGATTTCTGTGGACGGCACAAGCTAGCTTACCCCAAACCTGATGTACTCAGGAACATCAGTAAGAATCGGGTGGGACAATGCGAAGATAGACGCACAGAGTGAAGGTTGCTGGACGACTCGCCGGAGCACTTCGCAGAAATGTCGTTGCCGCCGACCTCGAGAGCCTGAAGAAAGAAGTTAGCGCGCGAACGCGTTGCGGTCGATTGATTCGTACATACCTCGACGTGGAGAGGCTGTCCAATGTCGCCCAAGAACTAGAGACATCAAGGTAGGGATACGTCAGTGACTCGCGGGATTCTCAGGAAGAGTGTCATACGTGGTCTGTTGAGAGCGTTAGCTACGAACTCCACGAACTCGAATCCGATAGGCTCACCAATGAACAAAAGAGCCTCCTGGGTGTGCTCCGCAGTGAGACGACCATCCGTGACGCGCTGAGTAAAGTTCGCGATGGCGGTCACTAAGACACGTCAGCAATAGGTTCATCATACGCCGAACGAAGTGATTTACTCACGGATGCACTGGCCATCTCCACAGTCGCGCTGCTCGTCCACGGAGCACTCGCCGTCGAGAGGCGAGTCTGCGATGTACACGTCAGCCAACTGTGATCGTGTGTAACCTAAGACGGAAGAGTACCCTCGGCATCGACGAAGTGGAGGTCCGCGGACCACTTGAACTCAGCCTCACTCTTGACCTCATCGGCCCACTGATAACGCAGATGGCCGATTATCAGCATATATGCGATACATCAACGCAAACGAAGCCCACAATAGCGGCCGGGCCGAGAGAGAAGTTCCACGTGGAGCCGAGGGTGTCCTGGACGAACGAAAGGGCGTTGGGGGCCAAAAACTCCTGCGCCACAAAGCTTCACAGATACGAATTCGTCAGCGACCGCATATAGCAAGTACTCGAAGATAAACGTACCCGACCGTCATGTGCCCTAGGTTTCCCCACGCATGCGCAGAGCCCGCCAAGGCGAGCAGAGAACCGACACCTACTACGCTCTTCATGATGGCTGCTGCTTGCTCGACTGAGGAGAACCAAACCTTTACAGGTTCTCAGCCGCTTCGCTCTTATACGCATATCCTCGAGCAGTCTAAAAGTAGATCATGTCAGGACCCGCGTGCACCCATGGGAGTCTGCGCGCTCGCCCACCTGTTCGCCCTGCACGTGCGGGCACGAGCTGAGATACCGTTGCCAAAGGCGGCTTCTTCCACGCGACGTCGACCCGGCAGGAGCAGGGCGGCGTGCGGCGGGGACGCGAGGGGAGACAGGGGGAGACAGGGAAGAGAGGTCGCACCCGAGGGCCATCAGGAACTTTGAGTGAACGCGCTGAGCGGATCGACGAAGATCGCAAACGTGCGCGAGGTAGTTGGGCGGGTGGTAGATCTACATTTATCAAGGGCGGGTGGAATGCGAACTGTAACGCTGCGGGGAAGCGAGACGTGGCTCAGAATCTCAACTGAGAGAATGTCGGCCGCGATGTCATCCTTCGAGACGAGGACGGGCGAGCGAGACTTACGTGGCGGTCAGGACTGTCGAGAACATTCGCGGCACACAGTCACATATGTGTCGTGGGCTAGGGTAGAAGCTCGTGAGCAGGTACGAGTGCGCATATCTAGCCAATAGAGCTCTCAGGATGGAGGAAGATGAAAGGGCTTTATCAAGCGCCGGCGAGGACCGCAAGACGTGCGATGTATGTAGGCGCTGGGCGCGTCGTCTTTCCCGCTCGCTCACCACATTCCGCCCACCGTCGTCGATATGGACCAGAGCCGAAACAAACGTCCCGTACAACACAACACCATCCATTACTCTGAAAGTATACGTATAATAACTGCAAGATAACTGTACGGAAGGTCCTTGATCCTCCAGCTCAACCTACCCCGCCCTCGCGTCCCCCGTCGCCTCCATCTGCGCATGCCTTGCTCACCGCTGCATCCTGCTCATCATCTGGGTCATATGCTTGTACCTCAACGTATTCGGCGACGTCTTCATCTTCTTAGCGACCTCCCCCGCCGCCTCCACACCCAACGCCTGCAACTGCTTCTGCGCAGACCTTTCCCTCGCCTTCTCCTTCGCCTCGCGTCTCTGCTGCTTCAAGTACGCGCGCTTCGCCGGACTGGTCTTGCTCCGCAAGGACATGACGGAGCGTGCGCTCGCGCGCGACTTGGCGGAGCTTGGGGTGCGCCTGCTCGATGCAGATCCGGGGGCGGAGACTGTGCCGCGGCGGGTGGGACGGGGCGTGTGCGGGAACCCGAAGAGGGCAACGGAGAGCGGGATGTGCTCGGGGCGAAGCGGCGACGAGGGCGGCGAGGGCGGGGCGGACTCGTCGGTGTGCATCTCGACTTCCGCTTCGTAGTCGTGTGAGTCGTCGGACCCGCTGACCATGTCCTCGTTGACGATGTCTTCCCAGGGGACGATCTCCTCTCCGCCGCCGGAGCCGCTCCCGCCATCGCTCTCGTCGCTCATCTCGACGTCCGCCGCGTACTCGTCCCCGAATGGGTCGCAGGCCTCGGTAACTTCGACGTCGGCATCTCCATCGGCTTCGGTGGACCTTTTAATGCCCCCACGGATACCCCGGAGGAAGGTCTTCAATGTCTTTCTTGCGCGCGCCTTACCTTTACCCTTACCGCGGGCCTTTTCCGCTTTTCGCTTTCCACCGTCCCTCCAACTCGCACCATCATCGATTTCGTCCAACAGCCTCTGCCGGTCACCCACACGCCCGCGCCACCTGCTGCCTCTCCGACTCGCGAGCGCCGCGAACGCCGCGCGCCCACGCTTCCTTCGACTCTGCCCCTCGCCTCCGTCCCCGTCTTGGTCCATGAACGGCCCAGCCACGCTCGCGCTGTCGCCAGCAACAGGGAAGCTCGGGGAGACGGGCGAGCTGACGGACATCAAGTCCTCCTCTGTCGCCGCTGCCGCTGCCGCTAGGGCGGCGCGGTGCTCCAGCACCGCCGCCCTGACGAAGTCTATGCCGTTGTGAGTCGCGTTCATCTCTTCTTCTGTACTTCTTCAGTCTGGAGAAAGGACGTGGAAGACTTGGCTGGGTCTCGGTCCAAACGAGGGGAGGAGGGTGTGAAGTGAGAGGCGAGAGACGTGAGGAGTGAGTGGCGGCGCGGGAGAACGGGATGTAGGCTAACTACGCGCGCGGGAGGAAGAGTAGTGAAAGAGTGGTGGAAGGCATGTCTACGAGGCGCGTACGGCTGGCTAAATGCTGTCAGGTCGATTGTAGAAACATCTTTCTTTCACCGTTGGGTATAAAGGAGGCGTGATAATGAAAGGTGGTTGGATTTGACACTGGTGTTGGTGCAAACATAGCGCGCGATCCGGGCAGTGTGACCAGAAGAAACGAAGGTCTAATTTACGCAAAACTAAGTGTCTTGAGCTATGTGCGTCGACTGCACGTTGCAAAGTTATGCCCAAGGGCGATTAGAGAAAAAGAACATGCCACATACCCGGGTCGAACGAGTGACCTCCCCATGACCTTGTGGGATACAAGTGGGGCGCGCATACCACTACGCCAATGCGGCAGGTGTTCTTTTCGTCTTTTGCTTAGTGTCGTTCTGTCGTGTCGGCATGCTTGTCCTCCGGAGAACGGCCAGACTGAACGAGACCTCGTCGAAGTTGCCACAGGCCGCCATCATCATGCCGTCTCTCTGCACCCGGTATACGTCTCATTTCCCGCGTAAGTCATAACAAGATCGTCGCAGAGGCCTACACCATGAACGATCACAAAGGCAGCATGGAAGCCCTCGCGACTCACCTCCAGAAGTCCGTTCTCTGTCTCTCTGACGTCGAAGCTAGCACGCGCGCTGCGGCTCAGATCACGGTGCGCAACCCAGCCCCCCACAATTTGTATTGCCCCTGCCCCACTCACGCTCTCGACGCTCCCAGGCAAAGTCTAAACCTCGCCCCGCACGGGGGTCACCTGCCCAGCCGCCGCGCTATTTCGGCGGCCAGCCCGTTCCAGAAGCGGCCGCGCGGTCCTTCTCCGGACGCGCCCCCTGTCCCCGCCGCGCCCCCTGTGGGCCTGTGCGTGGTGCGATGGGCAGGGAACCCGCTGTGGGGTGGGATATAATGTGTGTGGGGGGATAGGAGGGAATCCCATCCCACGGTTTGTTCGCCTTGACTACTTACTGCCTCCACCGTCCTCGTCCTGCGTTGAGCTTGCTATTCTCTCGCGTCCGCCGTCTCGACTACTGCTGAAGTAAGAGCCACTTCTCGCCCGCGACAACACTCGAATCGCTATGTGTGTCCTCTGCCGTGCCGCCGCTCCCACCGCTCGCGCGTCCTCGCGCGCCCTGAGGCAGTCCCCGAGGCAAGTCCGGACGCTGTACACGGACAAGCCGCACGTCGCGCACGGCGTACGTCTTCCTATTCTTCTTTCCTTCTCTATGAGTTTCGTCTGAAACATCTGGCGGTTGCCCTCCCCTATGCAGAACTTCCCCTTCAGCTACGAGAACAAGCGGAAGTTCGCGGTCAAGTACACGGGCGCCGTCACGACGTTCTTCCTCATCCCCTTCATCGCCGCGGGCTACCAGATGTATGTTGTCTTCCTCCCCACCCTCTCCCTTCCCTCCTATCCCTTTCCGCCCGCCCCCGCCTTCACCCCTCGTCCCTCTCTGGATATGGACACTCCGCTAGATCTCAGCGCTGATACCCAGATCGACCGTCACTTCAGCCGCAAGTCCACTGGCGGCGCGGCTTGAGAGCTTCGTGCAGGCGTACTGCGAGGGCGCGCTGAGGCATCATCCGAGGGTGTGAGGGCCGTCTCTTATCCTGTGTCTCTGTATCTGTGTATCTGTATATTGTGGTTGGTTCTCGGAACGAGGAGGACGATGGGAGGGGCGTTGGGGCCGGACTCGGATGAACTCAGGGGCGCACTGGTGAAGCTGCTTAATAACGCAATGTATCATAGAAGCCATTCAATCCTGTTACTGTTGAACTGATTCCTGTCCTATACGCGATGCGAGAACGAACGACGACGTAACGCTAGTGAGCGTATGTCGCCGCGGTCAGAGTAAGTTTGGTCGCAAATGTTTCGACGCTGACTACTGGCTGCTTGCGGCGAGCGCTTCTGTGATCAAGTCTTGTTCGTATCTCGTGACGTCATTGCTTAATCGGGGGAATAACCTCACGAGGAAGTGCTTCACGTTCTCTTTCTTCTCTAACAAAACGTCCGTGTTTCCTGAACCTTCCAGGTGGATAGTGAGATCCGCAAGTGGATGGGTATGATTGTCCCCCGAAGCCCCCAGTCACATGGAAGTAAGGCGCGGGGACATGAGCATGGGAGTAGCTTTTTTCCAGCGGTTCAAGAAGTAAGAAAGCACCTAGTCACAACTCAGGTTGGTATAAATGCATAGTGGTAGCGGACAAACAGTGGCCCATCGAGTCCGAGCGCGCTTTCGCGACGCCCCGTTGGTCAAACCCATGACGTCATCTTTCGGCGCCTGCCGGTAACCTTCCGACCTCATGCGAGACGGTGAGCGGGCCCCGCCCGTCGCTCTTCCCATCACCCATGTCGACCAACCTCTCCCATCTCCCTTACCTCTGCCCTTCTTACTACCCCCGGCTGCTGTTGTTGTACTATCACTTCCTCCACAATGACCTCATTTCAATGTCAAACGTTTTTCACACATCGTTTCGCCTTGGCGAGTGAAGACAAGCTTGAATTTATGTGGCTGCGCGAGCACCTTTGAGCAGGTCAGGGAATGTATGCGCTGCATATCGCGAAGTGGATTTCGGGCGAAGGTATGTTTGTTATCGCCTTTGCATGTCACCTGCGATCTCATTGCAATTCGATGCAACCCCTGATAAGGAGTGAGGCTCGGTATATGAGCGAAGTGGGCCAAATGTCGTTGCATAGTTGCGTCGGCTCCCCCTAAACCTCAAACGATGGTGGAGTTTAGTGGATGTCAAAGGCGTTGCGTCGAGGGCAAAGGCTTTCCGTGAGCGTTCCGCCGCCTATATGCGCCTCGAAGGTCAGAAGCCTGCCGTCGCGGACAGGACAGGCGCAGACTCCAGCATTCCGTCCATCCGTCCCGCTCCCTACCCAAATCGGGCTGTCCGCCCGAACATCTTCCTCGAAATGCAGTCCGTGACGTCTTTGGTGAGTATCGCCGGGCTTGACGTCCTCCGCCCGCACTCACGTCTTGTCCACATGGGTCGTTGCGATGAATGCCGCGCAGCCCAAGCCCGCCCGTCCATTTCCCACATTGTCCGTCGGTTCTCATGTCATGCCCGCCAAGCTCACTCCCCGGTACTTTCTTCAACCCCGACGTCATCTCTCGGTCTTCTCGCAATGAATGCTCAACACTTATGCCCGCGTGGGCTATCGACGCTTTGCACCCGGCGCGAGGGCATGTGTACTACAGAGTGCGGAAACCGCGGAACCTAGAGACTCATGCGCGCGGTGCACTTCGGGGGCCCCGGGACGTTGCGTCACTATGGACCGTCTGAGCCCCCCATTTTCAGTGAAGACGAAGCTCTAGCTACACCGGGCGCATACATGGCGTCCCCACCGAGCATATCACGCGCCAGAGCATGTGAAGACATCCAACTTCCGTTGCTTACAGACCCTGTATGTCGTCCCATCAGCCCCAAATCAGCCCTATAGACGGGTGCTCATGCGTATGTTTTTGATACCCACCACTCCCTAATTGCGTTCTAATGTGTTTGGACAGACGCAGAAAAGATATTACCGGGCCTCTTGTCCGAGGGCCTAGATCGGCCCCGAGACCTTGTGCGGGTGGAGCAGTATGCGGTGCCGACCAGCAATGTTGGTTCTGGTGCGTCCCCTCCGTGCCTGTCCGTTCTCGCACCTGACCGAGGCCCATCTAATCGCATGCAGATGTCTCTAACAGGCTGCCCTTTGCGTTAACGCACACGCGATCGGGCGCGATTTTCCTCCGCGGCCCGCGAGGTAAACAGCACACAGCGAGCATCAATCGATCGGCCCCGCCGTCCAGGGATGGCCAGCACTGGTCTTCTTTCGCTCGTGCCCTCTCCGTACGTGTGTACCTCTCAGATGTTCGCAATCATCCATCCCCGGACGCGCTCCCCCAAGCTCGGAACGACAGGCGCTCGGGAGAATCGAAGCTTCCTTGGGATCCTGGGTACTCCACGGCGCGTCCTCGCGCAGCACGCCAGCGTGCGCTGTCGCGATCACGCGATGGACGGGCCGCCCCTTCGAAAGTCCGCTGCTAACCTTTCGCACCAACCTCGTGGTGGCTGGCGGTAGTCACGACAGACAGAACATATGGCAGCAGTACTCAGCTGGTCACCGACATGCCTCACGGCGTTCCGGCACTATCGCGGTGTGCGCCCGTTAAGGTTCCAGCCCCTCCGGTGCTGCAACGCTCGACGCAAACTCTCGGAGTACAGAACGCAAAACTAGAACACACCAAGCCTTCCTTCATTTCCGGCGTTCGGCCCCGGAATGATGCGCCTTTGGTGGCACGCTGTACCGCGCGCAGACGGGTGAGAAGCGCATTGTCTTATCCGTCACCGGTGCGTGCGTGGAGCCTACTGCTGTGATCAGTTCCAAACTTACGCTCCTGTGGTTTTTTTTTCAGTTGCGCAACTATAGCCCGCCCGCCGTCGTTAGGACAACACAAACATACACGCACCACGCTGCGAGACGAGAGGCCTAGACCGCGGGCGAAAATGGGGGTGGTGCGTAGCGTTCCTCCGCGCACCGAAAACGAATCTACATCACGGACCCACACGCCCCCGCACGCAGATGGCGCTGCGATGGCGGGACCCATGTCCGTTCTACCTTCCGTTCCCGGCTCCGCCTGCGCACGTGGCTCGCCAGGAACACAACGCACACCTTCGCGCGTCCATGATTCGCTCCTCCGTCCTCCATCCCGGTGGCCAGTCCCTCCCACTACTCCGCGCCCGCAGAGCAAATTTTCACCACACCCGGTTCCCGGGCTTCTTTGCGCGTCGTTGGGTGTCCCCGTGGTGGCGCCGACAGCCTGTTTGGTCGAGATCGACGCCGGTGATTGGACTGCTGCATGTGCTCCGCCCGCGCGCCTGGCCGGGGTTTGGGTTGCTAGCTTCACGGCACTGCGCCGTTCGGGAAACGGGAAACGGGAAACACTGCGCTAGCTACGGGCGGATGCCGGAGGACTCGGTGGGCCCGCACTCCTCGCGCGGCGTGATCAGCCTTCCAGCCCGGCGGGCTCGTCGGGCGGCGTTCGCGCACCCTTTTTTCAATGTATGCATGTATGCATGTTTTTGTCCGCCTGGCCTCCATCCGCTCTGCGCCTTCTCCATCGTGAGTGGCGTCCGAGTGCTATATATTCCGCGCTGGTACCGCCCTGCGTTTCTCGAGCTGCGTCCCCCAGCGCCCCCTCCCCTCCCTTCCCCTTCCCACTTCGGCCTCAAGCCCTCCGTCTCTCCTTCGGTCTTCCACTCCGCGCTTCGCCCGCGGCTGTACTGCTTGCAATCTCCGCACGGTCACCACCACAGCGTCAACATCAACATTCAACGCTAGCGCAATGCACGCGTCTCGAGCCATTCTCGTCCTCGCGAGCCTCGCCGCAGGCGCGCTTGGGGCCACCTACAGCCAGTCCGACAGCCACCAGGGCACCGGCTTCCTCAAGTCGTTCACGCACGAAGCGATTTCGGACCCGACCCACGGCCGAGTGTGAGTTTCCATCTCGCGCGATTTCGCATCGCCTGAGCTGACGCGGAGTTTGCGCGGGCAGAAACTACGTCGACCAGACTACCGCGCTCGCTCAAAACCTGACGTTCGCGAGCGGGGACACGTTCATCATCCGCGCGGACCACACCACGACGCTCAGCGCAAGCGGACCGGGCCGGAACTCCGTCCGGCTGCAGAGCAACAAGCAGTACACGACCCATGTTACGGTGTACGTACCCTCGCGCGGACTCTATGCGCGTCGCGGCGCATCGCATCCCGCGGACGCTAATTTTGTCTCTCCTCCCTCTTCTTTTTCGCTCGCGCCGCAGCTGGAACATCCGTCACATGCCACAGGGCTGCGCGTGCGTACTCCTTCTCCGTATGTCGTGCCAAGTCGACCGGGACTGACATTCGGGGATACTTTGCAGGACGTGGCCCGCGGTGTGGGAGGTCGGGAGCGACTGGCCCAACAACGGTGCGTCCGCCACACCGCACGTCCCACGGCCCCACACCTCCGCGCGGCTCGTGACGCCGCCGCGCGGGCTTCGCTGGGGCTGGTGGCGACGATGGCTGACGCTGAGCTGACGCACGCGCCCCCGCGCCTTTGCTCGACAGGCGAGATCGACATCCTCGAGGGCGTTAACGACCAGAGCCCAAACCAGGCGACGCTGCACACGAGCTCAGGTCAGCTGCTTCTTTCTTCTTCTTGGCCTCTGCTGCCTTGATGTGTGCCCTCGGGACCAGCGCGCTGACGCCCAGGTGTCGTAGGATGCACTATGCCCGCGTCACGCTCGCAAACAGGGTGAGTTCTCTCGCCGCGGCCGGGGCGCTTCCTCGGTAGCGTCTCCGCGCGACCTCCGCTCATGCTCATGTGCCTTGCTTCTTCTAACGTTCCTCGTGCCCTCGATGCGCGCACACGCAAACGCATTCGTAATCACGCGCGCGACCTTCTATCCACGTCCGTATCTGCATCCGAATCGTCCGGGGTTCCATCGCGCGCCGATCTGCAGGACCTCCGTCGGGAACAACTGCGACACCGCGGCGACGAACAACGCGGGCTGCGGCGTGACTGCGCCGGCGACCAACAGCTACGGGCCCTCGTTCAACAGCGCGGGCGGCGGCTGGTATGCGATGGAGCGCACCAACTCGTTCATCAAGGTTTGGTTCTGGTCGCGCTCCTCCAGCTCCGTCCCCTCCGACGTCAAGAATGGCGCTACGTCCGTCAACACCGACAACTGGGTGCGTCCTGTTCCTGGCGCCCCCGCGTTCACGATGTCACGTGGCTAATGCGCGCGCGCGCGTAGGGTACGCCGTTTGCGTACTTCCCGAGCCAGTCGTGCGACATCTCCGAGCATTTCGGGGCCCACAACCTCATCATCAACCTCACCCTCTGTGCGCTCCCTTCTTGCTCCCTTCTCGCGCACTTCTCTGACCTTTCTCTGTATTGCGCGTACGGCAGGCGGTGATTGGGCGGGTGCGGTGTTCAACGCCGACGGCTGCCCCGGGGATTGTGCTAGTGCGTATTATCCCCTATTCCCGAATGTGATCGGTCCGCGGATGCTGATTTCGCGCGTGCGTGCCTGCAGCCTACGTCAACCAGAACCCCTCCGCATTCACGGACGCCTACTTCGACATCCAGTGGCTCAAGATCTACCAATAGACGCGTTCAGCGGTCGTCACTTTCGGCGCAAATACCAGCAGCGACGCGCAGCGCCCTCATTCATTTGAAGTATACACGCGAGAAAGCACAAAGCCTACGAAGCAGTAACGACCCGTCACGACGACCATATGCTATTCTTCTCCGCCTTCGCTCACTCCCATACAAGTGTATCACTCGTTAAGTCGCGCTCATGTACTAGTACTTGTATCATCTGGGTCCGCTGTATGTCCTCGGTCCGTCCTCGTTGTAGCATTTCGAATGCGAGCTGGTTACTCGTTCTGCCCACCATTGTGTGCGTGACACCCACCCCGGGGTTGGTGAATTACGACTAAGTGTTTCGTCAACCAGGTATACTCGCGCCTCAGAAGACTGTCCAGCATCCGAGTCGAAGCTTGTTCGACTTGGAGGTTCAACCCGACATTCACTTACGAAGCGGCTGACGATTCGCCAGCTGTCTAAGGATCGTACTCGTAGAGCGTTCACCGGCCTGGTGGCTTCTGAGGTTATTGCTACTTTGGTGTTACGCCTCGGGCCTAATGACCGGATACGACTTACCACTCAAGTCTTCTCAGGTTTGTATCCTTCTTTTTACGGATCCATATAAGTATTGGGGGAAAAATGGTAATCCGATATGGTGTAGTGGCTAACATTATCGCCTCTCACGCGATAGCCCGGGGTTCGATTCCCCGTGTCGGAACTCTTTTTCACGTGTATTACGTGACTTATGCGGCCCCGAAATGGACGCCAGTCATTCCAGAACTCTTTTCTCAACCGCCATGCTCCATGGACCTCGTTTGCTGTCGCTGCCTTCTGAGCTGCTTGAAAACATTCTCGTCTTCTGTGCGCTCAGCTTCGAGCCGCACTCCATTGCTGCTCTTGCTCAGACATGCCAGCAATTGCGTACGCTTATCTATGATACCGCCGACGGCCACTTATGGCGTTGTCTGTTCTTGACGACGTTTGATGATCCGCGATGGTGCAAACCACATGCGCATGGTTCGAAGGAATCCTTTCAGTACAAGTTCGGCACTTCGATGCTTACCACCTTGACGCTTTGTAGATACGGACTGGCGCCATGCGTTCACGGGGCGAGTATGGGCGGAGGGTTTTCTACGACGCAACGCTCGATCTTTGAAGCTGCCTTTACTCAAGCACAATTTGCGATCTAACCGCTCCGCGTTGTACCCAATCAGTCTCCTCGCGCCTCAAGGAGACCCCAATGCCCACATTCGGCTCCTGACTGCTCTTATCGATGTCATAAGCACCGTCCCTCCTTTGTCCACCCGCCGATTTACCTCAGAGCTACTGCACAATGCTGCGGGGATGTCAACCGAGCAAGGCCGCCCCCGGAATCTCTCACAGCTGCATGCCCGTGCACCTATGGCTCCTCCAGCAGTCGTCCTATCTCCTGCTGAGGAGTCTCTCAACGTCGCGTGGCTGAAGAAAGTGCTTGTAAATGGCCTTCCTTTCTCTCTTTCCCGCGTCATTTCCTATGGATACCCCGGCCCAGAATGGAAGAATCACGTCGAAGGACCCGCGCTCTGCCAATTGACTGCCCTTCTCGGCTTTCTTCCTATTCCCATTGCCGACGTCGACGTCGTTTCAAGTTCGGCGCTTCAGCCTCAAGGTCAAAGCACGTCTCAAACGTCCTCACTACAGAGATCTCACCAACCTTCAGTGGACACAATCGACATGCGAGAGGATGCGCAGCGCCAGACGGTGCGTGAATACGCGCGGCCGCTCGCGTTCAAGATGAGCTACCTTTCTTGTCGGCGGCACTGGGGGCCGTATCTCCGCGTCCTCGACGATGGCCAGGTGGAGAGATGGCCAAGGCATCTTCCAGTGGATATCTCAGGGATGAACACCGAAGCCAGTGAAGATGACGACGATGGCGACGATGACGATGACGACACGGACTACGTCCCTCCTGATGATGCCGCAAGCGACTCTGAAGCGACGCCCGAACCACAGCCAGCCCCAGGAGGGGAGCCCTTAACAGTTCAACGCTCTGTTCCCGGTCCCGAACAGCTCTTCCCGGACTGGACGTGGTTAGCTGCGGCGCGGGTGATTGCCCAATGGAATCTCCACGCGCACGTCGACGCCGCGGATGTTGCGCGGCTGGAAGATTGGAACAACCTCCGTCCAGGAGCTTGGGTAGGATTGTCGCGCCGGGGCAAAGATGATGAAGAGGGAGCAGAACGCGACGGTCGAGCGATTTGCGTAGATGGCTCGCGCGTCCAAGATCGATCGGAGCACGAGTGGGACTGGGCGGGCGTGGAGGGAGTATGGAGGTATGTCGGAATCTTGCCGAGTCCTTCTGCGTCATCCTGATTACTATTCTTACCCTCAGGCGTCTTGTGTGCTGGCTGGATTACGACGACTTGATATGTATGTCCTTGCATATCCTGCTGTGCGGTCACTTTCACTCATTCGTGAATTTCATGACGTCTCAGTTCATAATGTGAGTAATGCATACGACTCATGTAGCATGACATTCTCACAGACGCCTTTCAAAGTCCTACGGCGCGTTCGCAGATGATTCCCTTGAAGAAGCCTGGATCATTGTGCCTATGTCGCTCAGAATCACCGGCTACGGGCCGCCCGCCGTAGCTGCATACCCCGACCGCCCGACTATCTTTGTCGAAGGCGAGATGGGTGGCGCGGGGTGGATAGGAAACATCAGCGTCAATGAAGAGGACATCCGGCGAACCAAAGGTTCTGTCAGTATGTTACCTGACGGGGGCGTGCGATGGTCGCTGGTTAGTCTGCCCTCCCATTTGTTCTGCTGTCATCTAGTGAACGCCCTGACCGGTGCGGAGATCTTCTTTAAATGGCAGACATCCACAGCACCCCAGTCTGTTGAGGAAGAGTGGGCTTCGGAAGCCGTCCAGTTAGGCGGAGTCGGCTCCGCAATGGGTTCCCTGGGAATGTGGACCGGCGCACACCACGAGGACGGTGACCCGCTCGGTACGTCATCGTCAGCGCGCCCGTGGATGACTTATCTCACTTTCTTCTTCTCGTTCTGCTCTTGCTAGGCGTTTTCTGGCAATGGCGTGTGGGCTGAATTGTACACCGCATGTCGAAATCCTGCGTTGTCACTGCGGAGAAGCTCGAGTCGGAGCGGGCACGCGATGCACGTTGGCTCCGAAAACTTCCTTTCTTGTGCGAGGCTCGCATGCCGTACACGCTGCGGTTAAACTGAATACGCACCCACATGTACAGTATAGTTCCTCGATCGATCGAAGCCCGGGCTCTGCCCCGGTCAGCTTACCTCACCCTAAACTTTACCGCGGCAGTCCGCCGTTCAAAGCCCTATCGTGTCTTTCTCTCAGCGTAAAGCCGAACCTTCCTCCGTGCCGGGCAAGGTGGCCCTGCCAGAGTTGGACCGATACTCGCACCCAGAGGGCGATCAGTTGATGACTGGCCAGGCTCGTGTCCCACGTCAGCCTTCCTCAGACCATCCGGCGTACTCATGCACCCATCTACCGGAATGCTTCCTGAGTTTCTATCTCAGTCTAGGCCCCGCTTCGCCTGTACGGGAACGCTTACGTCCGAGCACAACTCGTGGTAGGCGAGCGACGTTCGGATGGGTCGTGCGGTACCGAAGTTGTACGGGCGGTCATCTGGAGAGGCTTCTTCATTAGCGACTACGAATGCGGCTAGTCCGATTGGTCAGGGACGCACAAGGGCAATGGCGAAAGCGGCTGCCCGACTCCAGCTCCTAAGCGGAATGCGAAGGAGCCGTCGCTCAAAGGTATTCATTGTCATGAGAATGGTATGGATCGGCGTACATGGGCAGACGATCACGAGCTCCGAGAAAGTACGATAACATGCAATCCCTAAACGTCAATCCTCAAGCTCAACAATCGGGCTTCAAAATAGCCAAGATGCCCCGACCCGGACAACAGTCAGACGAGACGCACCGGGCGCAAACGATGCTGCTTACAACCGCGACACCGGTCCCTGCTGCCTCACCGCGCCTACCGCCTGCGCGCCGACGTCCCGCCACCACGTCTCGGCCGCCTCGTCCGCGTCGTAGAGGAACTGCGCCTCATTCTTGCGCTTGTCTGCCCACTGGTTCTGGCTTCCCTCCAACGCCTCGTCCTGTGCACCCCCGCGCAATCGCCGGAGTTCTATCTCCATCGCGCGGCGCATGTCGGCGTCGCGCGCCTGCTGCTCTGGCCCGTCGGGCAGGTGGAAGATCTTCTGGTTGAGGCGAGATTGGTTTTGCGTCTCGGCGGTGCGAGGGAGGCGGAGATCCTCGTATGCTTGGAGGAAGGTAGGAAGCTGAGAGGGGTGGGAGAGGTGGGAGAGGAGATTGCCGAGAACGGCGCCATCTTCGATGGCCATCGCCGCGCCTTGTGCGCGGTAGGGCTGTAACGGACAAAGCAGATGAGTGAGTGCGCACAAAGGACAACCAGTGAAAGACGCACGAGCATCGGATGGCAGGCATCGCCAAGAAGGATGACACGGTAGGAAGGATGTATCCATTTCTTGAGCGGCTTACGGTCCATGAGCCGCCACTTCAGCGTCGAATCGACGAAGCTGAGAATCTTGCGCAAGCTACGGAGCGCGGGTGTCCAGCATCTTACGTGAACAGAGCTCGAGGCTACAGGAAAGACGCCTCCGCTCACCGCGGCTCAAAGTCGGCGAAGTCGGCGCGCATTTTCTCAGCGCTCCCTTCGGCCGTCCACGACTCGACGGAGCCGTCGTCAGGGTGGGCGAGCACGACGTTGAACTCTTTCTTCGCTCTCTGTGCAGGTCTGGCGTGAGTGCTGGCAGTAGACGACAAAACGAGGAACGGGCAACGAACGATGTTATACGCCATCACGTGTCGCCTTGGACCCATCCAGCCCGTCATGTCCGGAACGTCGACAAATTCTCGTAGCTCGGGGTCGTTCAAAAGGAGATCGGATGGCACTATCGCGCGATACACCGCGTCCCCGGTCGGGTCGGCAGGATTAGCATATCCGAGCACGACCTGCTGGATGAGGCTTTTCACGCCGTCCGCGCCAACGACGAGGTCGCCGTGAACGATTTCTCCGCTCTGAAGAGTGATAGATGGGGCGTCGGAATCAACGGCCGTGACGGTGGAGTTGAGTCGGAGCGTCATGAATGGTTCGGCGAGGTCGAACAAGAGCTTGTGTAGATCCGCGCGGTGAATATGATAGTAGGGCGAGCCGTACAATTCCTCCATGTCTGTCCAGCTGGTATACGCGACTCGCTCACCCGTCTCATAGCGCCTGAGAACGATTGCCTCCGGACGGACGCCCACGGCCTCGAGCGCGAACCCCGCACCCCATCGGCGCAGCAGGCGGGACATGTTCGGGGTGACTTGGATGCCTGCGCCCACCTCCCCTATCGCTGGCGCTGACTCGAAGAGGGTGACTCGGTGGCCAGCTTTTCCCAGACAGTGCGCCGCGGCGAGCCCGCCCATACCACAGCCAACGATGAGCACATGGAGCTGATGAGGCGCTGTGCGGCCGCCGTAGAGGATCGTACGCAGCGAGGCGCCTTTGACATTGGCAGCGTGATGGGAGGTGACCGGGGGCGGATTAGCGGCCATAGAGGGAGTAAGCACGAGGGTAGAGGGCTGATGGGGAGAATGGGCCGTGGCATTGACAGAGGTGTGAACACGGGTTGAAATACAGGCAGGAGGATAAACTGTTTTAGCGCTCTAATTGCGAGCGTGTACGGGTGGGGTGACGTTCGCCCAGCCGAGCGCCTGAAGGAAGCACAGAAGAGGTCCGCGTGAGCAAAGAAGCAAATGGGTCCTTAGCATGCACGCGTCGCTCACCTGATGTCGCTGAAGCCGGGAGGTGCGCGGTTGCGCGCGAGGGCGAGCCTTGCGATGCAACAAACGTCATGGTGAGCTGCTCATCCTGCACCGTCCGGTGCTGAAGGCTTGCAGTGTCCAAGTGGCATGGATTCACGAGGTAAAGAACTCATCTCACCCGCAGCATGCGTGATCAAATACTCTGGTGGTCGTCTGTGCGTCGTTCACGTAGGACCATCATGACCGAAGGCTCGCTGCTGAGCGGAGACTAAGCCGGGGTCATCTCAGATGATCGGCTTGGGAAGACAACATATCGTAGGCAGGTGTGGGAAGGAGATGTAAGATGGAGGTATGTGGTAGAAAAGACCTGGTTGGTGAAGCGTCGAGCTGAGCGCAGTCATCGTCGGAGTTATCGCCTGGTAACCGTCTCCGTGGGAATGACGCGTGACGTCATAGCATGTGACCGAGCAAAGCGCGAGTTCGACGGGCCGTTCAGGACGTCGCTCTTGGCGACTTCGTTCAAGTCTCCCCTGCCACCTAGTTGCTGTACGCTCTTCTATCGCAGCGCTCAGTTAAGAAAAGGAAGGCGGTCCAGTGTATACCCAGCGTTTGAGGCTTAATGGCTTCGTGTATAGACGAGAATGCCCTCGTGGAGTCGTCATCCTCAAACCTCTCCGCCACCCCAACACGCGTCGGCTACCTGATTGGGATTTAACAAGTATTTCACCGGAAGGCAGACTCAGTATCATAGTAAGTTTACCATTAGCTATTTCTTGCCCCAAATATCATACGTATGAGCCAGAGATATGAATATTGAACTTCAACGAAAGGGTTCGCCCAGCGACCCAAAAATCCCACTGTACAACTGATGCACTACACAGTAAATAACCGAATAAATGACCAGGCTCATATAGGCTCATCATATTGGGGTAGTTGCTCTGTGGTTGCCGAAACATGGGCGTGCAGCTCCGCGAGCTGCCTCCGAAGCGCGCCAATTTCGACCTCCAGTGCTCCAACCGATGTCGCTGGAGCGCTGCCCAGATCAGAGCTCCCCAAATGGCTTGATATCATGCCTCCCCCACTCTCTTCCTGCTCCGAAACGGGACGCAGATCCCTCATTCGCTGCTCCAGGAAGGCAATCCTGTCCGCCATGTCCGCTTGTGCTTTCATAGAAGATGTTCCGGTCTCAGAAGGGGGAGGAAGTCTGGGTAACTCTGTGCGTGGGGTGATATTGTTCGCGCCTATAGAATTACGAGTTCACGTCATTGACAATTTTTAATTTGAACGTAAGAACCCACTCACCTCCAGTAGGGGACAACGCTTGCAAGCGTGCGCGGTACGGAAAGGGCTCAACATCTCCCCATGACCCGGGCGTCTCATCTATAAGGGCCCGTCTCTTTGTGGATGAAGCGGCATTTCTTGCAGTGATGCGAGAGGAAGTCCGTGAACGGCGGAGGAGGACGAAAAGGAGGGCTCCGAGCGTGGCGATGCCAATCACCCCACCTAAAACTCCTCCAACTATTGCGCCGACATGACTCGAAGACGATGCGGCCGAGGAAGACGACGCGACTGAGGGAGGAGCGGAGGTGGATGATGGACGACCGGAGGGGGAGCTAACTGTGCTGGAGCTCATCGTTGTAGTGTCTGTCACTGGTTGCGAGGTAGGACCATCGTCTTCAACTTCGGCTGTGTAGACAACGTAGTCGAAGAGGATGAGCGACGGGTCGCTCCCACTGGCAGATACCATGAATGTGTGCGTTCTGTTTTCCAACCCCGTCTGGCTAAATAGTGGTTGCCTGTATGCAATCTCCGTGCTCGAGGAATCGGGTGTATGTTGATATGAGCCACGCTGAACATTATCGATCCAGAAGGTCATGTTGATGAATGTCGGGTCGGTTCCAGGGATGTTATTCGGAACGATGAAGTATCCATATACAGCGGTTCCCGCGAACGTGACGGTAGCGTTCGCTGCGCTCTCATTCCAAGGTCGGTATGTCGCATCGTGCCACGTACCGTCGACGACCTGGTCGACATCAATAGGTGCGCCTGGCTTGATGCTACATGGGACGCAGGACGTTCCTTGTCGCCATATATCGGGAGGCGAGTAAATGGGTTTTATGCCTGTGATGCTGTCTCCAAGCTCATCGTCAATTGTACGGTTGACCGAAAGCGCGTTTGCGAGGATGATAGGTAAAAGTGGAGCGACGAAGGGTGGGAGGAACACTGTAGCCAAGTACAAGCGGGATATCATGGGGGAAAGAGCGTGGGTGCTGCTTGTCGCGGCTCGCTGGGACGTCGTTAGAGAACTTAGTAGTTTGAGTCATTGATAGATAACCGCGCGACCATGTCACTTGGGCAGAACCGTATCAGCTTCGTCATCAGTATCGATGGCGCCGCGTTGCAGAACGCTGGGCGTACCGTGAGTATATCGTGTCCTCCCATAACGTTGAGACGAAGGCTGTCTTCTCGCCGATTAGCCCGATGCATCGTGCTCTGGTCTAATAGGTGCTGAGAACCGTTGTAGTGGATCTCACAAGAAGGAACATCAAGTTCAGTAGTCCATATCTCGTCGAGGAATTATGAAACGAGTTCCTCATACTATCAGCTGAGGTATCGCTCTCTCACAGCTTTGCCACTACGGGCGGTTTCCCAGTGGGAGCTTTATATACCACCAGTGACGCTAGTCCTGGCGCACGTTTGCTAGCCTACGCCCTACATAAGCTCTACGGTGAGACAGCAACCGAGTTATATGATTATACATTGAATCCGAGTGATTTGTCCTCACCGTTTAGAATACGAAACTTCCCTGCCACGAAGGCGATACATCCGTGACGCCATCGGGCACGTTACGCCGTGGGATTCAAACCTTCCAAATGTCTGAGCGCTAGCAGTGAGTCAAGCTCATTCGGACCCGACCATACCACATCGTTCGTATTATGAAGAGGTTCAGGTTGTTTCCTACGAGATGGCTGTTGAAGCTGAGGAGGAAGACCGCAATTTAGGCAACCTAAGCGCCGAGCGTCCCCATGGGCTCGTTGCGTGACGTCATTGCGCGTGCCAGGGCGGCTTGCAAATACCGAGTCGAACTTCGGCTGAGATCCCGGTGCTCAATGCGGAGCTCTACAGCTTGTGACAAGTCTGTGAAGAATAACGACGAGAATGACTCTGGCATTGCTGTAGAGAAGATCCAATCGAACGTTCAATTATAAAGCACGGGTATATCGTATCGACAATTTCCTTCAGGCTACTACTTATGCTATCACCTTAGCCCATGTCATGATGCAAGCGCGTCGTACTGCGGCAGCTGCTCCGTCCGCTCTTGAGCGGCGAGGCGAGCATTCAGTTCGGCAAGCTCTCTCCAGATCGCATTCATCTGCGACTCAACTCCTCCAGCCACTCCCACTGTCCCAGTCATGGTCCCCGCATCTTGGCCCAGTCCCTCGTCGCCCCCGCCATCACGCCTTGCCGGAACGTCTACACCAGTTCTTGTGTATTGCTCCAGCACACCTATTCTGCGCCTCAGGTCTGCGTGTTGCTGTTGCGCGGAAGGTGCACTTGTTTCGGTTAACGGAGAGAGGGCGGATTTTGAAGGAGGGACGGAAGCGGAAACAAACTCTACGTTCCCGCCGAGTGAGCGAAGAGACACGGGCAGACAGTTTGAGGAGAGCCCTCACCTCTAGGCGAGACGCCCTCAGGCGCTCCGACGTTATACGGAAAGGGATCCACCGTTGTGACTGCCAACCGGCGCTGAGCCGATAGCTCGCGTGGAAAGCTCCCGCCGCCCTCCGATGTTGGCTGTTCTTTTTCTGCGATGCGCCTCGAAGATGCCCGTGTACGCCGAAGGAGGAGAACAAGGAACGCTACGATGGAGATGACAGCAACGCCCCCTACCACTGCCCCAACAATGATGCCGACGTGGGAAGGAGACGTAGTCGAAGAATGAAGAGAAGGCGGAATGGTGGTGGCTAAGACAATGGAGCCGGTGCTTGTGGTGATAGAAGTGGACGTTGTTGGGTCAGCAACATCTTCCTCCGCCGTGTAGACGGCGTAGTCGAAAAGTATGAGTGATGCGTTCGTCCCACCGGCAGATATCAACAACGTGTGAGACTTGTTCTCCAATCCCGTCTGGGTGAATAGAGGTGCATTGTAGTCGACGACCATACTGTTGAGGTCGGGTGCGTGGAAAAACGGAGGACCCTGCTGTACCCCATCCATCCAGAATGTCATGTTGAAAATGAATTGATTGGGCCCAGGAGCGGCGTTGGGGACGATGAAGTATGCGTACACGGCCGTGCCTACAAACGTGATGCTGACGCTCACTGGGCCTTTGCCATCGGGAGGGAAGTATGTCGCATCATGCCAAGTTCCGTTAAAGACTTGACTGAGGTCGATGGGGTCATTCGGCAGGAAGGCGCAAGAGGTGCACGTCGCCCCTTGATTCCACTTCCCTGAAGGCAGGTACACCGGCTTGAGGCCTGTGACGTTGTCGCCGAATTCGTCGTCGATTGTGCGGTTGACGGAAAGCGTTTTAGCGAAGAGAGGGGAGAGGTAGAAAGAAAGAAGCGAGAGCCGGATGCCTACCAGGGCCACCGTGTGGAGGGAGTGCATGGAGAGAGACGCAATCACGCGAATCTGTTCAACACTGGAGTCTTGGGTCATAAGAAAGCTATGCAGGCGCACGGAATGATTGACGTCTGTCCTAGTGACATTCATGTGGCGCCGCTGTATCAGCGCGATCATCAGTAACAGTGCACTTCGGCGCATGTGAGTACAGACATACCGTCCTCAGGTCGCCGAGCCCCTCCAATACCAAGGTGGCTCATCCATACTCAAGCTGCCATTGTACAGCGGCCTGGAAACCTAGTGCCCGGGCAAGACTATACCTAGCATGGGCATTGGCGGAAGCGGAGCTGACTGAAGTGCGCAGTGTGAGACTGCGTAGAAAAGCTATGCGCTGCTACTCACCTGTCCATCGAGCTGTCGTCGTCGTGATCGGAGCCCAAACTCCATCAGAATTTGACAGTAATGGCAAAAGCAGTTTAAATAGGTGAACGGGATTAATCGCACATGCAGAATGTTGAGGTGTTGATGCACAGAAACGTCCATTTATCGTACTAGACAGCGACAAGCCATTGTATTCACGCTTGGTTATTCCCTAATTGACAGACAAACGAGAGGCCATATAGCCTGAGAACGAGTTAGCACGCACACGCAGAGACACGAGAAAGTAACGTACAATGTTCACGACCTGGACAACGGCGCTCCGCCGTTCATTTCATTAATCCGGCCTCGACAGCGTCGAAGGTATGCGCCGCGCCATCACCCATATTCTCCCTTTTCCACGGCGTTGACGGAAATCAATCTTTTAGAGAACATAGCACTAGTTGCGGCTCCTCTCTAGCAACTCTTTCCTCTTCCCCACTCTCGAGTCCTCCCGCGGCTCCCAATTCTATATACTATGACTCACACGGGACATTCTCCTACTGGCCACGGAACACAATCTCTCCCTCTTTACATCGTGATCCTCTTTGCCATAGAACCGGAGTTTTTCAGTGTCCCGTTTCGTGCGTGGCCCAAGAGATGCGTCGTATGTGTATACAGAAGGGCGGAATCCCAAGTAGCACTGGGTTATCGAACGCCAGCCTGGGTCTTCAAGACGGACATTGCTGCGGTTTTGGTGAGCAACACGGTGTCAGGCAAGTAGTGAAGGCTCAAGTTGGTGCATGTGGAGGGAAAGAGAGGTGAGGGGGTGAGATCTAAGATTGGACACAGGAGCGTAGGACGGTTCAGACACTGCGTTGCGCACTCGGATCAGTAGTATGCCGGACGCTGGCAAGCCTGCCGCCGTCTGCCGAATATTGGCGGAGCTTAATTTAGTCACAGCGGAGTTTAAGTGACTTCATCGCTATTCTAAACATCGCGCCAGAACACTCTCGAAGTCTTACCCATAGTCATGCAAAAGCAAAAAGCTATCACCAACAAATCCCGGTGAATACTATCACAGAAGTACACCCTACATCATCTCGTACTGTGGCAACTGGTCCCCTCGCTCCTGCGCGGCCAAACGCATGTTCAGCTCCTGAAGCTCCCTCCAGAGCGCCTCCACCTCGGATTCAATCCCACCGGATACCGTCGATTCCCCACCAATCTCGGATGCCCCACCCAGTCTTCCGCCGCCCCCGCTGATGTCACTGTTTTCTGGGAGATCGATGCCCAGGTCCCTAATATGTTGCTCAAGCAGCATGATCCTCCGCTTGAGCTCGATCTGCTCTGCTTCGGAAGATACACCGAACTGCGATGATTGATACTTCGCCATTTTTGAGCTCGGAACGATGCGAACTGCCCCTGTATAGTAAAACTGCGCTAAGAGGAAATAAACGCATGGCAGTGTCGGCGAACATTCTCACCTCCGGACGAGAGTCCGTGTATCACCCCTGCGCGGTACCGAGATGGTTCCACGCCTCCAAAAGGCAAGCGACGTCCCCCGAATTGCTCGTTTGAGAACATACCGATGTCCGAGGACCGAATCTTCTCCGAGACGAGTTCGCGGAACGACCCACGCCCGCGCCGGCGGATAAAGAACAACGCTCCGAGCGCAGCCGAGATTATGGCAACACCTCCTACTACGCCTCCGATAATTGCGCCAGTATGGCTGGAGTGAAGAACGGGATTGGGTGTAGCAGGTGAATGGACGGACGTTGAGTTCGTAGTAGATGTTGGAATGGCAGTGTTAGAACTCGTGAATGAGGAATTTGACGTCGACCTGGGTGACGTCGTAGAGCTCGCTGCGTGGATTGCAGACGATAGGGATGCCGAATCGATAGCCGAAGATGACCCAGTGGAAGTCGGCGGGTCGGTAGGGTTCGGGATAGATGTGCTCGAGCTCACAGCCGAAGTCGACGCCTGGGCCATGGAAACTTCATCATCCGCCTCAGCGGTGTAGATTGCGTAGTCGAAAAGGATGAGAGACTGATTAGCTCCGCTCGCAGTGATCAGTAGCACATGCTCCCGGTTATCTAAACCCGTCTGGACATACAGGGGCTGCTTGTACGCAATATCAGTCGAGGGACCGGGTGGGTGCGTAAATTTGCCCATTGGTGTCCCGTCCATCGAGAAGCTCATGTTGACAAACGTGACGCGGGAATGAGGGAGGGTGTTCGGGACGATGAAGAATGCGTACACTGCCGTGCCGGTGAACGGGATGCTGATACTCAGTGCGCCTTCCGATCGGTCAGGCCGGTACGTCGAGTCGTGCCATGTCCCTTGGAAGACCTGGCTGACGTCGATGGGATTACCGGGCTGGATGGTGCAGGGGCCACAGGCAGAGCCTTGGTTCCATAGGTCCGTAGGGGCATACGTTGGCTTGATACCCGTGACACTGTCCCCTAGTTCATCGTCGATTGTGCGGTTTATGAAGGCGGCGTGTGCATCAAGGAAGAACGGGGATGAAAGAATGTGAGCGATGCACCATAGCGCTAGGAATACTGCGCGGAGGGAGCGCATGAGTAGGTCAAATACGAGGGATGCACGTCGATTCCTCGCCGCGTTGTTCCTCTTATAGTGAATGATACGAACAACGTTGACTGATAGGATGGTGTTCTACGACAACACGATGACAGAACCATATCAGCCCAATGATGCACAGAAAACATTGCAAGTAGGAGCAAACGCTTACCAGTCGCTGTGACAGCTACTTGACTATGTGTGTGTACCTTCGAAATGAGCCAGAATCGTCTCACGTTCAACGATACGACCCTCGCGCATGGCGATAGTCATTGCATGCCCGTTGTCAGCTTGAGCCGGTGCTCTGGTTCTTGAGTTGCCGTCACTGTGTTGCCATGCCTCCACGAACTAGTTGGCATTATGGCGGAACTCAGTTTGCGGGTTCTCTTCCACATCATTCGAACCCCGAGTCCGCCTCAACCGAGCATGGAAGAACGTGGCGACGAAACATTGACAGCATTTTCTCGTTCTCTAAATCCAACGCGATAGATTGAAGATACATCTACATACCCAGGGGATGACGGTACGTCCAAAGTTCAGGCGTGCCGAAGTCGGATGCGAGCACAAATCCTGTGCAGGCCATCCGTAGCAGGATGCGCAGGCTCGTACACTGGAGCAAAAGGTGAGCGCGGACGGCAAAGATAGACGAGCAAGCTCACCTAAATACTCACATCTACCCGCGCTGCACACGGTGCTCACAGTCATAACAGCGGCTCGGCCCTATCCCTCTCTAGCTGTGCGATCTCGCCCTCTCCCGAAGCACCCTTGCCAAACGTGCGCGCCCCAACCTCGCGTCACCGACCGCCCGCCGCCGCATCCGCATCGTATGCGAGCTGCGCCTGAGTCTTCCTGTTCGCCTGCTGGTTCATGCTCCTTCTCGTCCCCTCCTTCTCACTCCCCGTCCCCACGCACGCGCAATTGCCCCTCTCTCAGTTCCCTCATCTTCCTCTCCATCGCCCTCCTCATATCCTCAGCGTCTCTCCTCTGCGCCTCTCCATCTGGTGAGTGGGAGATCCGCTGGTTCAGTTTCAGCCGTTCTTGTGTCCTCACTGTGCTCGGGAGCCTGAGATTTTTGAACACTTGGGAGAAGAGGGGACGCTGGGCAGGGAATAGAGGTGGGAGGGGAGGGCACGGTCTTCGATGGTGCAGACGTTCATTTATCGTGCTAGACAACGGCAAATCGACATTGTATTCACGTCGAGTTATTCCCTAGTTGACAGACAAACAACAGGTCATGTAGTCTGAGAAATCATTAGCATGCACACGCAGACACACGAGGAGTAAAGCAACGTACGATGTTTACGGACTGGATAGTGGCACCAGGCCGTTCACATCACGAATCCGGTCTAAGTAACGTCAAAGGTACGCCCTGCTTCATCACCCCTCTGCCACGTCGTCCATGTCGTCCACGGAAATCGGAGTATATCACATTAATTGCGCCTCCACTCCACTTCTTTCTTTCTCCTACAACTTCCCATCTTATGCGCTGGTACTCACAGTCTCAATGTTCATTGTCTCGATTTCGACGCAACGTAATACCGTGCAGTCTGTGCAGAAACCATCAATCAAGCAGAGAATGCCCTAGCCGGCGTATGGGGAGGAAAAGAGAGGCGAAGGGATGAGATCTGAGAATGAACACAAGACGTTGTAGAATGACACTCCACGTTGCTTGCCACTCGTATGCCGGGCGCTCGCAAGCCCGCCGCAGTCCGCCAATTTGCCACCAGTATCGGCGGAGTTGAATCGAGTCATAGCGGAGTTACGAGCGAATTATCGCTACTCTTGTTGAGGGTATAGGGAGACGCGCCGCGGCCTCGGGCCGGGCACGTCTGCAACGCGGATGCGTCGGCGTGGGCCGAGCTCCGCGTGCGAGGGGCAAAGGCGCTCGCAGCGCGCGGCGAGAGCGCTTGCGGGTAGGAGGAGGGTAACGCGCATGCCATATGAGGCAGGCACGTCGGTGGTCTTGCCATAAAAGGCGCACGGCGCCGAGGTGTGTTCTTCATTGGGGTTTATTTCTTGTTTGGGCTTTCCCGATCGTTTGCTCTCGTGTACGTGCGCAGACTGGTTGGGGTTAGACTCGTGTTGTGGTGTGTTGTGTCTCAAATTTTCCTCGTACTTTAGCGGAAGCGCGCGCGACCGCTCACCTCACCCGTTCGTATCCCGCGGCGTGAGGTGAGCCGGTCTCGACGCTTCCTACGCTACTATTGTTTACTTACTCGTAGCCTACAGACTGACGGCTACGCCGTACTTAGGTTAGCATCAAATACATTACCCGTTCGTATCCCGCGGCGTGAGACTGACGGCTACGCCGTACTTAGATCCGCTTCGAAGCCTCTCACGCCTAACATAACCTTAAAAACTCTAATCTAAACGTTTCGACGGAACTCTATGAAGTGCAGGGGAGTTGGTTGATTCCGCTATCACCACCAAGTCCCAACGAATGTGATCACAGAAATACATCGGTACCCTAAATCATTTCAACATACTGAGGCAATTGCTCCCCTCTCTCCTGCGCGGCTAAACGCACGTTCAGCTCCTCAAGTTCTCTCCGAAGCGCGTCCATTTCTGACTCGATCCTGCTAAAGGTTCCCCCTAACTCAGATGCCCCGCCCAGTCTTGCGCCGCCTCCGCTTATATCACCGTGTTCTGGGAGATTGGCGCCCATATTCCTCATGTGCTGCTCGAGCAGCGTGATCCTGCGCCTGAGCCCGATCTGCTCTGTTTCGGAAGATGCGCCGACACGCGAATGTTGATACATTGCGGACTGGTTCCTCTCCGAGACGAGTCCATGGAATGACCCATGCGCGCACCGCCAAAGGAAAAAGAACAGCGCGCCGAGCGTTGCGATCACGGCGACGCCTCCTACATCAGCAATAAATTCGCTCCCATTATTGTAACTTACGCTCATTTTACCCTCTCTAACGGCTGACATGGGGTGCCTGAGCCGTCCTAAATGCGCTTGTAAAGTAGATACAAATCTTGAAACATCTCGGTCATTTGCCAAAATGTTTCATTAGACGAATTTAGACTTACTAAGATGTCAAGGACGGTGCAGAGAGTGATTATAAATATTATGATTGGGACCTTCAATATCTTATAAGGTCACCCAGGCAGACAATGAACCGACAGAGCTTTAAGAAGGGCCACTGGTCCAACGGATTATATGACAAACCCTGGTATAATCAGGTTCAGAAGACAACTTAAGGACGTATACGCAAAGCTCTCATTGAAAGAGGGGGAAAGCAAGACGAAATTCACCCAGATTTTACCTAAGAGGCCACCAGGCAATCAACGCTTCAAAGCTGCCTACGGGTAACAATACGACTCAAGACTGGTCAAGTTCATTGGATAGTATTTGGAGCATATATAGAACAGTCAAAGGATCGCCCGCCATAAGGGCTTCAAGCGATTCCGCCGATCCTAACACTAGTGGCCATCCAGCTCCGAACGCGTCAACGAGATCATTGAGCACCTCGATGGGCAGCCCTTCGCGCCCTCTGTCCTCAGAACCACCTCGTGGATGCGCCCTGTAAAGCCGTTCGTGCGTGTTACCTCCAGAGCGTGCTGCACAATGGCTTCGATTGAGGCTTCAAAGTCGTCCTCCGTCACAGATCGATTTCCAACGCATGCGGCGTGCAATGCAGCTTCGTTGCAAACGTTCGCGACGTCAGCACCCGAGAAGCCAGGCGTGAGCACGGCCAACTTCTCTGCAAACCTCTTGACATCAGGAAGCGTGTCGCAGAGGCGGAGGCGTTTGAGGTGAACCATGAAGATGCCCCTGCGGCCGTTGACATCGGGGCGGTCGATGGCAATGTGCCGGTGGAAGCGGCCGGGGCGCATGGGGGCGGAGTCGAGGACATCGGGACGGTTCGTGCCGGCAAGAGCGACGGCATGCTCTTGGGTGCCATAGCAGTCCATTTCGACGAGGTTAATGAAGATGCCGCTGACGCGCTCGATCGCGCATCGGAGTGGGGCCCGTCCATTTCGTGCAGGGCCCATAGCTCCACCTCAGTCGTGCCTTTGATGGGCCCAACGAGGGCGCTCGTCGGAACACCGTTGCGCGTGAGTTGGGGATTGCAGGGCGTGGGGGCAGGCTTGATGCGAGGGGGCGAGGGGGCCAAAGATCTGGTGCACATCGATCGGCACAGGGCGCACCATCTTCCGCTGCGACGGGCGGATTTAGATCCTAGGTGCGACCCGATTGTGGCCCTGGGTTGGTTGCGCGGGTGAATGGCCCAAAGGCTCTTGGCGTCGCTAATGCGCTCTTGGACGGTGGTGGGTTAATTTCGAGTTTCATTTGACGGGCGATGGCGCTCAGCGCTCGGTCGAGCGAGCGAGGGCGAGCAGGAGCGAGCGTAGAAGGGTCGTCGGGGACGTAGATGAGACTGGCGGAGGGCGCGGTACAGATGCGATGGAGTGGGAGGGGGTGAGGGGGCAGTTTGTCTTCGTAAGGCCAGGGGGAGCGGGCGGTACGAAGATCATCGGTATATACCGTCGTATCAACCGGAGGAACTTACCTGGTTTCCATTACTTTCCAGCGAGTTATGCCACGCAATGAACCCCCAGCCCGTCCCCAGCAAGCGTTGTGTTCCAACCATACCCCTCCGGTATCTCCATCAAGGAAAGCCCGCTGTCGTTTGCGCCGAACGTGATGGACACGCCCGCACAGCACGAACTTCGGGGTGAAAAGCGCGCGCAAGCCTTCCCCGCGGATGTTGATGGTCTGCTGCGGGGAGAAAACTTGTAGCATTCGCCACGGCCCGAGAGGGCGTATGAACCAGTGAGACTTGCATGGTTTCATCTAAGACCGGGTGAGTCAGAATGGGCCATCGTCTAATACATCTAGCCGCGAGACCTGCTGGATCTTACCGTCGTACCAGTCAGGCCTGCCCATGAAGCCAGTTTGAAGGCCGAGTCCTCGGTCGCGAGCTTCGAGCAACGCCGCTTCTTCGGCTTCTAGCTCAGACGTAGTTCACAGTGAGTTTCGTCTGGTGCCGAGGTCGCCACCCACCTGCGAGTTCGAAACCGACGCAGGCAACGAGATGGGCGTGTACGCCGATCTGTGCTTAGCTCCGTGCTTAACGCGAGCAGCACCGGCAGCGGGTTCGACGACGCGGACGCGGCCGAGCCAGACGCGGAACGCGCCTCAGGGACCGAGTGAATCCCACGTCGATTCGGGTGCTGGCGGGCCACGCCGATGGCCTCGAGCGGGCTCATGGGGTGCCTGCCGGGGCGTGTGCATCTAGTGGAGAGGGTGCGATGGGGGGTGCAGCGGTGGAGGTGCGCGGGTTTGATCTGTGCACGGTGGCGCTGCGAGGTGGTCGTATCGGGAGGTAAGAGAGTTCTGTGCGCGCATGCAGGAAGCGTTTAGCGCACGAGTGAGAAGTAGGGGGAGCAGACGAACGACGTAGGGCTGCGGCACTGCAGCGTTCTCTGGGGCCTTGAGATGCCCATAGCGCGCGCTCCGGCATGCACGCCCGGGGCTCTGCCCCTCCTCCGTCCCTTCCCATGCTTCCTTCGATCTGGAGCGAGTCAAACGACGACGTCCGGTGCATGGAGGACCGGTGTTGGCGGGGCTGTACGGCGAGAGGTTCTAAGGATGGTCGGGGAGGTAGCGAGGGACGAGGGGCGATGGGTTGGGGGTTGATAGATGGCGAGGGGGGCAGAGGGGAGTTGATTGGACGTCTCCACGTTTTGAAGTAAGGATGGGACGGATATAATCAGCGGCCCCTAACGGGCGCATGGGGTGCCCACATAGGCCGCCGTGCTCGACAGGTCGAGGGTGTGCATCGAGTGTGTGGCGGTGGGAGTGTGTGGGCGAGTCGTGCATGGTACAGCCAACAGGATCACCGTATTGGAGTGGGAGTACTATCTGTACATACATCGAGAGTTCAGTGCACCACCGAGAATAGATGGAACTCACAAACGACATGGGACCGCAATGCTGCCAGTGCAACGTACTCCGAAAGCTCGAAACGGCCGACCGTAACCCGCTCTGTCACACACGCTCCCGGATGAATGTCAATTGCTATGCTTGTTTGGAAGGCGACTGAGCCGTAGAAGTTGGGATGGGAGGGACTTGACGACATGGCCTCTGGGTGAGGGTGGGTGGAAGTGGTGGCGGAGGTGACAGAAGAATTTAGGCGCTAAGAGACCTGCTCGCACCGGCAGTGGCAGCACGCCACACGCTGTGATTCTCCCGCAACACGATCCCGCTTCATTGCGGTCGCATAGTTCTTCTGTGAGATGTTTGGGAAAATGATCAATTGCATTACAAATATACGGGAAGCGGCTACTATGTGTAACGAGCTACGTAGGGACATAGGGGGAGGTGGGGACTGGGAGGGGATGAAGGAGGTCGAACGCGTGGTGGTCTATGTACTTATTCACGAAGAACATCCTGTACGTATCAAGCGACTCGTAAGCATGCATTTTCTCTTCGACCTCTAGGTTAGTATTAACCCCGTGGAGGTGAGCTGCGCGAATGATACTGCTGACGTTAATGACGGAGATGAACGCCATGTGCTCGTTTTCGTCCACCTCTGGGTCTATGTGCCGCCCCGGCGACACGACCCACATACCCGTGTCCTCATCGGGTGTGTCGGCGGTTCTCCAGAACCAGTGAACGGCGGCGCACTCGTGCGTCTTGCCCCCGTGCTTGAATGAAAAGAATAGGCGTACCCAACCGACGTGCATCCCGAGGAGTCCGTGAACGGATGGATCCCGAGAAATGAAGACGCAATCCCAACGGGGAGCGCCGTTCCGCCATTGAGGAGTGGCCC
>NDFF03000102.1:0-88318 GCA_002150815.3 Grammothele lineata
TCGAGCCACGCGTCGTGCTCGCGCGGGCAGGGCGGGAGGGGGGGGGGGGGGAGCGAAGGGCGAAGAAGACCGAGAAGAAAGTCGAAAAATCTAACGCGCTTGGCTGGAAGAGGACGCACCTCGCCACGGACACGGCGAGGGCAGCGTCGTGTCAAAGTCGTACACCCACGCGCCTGGCGCCGCGGGCTCTCCACGGTAATCGGATTGCGCCTCGAACGCAGTCGATGCCTTCGACTTCGCGTGAGGGGGCGCGAGGGCGGGGGCGGGGACGGGGACGGGAGAGCTTGAGCTACTCACTATGATTGAAGGCGCGTCCCGGCCCCGTGGGGAATCAGTGTCCTCTTGCCCCGCAGGCACCAGTGAGTCTGACGGTGGCGCCGGGGCCGGGGCCGCGCTAATAGCGCCCCCTCCGTCCCCGCCTTCTCCCCGCGGGGCACCCGCATCCGCCCTGGACGCGTCGTGCGGGGCCGCGTGGCCACTGACGGATGGGCGCGGTCGCACGACGAGGAAGACGTGGTAGTCCAAAACGACGACGCCCCGCGAGGGGCCGTCCTGCGCGGCCTTCTGGCTCCAGAGCGCGACCTGTGAGAGAGTGAGAAGAGCGGCGGGAAGTCAAGAAAAGTTTCGGAAGGGAGGGTTCGGAGACGTCAGCGCGTCAGCGCGCGCGGAGGGGGGGGAGCACGAGTTGGCGATCGGGATGGACGGAAGTGAACCCTCTCGGGTTCGGGATGCGCGAGAGTGAGAGTGAGTGAGAGTGAGTGAGAGAGCCCAGGCCCGCATCATTGAGCGTGCCACACACTGCGGCTGAAAGCAGGCCACACGGACATGACAGTTCGACTAGACGGGACTCTCGCGTTCTTGCGTTCTCGCGATCGCCGTGTGGCGTGCGCGGGGGCGCAGAGCGGTCGAGAGTAGCAGAAGGTGCGTAAGGAAGGGAAGGGGCGAAGCTGACGGAACCATCGCTGGCTCGCGCAAGGTCGCTCGTGTGGGCGGCCGAGGGGAGAAGAGAAAGACGATTCGAGTTCGACCAAACTGACTGAATGGGCACGAGGGCGCTGACGGATAGTACTATAGAGCGAAGAACGCAGAATACGTAGAACACGGACCGTTTTCCCCTCGTTCGAGACGACCACGACGAAGATCTCCCAGGGCCAGCTTGGGGTGGCCCCGTGCTCCGAGTCATGCTCATGTTCATGTTCCGCCGTCGCGTGGCCGTGCCTAGCCAGGCCCGTCGCGAACTTGCCATTCAGGTTCGCGAGGAGCGCGCGGGCGAGGAGGTAGACGTTCTCTTCGCAATAGCACGCCGTGTAGACGCTGTCCGCCGGGAACGGGATCGGAGGGCGCGGTGACGTCGGAGCCGGAGGGGGCATACGGAGACGATACGAATGGAGGCGGGTGAGGTGAGATGCGCGAGGCACAGTATTTGGTCAATGGTGAGGCACTGAGGCACTGGGAGCAAGGCGGCTGACGGGCGGGCGGAGATGGCAGAGTCCAGAGGATGCTAGCCCTGTCTGTGTCCAAGCGGCGTCCGGTGAAGCTCAGGAGAGAGCGGTGACGCCCGTGTACGCGGATGCGGACAGAGATTGGCTGGCTGGGGCGGGCGCCCGGCGCTGGCTGACTGTCGCACGGCAGAATAAGAGACTGAAGATGTGGTCTGGGGCAAATAGTGATTGCAGTGCGGGTGGTAAGTAGGAGAGTGCTGTAAACGTGCGCGGAAAGCGAGCAGATGCGAGCGATACGTGAGACCAGTAGCTAGCTATAGGTGGTGGTGGGCGGTGGTGGCAGCCGCCCGTAGTAGATAGAACCCCCCGCGTCTCCGACGACCCCATTACCCCTCGAAGATATAAACGCTATCCCTACATATTATAATACAACGCCGCCGCGCCGTCGACGGCGCGCGGGGCATTTTGGCTGCCCCTCAAGGCGTACGCGAGAGGGTGTCATCAAGAAGTCCGTCGGGTCGTTCTCTGGGCGAGGTGGCGTGCGCGGGGGCGGCGGCGAGCCGCGCCGCGCGACGTGCGCCCGGAGTGTGTAGTTCGTGAGGGGATGGGGGTGGGTGGGTAATCTGGTGATCTGCGCGGGCCGGGGTCAGCATGCAGGAACGATGACGGCGGAGTCAGGAACGGAACGGAGCCAGGCACGGGATGGGGCGAGGCGGGGGCGGGGATGGTGGGGCGCCGCGACACTCTCGCGAGCGCGCGTTGTGGGCGAGGGAGGAAGGACGGCGACGAGGAATCATGCACAATGGACGGACACTCACGATGGGGGTATAGTACATGATGGGGTATGCGGAGAGGGTGGACCGGGCGGATCATTGCGCCTTGCCCTGCCTGGCCGAGTTCGCGAGCGGGGGCACGACCTGGTCGATGCCCCACGTCGCCTTGCCCTGGAACGCGTCGGCGAGCTTCTTCTTGAGGAGGATGTCCTCGAGCTCGGGCGACGACCGCTCGGGGCGGAAGGGCACGAAGATGGGCTTGGGCCCGCCCGCGGGGCCCGTCTTTGCCGGCGCGGCGCGCTTCGGCTGGGGCGCGTGCAGCGGGGTGGTGGTGAGGATGATGGGGCCCTGCGCGGTGCTGCCCGTCTTGACGGACGAGGAGGGGATGGCGTGTGGGTACTGTGAGGGCGCGGCGGGCTTGGGGAGGAGGCCCGAGTTGTTGGTGAACGGGTGGGTGGCGAGCGGGTCGAAGGAGGAGAGGACGGAGTTGGACATGGTGGCGGAGAAGGGCGTGTGGAGTGCTTGTGGTGGAGTGTGAGCGAGGAGATCGCGAGGAGATGCTGTCGAATGCGACGGGGAGAGGATGCGGGGAGGATGGAGTCGGAGAGAGTGGTTGGCGAGGGTGTATTTATGCAAGAGGAAAAGAAAAGCAGGATGATAGAATACGAGCAGCTGGCTGTGGCCTGCCCCGGGCAGACGGACGGAATCGAGGGCCGGGAAAACCACGGCGGTCGGATTTGATCGACTATCGGCCAGTCACATGTTATTAAGCAGCCTGCATTCGACAGGGGCGAGCCGGCGGAACGGCCGCCTCAGACGACGCGCTCCCATTGGCGTCCCGCTCTACTGGCGCTGGTTTGTCGTGGCCCACGGCTTTTCCCTTGGCGATAATATCTGCGATCCACCAGCATCGGGATCTGGCCTCCTCTTCTCGCGCCTCCATTAATTCCTCCACGACGCCCACTCCGGCCAGTACTGCGCCCTGCCAGTCTGCGTCCACTGCGCCCCCTTCTCTCTCAGCCGCCCCCTGTATCACCTCAGTTTCTCCGAAAACCCGTCGCAGCACTCGGAACACGCACGCCGCGCCCCTCTGTAGCCCCAACGAGGCAACGCACCCTCCGCGCCCGCTGGACGGTACCTCCGTCCTCCAGATCGTCCTGCTCGCCTCTGCAATGAGATTCGCCCCCCCCGCACGCGGTGTTTACGGCATCCAGGCGCCGCCATATCCGGGGCGACTCCATCGGCTGACAGCGTGGAGAGCTGTCATACCCCGCGCTGGCGCTGCGGGGGAGGAACGTCCATCAGCTCGCCATACCCCGCATGGAGAAGACTTGCTGCAAAATCGCAACCGCCTCGCCAAAAAGGCTTCGTGTTTTACATACGTTTGGCGACGCCGCGAGGGGTGGCGGCACTGGCGAGATGCGCTCGCGAAAGGCGCGTCGTAGGATCCGGGCTACGCATTGAGTAATGGCTGCTTCTGAACGCCGTCGTGGTGTATCGTATGTGGTGCGTGCGCTTCGGTGGAGGAGAGGTGGTGAATAGCAGCGGCTGTCGTCCTCGCGAGGCGCTGTACGTCTCACGGCTTCTGCCCCGCAGCGGCGCTCGGCATCTTGGACGAGTGTCCGTGTGAGGGGAGCGTATTACCGTCCACGAGCGCGCGGGCGCGAGCCACGCTCGGGTCAGGTGGTCCTCTGCTTTGATTTCCTGTCGTAACCGACCGGTCCAAGGGGCCGCAACCAGCCGCAACCATGAGAAGAAACGTGTCGCGTTTAGGCTGTCGAGATGCGGACCTCCACCCGGACCCGCATCTTCTCCCTCTCCCGCTCAGAACGTCGTCCGATACCCTCCCCGAAATACTTAAAACGCCGTCGCGTGCGGGGAAAGAACACGTCCCGAAGACGTCAGGCCATCAGGGCGTCCGTGCGAGTGCTCTCTCGTGAGTCAGGATGCGTCCCGGTGTTCCGAGGTCGGGCGCACGCGAGTGTGTGGGGGTGGCGGGGGCCTGTGGGTGCAACGTCAGTACCACCCCCAGATTCCCCTCCCTCCTCATGAATTTCCTAATCCTGTTTTCTCTTACCTGGACCCCAGACGTCGTGCGCACTGACCCTACCTTGAGGTACCGGCATCACGTCGATGATGGCAGATAATTGGAGCTCCACTCAAGGACGGAGACACGGAGATGGTCGACAACGGGGAGCCGGCCGAGGGGACGGGGTGGTTATATCACAGGCTACGTTCGTCAGCCGACAAGGTTCTGTGGAGCTCGTCTACTGACCGTCTAGGCTTCGCAACAGCTCGTGTAGAACTCCTTTGCTGACCTCCTAGGTCTTGCACAAGCTCGTACGCGTCGTAGGCCGGCCTTTGCGCCGCGAGGTTGTCCACAGGATGCCGTGGTGCCCGCGCCGCCTCACGGCCGTCGAGGCTTTAGAACGTCGGCCGAGCCCCATCACCCCCGGCAACAGTGAGGAGAACGAAGGCCCTCTCACGGCATGGGCTGCCCAGGCGAGCGGGTGCGCGGCGGGGCCGGGGCAAGAAAGAGGCTATCGGGGTGCGGGACTGAATGGAGAGGTGCGAAGAACACTGAACAGGGCTAGCGATGACGACACGCGACGTCGATCTCCAACGCGCTCGGGGTCGCGGGAAGAGAGTGCTCGGAGCACCGCACGACGTCATCGACGCAGGCATCCCCGATCCAGCACTTATCGACGATGTGTACCGCACCGCCGTTTCGAATTCCCTCCCGCGCGCGTTGCTGCTGCCGTGCACAGGCCGAGGCGGGCCTCCCAGCTGTCGCCTCCCAGCTGCGCGACGGCACTTCGCGGCCTCTCGCGCTCGGAATTGCAGCCCCGCGAGCTACCCCCGTCCCTGATATCAGTACAAAGCAGCTCACGCACGTCCTGGGCTTCGACACCCTTCGACCGCCTTCCCCATACGCACGGCCCTGATCGCAGAGCTCACCACACGGGTCGAGGGTTCCTGGGAGACGCACGCAGCCTCCCTCCCTCCCAACGGCGTTAAGCTCGCGACGCTGCCGTACGGCGCACGCCAACCCAACCCCACCTACCGCCGGGATCTGATCTTCGCCCGAGCCCGCCGGCGTCAAGGTCGAAGGTTGGCGAACCCGATCGCAGGCTTGCCACAGGGCGTGCCCGGGGATGTGCGCTGCCCGCTTTGGTCGCGCTGTCGAATCTTCGACGCTTCGAAGGTCGCGGTCGAGGCCCGCCGCTTGCGTACGCCCGTGCGTCACCTCCCTCTCACCGTTTATATGGACGTGGGTGGGGGGCGCGGGTGCATGGGCCAACGTTGGAGGCGAAAGGCTGCCTAACCTCTTTGAGCGCCCCAAGGGTGCAGGTCGGTGGAACGGATTGTATTGGTGTGTACCTGGAGTAAATGGGAAGTTGGAGCTGTGCCATTTGCCGTTCGAAAAAGAATATCGCGTGTAAACGATCGTCATCAGCTTAGAGAGGTTGCTGCCGTTTCACGCGCGCGAGCCTAGCCTGAGCCTCCGACCCGCGCACGCGATAGCGTTGAATGAGCGGCGTAAGATTAGATAAACGCCCACCTTTACAGAGGAGCGTCTATCTGGTGCCTCGATCGAACAGCGGGCGCTTCCTGAATTTTTGGGCAGGCGGGCGGGCGTTGCTGAGCCCGAGACGGCTCACGAGTGCTCTCAGCCACCGCCATGTCCACGACCCTCCCGCTCTTTTGGCACCTCTCGTCAGCCAGCAAGAAGGAGCGCGTCGACGCCTCTGCGAAGCTCGTTGCTGCGCTCGAACACTTCCAGGCCAACTTTGTGCCTAAAGCGTCCCCGGAGACTTCGGAGGATGAAGATGAGGACAGGGATACTAGGACGTCCGATGGGCTCGACGTGCTGAATGCGCAGGACGTGTCGTATTCGATCAGGAGGTTGATACGGGGACTGGCGAGTCCGAGAGAGAGTAGTAGGCTGGGGTTCGCGGTTGCGTTGACCGAGGTGCGTGATGTCTTCGCTCTAGATGTGCACCATCGTGAACTCCGAATATCATAGTTGCTCTCCCGTATAGACACGGTGACGTGCTCGCAGGTCGTCCAGATCCTATTGGACGCATCGAAGACGCAGGGTTCTATGACCGGCCAAGAAGAGCGCGACGTCCTCTTCGCCCGTCTATTCGGTCTCACCGCCGTCATCCAGTCCGGGCTGCTCCTGCGCGACACCACTCTCCCCTCATCCTCGACTTCCGCTTCAGACCTCGCTAGCTTCAAAGAGGTCCTGACACAACTCATCGCCCTCGGCGAAAAGAAGTCCTGGCTCCGCGAGAGCGCCTGGTGGTCCATCGGCCTGGCCGTGGACGCCCTCACGGCCTCCTCGGTGTCCTGGAAGGACGACGCGTACGACGCGACGACGGCCGCGGTATACTCGGAGAACAAGCTGTGGACGCCCGAGAAGGTCGCCCTGACTTTGAAGCTCCAAGCGGCTTGTCCGTCGCGCGAGTGGAAGAAGCTGCTTTCTCCGACGTTCAAGAACCCGGACCTGCTCAGCGCGGGGAATCTGAGCGCTCTTGCGCGGATACTCAAGGTACCATCTGTTTGTCCTCTGCGTAACATCAGGTGGGGTCAGAGCTCGGGATTCGAGGATAGGTGGTGCTTGGGCGAACGGTGGGCCGCGTGTTTTCCCGCGGTGTGGCCGAGTGTGCAAGATGCGCATATTCCACAGCCTAAACCTCGTTCAGAGTCCATCATGCGCCCATTCGTGGAGCAGTCTGACAGAACGAGGGTTCTGACAAGTTCGCTCGCCACAGAAACGGGCTTCAGAACGCCCTCGAGACTACGAGCTCTGACCCCGGTGTTCCCTTCTCTTACCACATCGCAAAATTTCTGATCTGCGCTGGCCGCATTCGTCCTGCAGGAAACCGACACGGACGAAGATGAGGAGACAGATCTGCCGAAATCTGGATCGTGGAAGCCGCAGCTACACTTCGTCTGGGACGTCCTCCTCGCCCAGGTCTTGCCTCGTGCGCCCGCTGACGAGGGCGCACCTCCGCGGGCGCGCCCGACGAAGGGCTCTTTTCCAGAGTTTTTCCGGATCGTCGTGGACGGTGCGTGGCGCGTTTGCTCTGGCGCTCGCGCTCGGGAGAAGGCTCATTTCCGATGGCGATACCGCCCACAGAGTCGCTGTTTGCCTCGACGTCTTCGCCCGAGCGGAAGTACTGGGGCTTCCAGGTGTTCCAAAAGGCGCTGCCGCGCGTCAGCGCGGGGGACATGCCCATGCTGTTCACGAAGAACTTTATGCGCTCGTGGATCAACCACCTCTCGAACAGCGACCGGTATCTGCACAAGGCGGCCAGGCAGGTGGTACGTTTGCACGACGCGTATATCCGCGGCCATCTCAGATGCGTGTGGGGGGACCGTTGGATCTGACTCGTGTGTTTGTCGCGCCGCGCGTGCGGTGTCGTGCTTGCAGGCCGCGGACATCCAGAATGTCGTGAAGGGCAACCCCAGGATCGGGTTCTCGCTGATCCTCCAGCTCACGGGCGTGAACGGGAGCCGCCAGTTCGACAGGCTCACCAAGACGAAGACGGTTGAGTCCATCTTGACGTCAATGGACGAGGAGGGCATCAAGGCCTACATCGACTACCTCCTGAAGCAGGTCGACGAAGAGCCTACAGCTCCCGGCGAGTACGTACGCGTGCCTTCCTTTCCTCCCCTTCTTCTCCCCCTGCCTTTTCTCGCTTGCCCCGTTCTGGCCACCGCTGATCTTTCGTATCGCACCATCTTCACGCGCGACGACCGTATCGACACACAGGGCGGACAGCGATGACATACCGGCGTTGAACACGCGCCGCGCGTGGATCATCGAGCAGCTAAGCGCACTCGTCCGCAACGGTGCAGTGCCGAAGAGCGACGGGTGGATAGGGACGATCCTGGAGTGGCTGGTCGTGCACGGACTGTTCATAGTCTCCAAGAAGTCGGACAAGAGCGCCGTCGCCGCGGTACGCACAGCCTTCCTTCCTTTCAGCGTGCCGCCCCTCGCCTCCCTTTCGCCCCTCCCTCGCTTCCGATCCCGCGCGTTCTCCGCCACGCGGCGCTCCCTTCGCCCCTTCACACCGTCTTAATTTTGCACCCTGCGTGGCGGCAAGTATAACCTTACTGACGCCGGGCGCGCCCTGCCTCTTCCGTCTCGCAGCTGCGAAGCGTTCCCACGCCCGCGTTTTCGGACGATCTGCGGCGGACCTGCCGCGAGCGGCTTCTCGCGTGCTTGGCCGACCTCACCACGCAGATGACCCTCGTCAAAGGTGCGTGGCCGCGTCCGCTTCGACCGGACTCTGGGGCGGAGGTGATTCACACGCGCGCGTAGACGACGACGGCAAGGCGGCCAAAGTTGCAGCTGTTGCGTCCGATGGGCGGCTCTGGGTGTCGAGGGTGCTCGACACGATTGGGGTGCTCGAGAAGGACACGAAGCACGTCAAGCCGCTCGACGAGGTGGACGACGAGGACGCGCAGCTGCGCCAGAAGGCGCGCGATGTGCTGTCGCGTTTGAAGGATGTGAGTCTGTTGTGGTACTGTGGCTGTCCGTGGTTTTGTGCAACGTACTAAGCACCCTAGCGACAGGTCCCCGCCGACCGTCGTGAGGTCGCCCGTGGTGTCGAGCTTCTTCTCGCTGCCACGCTCCTACACACCTACTGTGCGGATGAGGACGACGCGGATCCAGAAGCGCTCGAGGTGAGCGCACGACGTCATCATTGGCAACCTCGGTGCCGGCACTAACACATAGCCTATCCATCGCCATTCAATGTCCTTATCCCCTGCGCGCCATGGCGATCTAGAGCTGCCTGGACGGTGCTTCTCGCATGTTCCCAGCAGAGCCCGCACCGACGAAGAAGGGCAAGAAGGGGCGCAAGTCCGCCCCGGCCGGGGACGACGACCAGAACAAGGACCTCCCCGAGCCGGTCGACGTGCTCACCGACGCCATCATCGGCTTCCTCGAAAAGGGCACCGCGTACCTCCGCGCCGCGGCCAATCAGGCCTTTGCGCTCCTCTCGGGCGCAGTCACCGCGAGCACGATCGATCTCATTCTCACTGTGCGTAGCTAGCCCCCCCTTCTTCTTCGACTGAGCTTGTTTTTGCGTGCTTCGCTCGCCCTGCGCGCGGACCCCGGTCCAGGCCTGTCCTGGAACAACCCCGGTTCCGCGGCAGGAGGGTCGGGTCGGGTCGTGTAGCTTATCGCCTCTTCGCTGATCTTCGTTTGTAGCAATTGGAGCGCCGCGACCCCGACGAGCTTATGGCCGACGAAGAGGAAGAGGAAGACATCCAGATGGAAGACGATGCGGGAGAAGGCGATGAAGTGGAAGAGGACGGGACCGGAGATGATGACGAAGACGCGTCATCGTCCGCATCCGAGGGCGAGGATGAGGACGAAGATGACGATGTGGACGAGGAGGAGGACCTCGAGCTGCGGCGCAAGATCGAGGAGGCTCTGCGCGTGAACGGCATCGAGCCTGCGACGGGCGACTCCGACGACGAGTCCGAAGAGGAGCTCATGGACGACGACCAGATGCTCGCCATCGACGCGCAGCTCGCAGCGGCGTTCAAAGCACGCGCGGCGGAGAAGCGGCGCGGAAAAGGCAAGTCCTCAGACTTAACCTCCCCTCCCGTCCTCGTTCTCCTTCCGCTCCACCCACTGACGCGCTTCTCCCCTTCGCGTTCCCCTTCGCGCGCCCACAGACACGGACGCCCAGCGCGAAGCGACGCACTTCAAGAACCGCGTGCTCGACCTCGTCGATCTCTTCGTCCGGAAACAGCCGAGCAGCGCGCTCGCCCCCCGCCTCGTCCTCCCGCTCGCCGAGCTCGTCGTCGGCACCGGCCCCGACGAGAAGCAGCTCGCGGACAAGGCCGCGGGCATCCTCCGCGCCCGCGTCGGCAAGGCCAAGGAGGTCCCCGCGCTCGCCCCCGGAGAGGCGGAGGACGCGGCGAGGGCGCTGGAGGCGCTGCATGCGCTTGCACGTAAGGCGCAGGGTGCGGACGCGCTTGCGACGCTCAGCGCGTGTAGTCTGTTTTTGGCGAAGGCGCTCTTACACGCGGGCGAGGGCGAGTCCGTGCGCGCGGCGTACGCGGCGTCCTTGAAGGACTTTGTCTCACGGAAGGCGTCCAGGCTGAACACGGCCTTCTTCGACGAGTTCGTCAAGAAGCAGCCGGTGGCCGCGTGGGCGCTGCGCGAGGAGCTCGTGCGGGGGGAGGGCGAGGCGTTGAACGTGTACCGGCAGATGCAGTGCTTCCACCTTATCCAGACGCTCGTCAATCAAGTACAGTCTTTGGTGAGTCGGTTCTGTCTTATCACAGGCGTTTGTCCTCACGCAGCATGCAGGGCGACCACAAGTCCGAAGTCGTGTCTTTCATGACCACGCTGCGGAAGGCCCTCTTGGACACGATATCCAACGCATGCGGTGACGACTCGTCTTCCGTTCAGCCCGCCCACGTCAAGGAGCTCCTCAAGCTCGCGCTCGTTGCCGTAAGGCAGACAAGACGCGTCGCCTCGAGCACGGACGAAGCCGCATCTACGTGGCAGCCCGCGAAATGGACCGCGCTCTCGAGCACGCTGGCCGCGAACGACCGCTTCAAGGCGTCCGTCGGCCTCCAGGCGATGTGCAAGCAGATCGTTCAGCTTCTACAGGATAGCGGGACAGCAGGGTCGAAAGCACAGAGCGGTAAGAGCGACAAAAAGGAGAAGAAGGGTGCGGCGAAGCGGAAAGCGGAGGAGACGGCTGCGGAGGATGAGGGAGACGCCGCTGACGGCGGGAAGAAGGCGAAACACAAAAAGGCCCGTAAGGCCAAGGGGTCTAGTTAGACTGGCTAGGGCTGGGCTGTACATCACTATCTCGTAGATATGTGCATGGTGTCGAGGAGATTGCGCAATTGGTCGAGGGTGCGGTGACGTCCCAGCGTGTTAGTGTCGGACGCGAGGCAGCGTTGCACAAGGTTTACGCCTTGACGAAGCCTGCAAGCAAACGTAAAACCTTGAAGCTAAAAAAGCGGGGACTCTTACTTACTTTGTACGTCGTATCCGCTCCTGCACGATGCGCTTCATGCTAGCCGACTGCTGGCTCGCTTCCTCTAGCACGGATTCCGGGAGGCCGGCAAGACGCGCGCACTCCACACCGAACGAATCGGCGACGAGCCCGGGCTCGAGGCGGTACAGGAACGTCACGTCGCGGCGACCGTCGATCCGGGTCTCTTCCGTGAAACCCATGTGCATATTGCCGACGTCGGAGGGGAAGGCGCGCTCGAGATCCGTTGCGACTTGCGGATAGTGCGTGATGAAGAGCGTCTTGCACTTCACGTTCTCCACGAGGTGCTGCAGAACGGCGCTGGCGATGGCCATCTGAAACGCGCGTCAACGATTAGTTTTTGCCGGTGGAATGGAGATGGGAACTTACGCCGTCGAATGTAGACGTGCCACGGCCGAGCTCGTCCAGGACCACGAGGGTGTTGGAGGTTGCCATTTGGAGTATATCACTCGTCTCTTGCATTTCGACCATGAATGTAGACCGTCCTCGTGCCAGCTCATCGGATGCTGTCGATCGAGTAGGTCCACTAGTCCAACAATAGGAAACAACACACTCACCACCCATACGTGTCAGTACACCATCCAGAAGACTGAGTCTCATGGACTCTGCGGGGACATATGACCCCACTTGCGCCATCTGTGACGTTGTTAGCCCGGCGATCATCTTTAGCCCGATCCAAATGACACTCACAATAGCACAAAGGGCGGTCATCCGTACGACGGAGCTCTTCCCGCCCATGTTCGGGCCCGTAATGATCTTATGCCTCGTCTCGCCCCCGCCCATCTGCAACGAGTTCGGGACAAAGGGGTCTGTCCGGATAGCCTCGATCATGGGATGACGCCCGTTCGCGATCTCGAGTACGTCGGCGTCGCCTTCCCCGCACTCAACGAACTGAGGCCGACAGTAGCCCTCCTGTGCCGCGACCTGCGCGAGGCTGAACAAGCAATCTGCAACGGCGAGCTTGTTCACAGCGTCACGGAGGAGCGCGTAGTGTTTCTCCGTGATCTCTTCGAGGAATGACAGGAATGCCTTGTGAGCGGCGAGGGCGAGTGCTTCTTTGTGTTGCGCGCGCTCTTGGAGCTTCGCGCGCACTTGCGGGGTGTGGTAGCGCCGCAGGTACTTGGTACTCGAGAGCAGGGTCCAGTTCGCGGGTATCTCACGTCGCTCGTCCTTCCGAAGTTCGACAACGTACTGAGGGGAGACGTCAGACGCATACTCTTCCGAGAGGACGGGTGAACGACTAACCTCTTCCTGCATCCATGTGGTGTACTGTAAGGCCGGTTTTTTCAGTACTTTACGTATAGATTTCAACTCGTCGGCCAGCTCCGACTCCGTTATTTGTATCCACTTCCCGAGCCAGGGAAGTCAGCATTCCCAACGTCAGAGGACAGTCGAGAGCAGCTTACAGAGTTCGTCTCATCCAAATCGGGGTACTTGTCCGGGTTCGTCCACATAGTCGCCTCGTTCCCCTCGGCAGCCTCGTCCATCTTCACCGCCGCCCACAGCTCGTTCACAGGCTCGAGCAGGCGCGGGAGTGCATCGACGACCCCGGTCAGGAGGCGCGCCTTGAGCGCTGCCCCAGGCGTCGGTTGGCTGGGATGGGTGGGCGCGAACGCGGTCGCGACGCGACGGAAGGCGCGGAGGAGCGCGACGAGCTCCTGCGGGGTGCACTTGCCGTACTGGATCCGGCACAGGCCGCGCGCAAGGTCGGGCAGGCGGCGGAGGAGCTCGCGCAGCTGGGTGAGCTTGGGCGACTTGTTCGTGAGGATTTCTTCTACGGCGTCGGTGCGTTCGCGCAGAGCACTGAGGGGAGTGTGAGTCTTGGGTGCACGGAGGAGTGAGGTACGTACTGTGGATCGATGAGCGGCTTCCCGACCCAGCTTCTGAGCAAACGCGCCCCGAACTTGGTCGAGGTCCGGTCGAGAACCCACATGAGCGACCCCCTTGTAGTATAATCGGTATCGTTACGGTAGATTTCTCTGTAACCGAGCCCTGTCAGTCTCTCGCCATGCGTGCGTAACTACCCGAACGAGTGTTTACAAATTAGTGAGGGTGTTAGCGTTGAGTAACATGTGCGTGCGCTCCGTGAATTTGCCGAAGAAACGGGTTTCCCGGAGGACGTCTGCCACGTTGAACGAGGTAAGGTACTTGAGTGACTGCGCGAGAGCAATTACTACGAGCTTCGACATGTCTGTGATAGCAGCCATAAGGTCGCCTATGCGAGAATCTACTGAGTGAGGGCATTCTAGACATGATAGAAGTCGGACTTACCCTTGTTGAAGCTCTCGGAAGCATTCGCGTGCTTCTCGGTATAGAACTTCGAGAGAAGCGCGAACGCGTCCGTGTAGACCATCTGCTTCGAGAATCGTTCAATTCGCAATCGATGTTCGGTGTGCGAATGTCTGTATCGTTCCTCAGATTCACCCATGTAATGGCATGAGGGGGCGAACGCGAACATACTCGGTGAAATGTTTGATCATTTTCTCCGTGGCACCGCTTAACGACTTGGTCGGGAGAAGCATCTCGTACGGCTTGGTATGGACCATTCTAGTCTGTACCATTCGGACGATCAGGGCTCATTGAAGCTATCAAATCAGGACTTTCTTACCTCGAGCTCCGTCCTCATATGGTTATCTGCCGGCATTGTCAGTTTCGAGAGCCTAGAGGGACAGGAAGGTAATTACCCTCAAAGTCGTCCCAAACGACATCGCCCGTGCTCGGGGAAATCGCGACCATGGCAAACAGTACCCTCTCGTCCGTCCCCATGCCACCTTTGGGCTCTTCTAGTAAGCACATCATGGGCGGCGAATTATTCGGATCTAGGTCGTCAGTCGAATTGAGATCGTCCACGAACCTGAGAGGTCTAGTTCAGCATGCGGCGTCGTCGCAACAAGCGGACTGTAACAGACGTTGCAGCGGTGTAGAGATGCGTCACCTCGCGCGCGAAGAGCTCATTTCGGTTGTCACCGGCTTTCTTCAACGCCGCCGTCTCCGTTTGCTCAACGATGCCGACTTTGTATCCTTGCGAAAGCAGCCTGACAGGTATGAATGAAAGGTAAGACTGACAGGGAGGCTGGCTTACTTCTTCATATGGACTGCTTTCCTATGAAGCGGTATCATAGATGTTAATAGGTTGCGCTTCGGAAAGCACATAATGCCAAGCTCCTTGGAGGCTATCTGTGTCGAAGTTGAGACATAGCACAACTATGTATGACACGTAACGGACCCTTGCATCCTCCTCAAAGAACAGCATCTTGTAGCCAGACTGAATCATGAGCACCGTGCCAGTGTGCTTTGCTCTCAGCTCTCGTACCTGAAAACGCTCAACCGAAGAATAACAGAAGTAGACCCCATACACGTACTTGCAGCTCAAACGGAGTGTAGGGTTGCCCACTGGGTCCTATTTCCTCTACCTTCCGAGAGCGAGCTGCACTAGCTTGACTCGCGGCGGGTTTCTTCGCCGTGCTCTTGCCCTTCTTACTCGTCGAGCTTGCGAACATGCTCATCAGCTCACCAAACTTCTTGTCTGATGCCTCCTTCTCGTCCTCTGACGGTGGTTGATCGACCTCCGGAACCTCCTCCACGTCGGACGAAGGAGCCGTCGAGTCGGTGGCAGGTGGCCCCCTGACGAGGACGTTATCGCTGCCCAGCAGAATCCTCTTTGCCCGCTCGTGTGTACGGCGCTGCAGCTCATCCTCCGCGGCTTGTGACGCCTTGGAAGGCGACGCAGGGTCGAAACGCCATTGTTCAGCTTGTCCTCCGCTCTTTGGCGCAGGCTTCGCAGACTTCTTCGGAGTCACGTCGCATTTCTGCCGGGTAAAGAAGCCGCTGGCAGTCTTTTGTCTTTTTGGAGGAGGCGGATGGTCGCCGTCATCGGAGTCGAGGGTCAGGTCGATAGGAGAGCTCCCTCTCTTGGATTGGGTAGCTTTGGGTAGCTGCGAGCTAGAGCCTTGCGTGCCTTGGCTCTGCGAGAAGTATGCTGAGATAGTTGCTTGTGTGTTCTTGCTTGAAGACTTTGGCTGAGAGATAGGCATGTAATCCAAGCTAGAGGAAAACTAGACGAGACAGCGGGCTGTGGGCGTCGTGGCCACGCGGGGAAAGCCTGAAGACGAGTGCAGACGCCCGAGTGGCGCTCGGGAGACGCGCCTCGATCGCGTCGTCGTCACGCGTAACGCGTCTGAATCTCGCGTCGGATCACGTGCGTCAGCGCTCCGTCACCGAGCGGAGAGATCTCAGAGCATTGTCCCTGAAGCTGAAGCTGAAGTCTCCTCGAAGCCTCATCACCGTACCATCGTGCATGGTGTTAGCTGCCGTGCAACATTCGAAAGATTACAAGCCGTTCATCACGAGTAACTAGCAGTTCATCACGAGTAACTTCCCAGCACCATGGCGGCGTGCACTGTTTAACTGCTAGTAGATTGTGCAAACGCGATGTATGTAGTATGTCTCAATTGTAGTGCATGGCAAGACCGATAGAGCAATGGCAATGGGTAGTTATATGGTAACGGATCTAGGTGTATGATAGAAGCAATGGTGTACTGCTGGAATGCGACGCGATGGGTCCCGACATGAGAATCAAGGCACGACCAGTGTCCTCAACCCGCCTATAGAATGATGAGGAAAGTAGCGAACTATAAGATAGGATAGCGATACAGCAGGATAGCATGGAGACATAACAACACGAACGCGTCAGTCAAAGTGCATATAATGACCTTTCACTCGCATCCGACACTGTTCGCAGTCTGCGCGAGGGCCCATAGTGAAACGTTGCTTCCTGGTTCCGGTGGGGCTCTGGGGAGGGGGTCTGAGTTGCTCATCTTGATGCATAAACGTAGAGGAAGACGTTGAATCCTGAGGAGGGTACGCAGACTCAAATTGGTGGTAAGTGAGAGGTAAGGGGTCGAAGGAGGTTTGCGGGAGCTGCACTGGGGACGGAGTCGCGTTTTGAATCTGGATGAGGGGTATGTGGAGTAGGCTTGGACTTGGATACTGAGGGGGAGTTGCGGTAGGCGTGTGATAACTGTCCGGGGGGCGGAGGAAGTGGGATTGGGGCATTGGCGGGAGAGCGGACGGGGAGGTTTGTGGGGAGACGGGCATGGAGTTCTCGTCCGCGGGCTACATCGACCCCGAACGGGATGAAAACTCGCGAAGGGGTGTAAGTCAGAGAAACTCACCATGGACTCGTCGTGCATGACCTCATCTTTTCGCACTTCCTCCGGTTGACTGACTGGAGTATTGAATCCGCTGCCGGCAAGCGAGGGGCTCTCTAGACGGAGGCCTTCCGTTTGGGATACCCAGTCTTCTGAGCGGCCACGGACAATGGGGAGGATAGACGGTATGGGAACACTCGTGTCATAGCCACTTGCAGCACGTTTCTGAGAATGCAGTGGCGTGAATCAGCGCGATACATGCTACACTTTGCCAGAGTGAAACGCACCGAGGCGCGGTCGTAGTGGGAAGGTGACGAGGGAGAGCGCGCGCGTTTCGTGCTTGAGCGCGTGCGATAGTGTACGGGGGGCATGTCGACCTCCATGTCGCAACCAAGCGCGCAGAATATGAGACAGTCGTGTTATCCGGAAGGAAGCACCCCGCGTAACGTAAAGAGGTGGAAGCGGTGCGAAGGCCTTGAAGGACAGCTTCGGAGAACGGGGAGGTCTTGGATGGGTCTGCAGATGTGAGCAAGCTCTTGAAGCAAAAGTGTCGCAATCGACAGACGCAGATAACGAGCAGCAGACGATGGGCAAGGGGACCACCTAGGCTCGGCCTCGGCACAGTGCCAGAAGTCAAAGGGTTGAGCAAGCGCCGGGGCGAGACCCGTAGAAATACTCTTCGGTGGCAGTGCCGTGCCTCGCTGCCGTTCCACGTGGATGAGGCGCTTGCCGATGTATATTGTCGATCATGACCGGGCCCAAGCACGTTTGCTCTCGACGTCTTTTGTCCTCCTCGCCCTTGACAACCCACGACGACGGCTGGTCTCAGACGTGGTCTTCGGTCGATCAATGCACGATAATGGAGCGCGTGACCACGACCAAGCATTATGTGTGCTGCCATCTTCCGAAGTTCTCAGGATTGCCAACGGAGTCTTTCAACTTCGGTCATTGTACAGTGTACACGTATGCGGGAGGCTACAATCAAGAGGATCAGTAGGCCTGTCGGCTGTTCAGAGAAAGCACCCCGCTCGTCATTTTGCACTCCGAACCCGCACTGTACTCCATATGATGCTCTCACTTTCACCGATCCTCACTATCAGTGTACGCTCCAAGGCGGTTTAGCACGAGTAACACATGTATGAACAATTCGTTTCTACTTCTACATCTTTTCTACAAACAAGCCAAGCTAATCGAGAGCTATATCACAGAATTTCCAGATCCAGCAGCGTACGGAACGCGAGACAAGAACAAGTACATCGAGTATTAGTACAACACCTCCGTTTTCCAAGACCACTCCAGATGTAGCGCATACAAGAAAAAACCGGGCTAGCCCTGGACGTTAAGCCCCGCCCGGGGCAAGCGCGGCTCGCCCTCCTCGTACGGCTCCCCGCACTCCGTGCGCATCATATCATTAATCCACGCGCCCTTCGGCTGGAGCTTCGCCCCGCGCGAGACGTACATAACCGCGAGGTACATCCACGCCGCCGCGTTCCCGACCGTGCTCACCTCGTCCGAGACGTGCGTGCGCGCGTACTCGGACATGCGCTCGAAGAGCTCGTCGTCCGTGTACAGGTCGAACATGTGCGCCGCGACCGCCGCGTTGTCGCCCGGCTCGCAGAGGTAGCCGGACTGCCCGTCCACGATCTGCAACGGGATGCCGCCCGTGCGCGAGGCGATGACGGGCTTGCCGGCGTGGAGGGCTTCGGAGACTTTGACCTCGAAGCCTTCGCGCGTGGAGAGTTGGAGTGCAAACTTGGCGTTCTCCATGAGCGCGTTGAGCACTGGGATCAGGAACGTGAGCACGATTCTCGTGAAGGCGGACCAGGGGGGTACGTACGCTGGTCGCTGGGCGGGCAACGCATGACGACATAATCCTTCGCGTACTCCGCGTAACGGCCATGAATGAGCTGAATAACCTGGTCGTAGATGATGCTCGCATCAGGGTCATCGACCGCGCCGTGGCCACAGATGAGCATCTGCGGCGGCTCGACGTCGGGCGCCTTCTCCGCGAGGAGCTTGCGGAAACGCGCGTAGGCGTCGACGAGGTTGTCGATGCCCTTGGACGGGTCGAAGCGCGCGATCTGCACGAGGTAGTCGCGCATCGGCCACCCGAGCTCGGTCATCTTCTCCTTGGTGCAGAGCGAGCGGAACTCGCCCATGTAGAACTGCGAGTCCCAGTCGTTGAGGTGCTTGTTGAGACCGTCGAGCCTGTGACACGCATCTGTAAGTCGCGGCGGTCATGGCGCGACGACGAGAGGCACGTACCAGTCGGTTGCGGCCCCGAGGAGCGCCAGCTTCTCCGCCGGGACGTCGCTCGGCACGAACTTGTTGACGGGGTGGGAGATGAACATGTCCGCGTGCTGGATGTTGTTCCAGAGGTACTTCCAGACCTCCTCCTGGGGCGAACCCGCGACGTGCACGAGGTCGCTGCGGATCTCGATGTGGGAACGGTAGACGATGGGCAGCTCCGGGCGCACGCGCTTGATGAGAGGGATGAGACCGGGCATCTGCGGGTCATCTATACGAGTACGAGAGGTAGCCAAATCAGCTCGAAGTCCGTTTCGCTGCACGAGAGGAAGACGACTGACCGATGAAGGCGATGTCAACGCCGCCCGGGGCGAGCGGGCCACCCTCGGCGGTCCAGCGAAGACCGTTCTTGAGGATCCAGGCATCGAAGTTGTCCTTCGCCTCCTGCGTCAGACGGAGGTTGGGGTCCGCCACGCCTTGGAGGATGTTGTGGTTGTTCTTCGTCGTCCGGAAGACGCTCGGGGACGGGTTCGGCACGTACCTACGAGAACGGGTTAGCTCGGCGTCCGTAGAGGAGCTCGCACGATGATCAGGATCGGGCCAGCGCTTTCGCGCGATTGGACGATTGCGCGGCGCGTCCCGCACGGGAAGTTGCAGAATGAGATGAGAGAAGTGAGGCCAGCACTCACCATGCGCAGTCCACGTCGAGAAGGGCGAGGAAACGGATGAGCGCGTGACGCATCTAGAGCACATTCAGCCTCAGGGTCGCCATTCAGTAGTATTTTTGACTCACAAGGGCCACACCACCTGTGAGAAACAGCGAAAGGGAGACCAATCAGCAAAAGCCCGAGCAAGAGGACGAAGGGAAGGGAGATTAGATTGCGGGGTAAGGCGCTCAGGCCATCAACCCCGCAAATGCGGGGTAATCACATGCTAGCTGCGATCGAAGTCTTCCCGGACGGATCGGGAAGGCTACGCGAAGCACCAGCAAGAGCGCGAAAACGGCCGCGTTTGCTTATGCGTAGAACATTGACACTCACCTCCCTGAGGCGTTGACGAGAAAAAGCCGATCTTGATCTTTTTCTCGCGAAGCTCATCTGCCAGCTTGATCACGGAGTTCCACGTCCCCTTGTGCACCGAGTTCTTGTAAACGTCGATGTCGTCGATGAGGTGAATCTTCCCGCCGGCGTCGACGGCGACCTGGTTGCGGGCGGCGATCGAAAGACGGGGGTTGTTGCCGGGGCCGAAGTACATGATACATTTGCGGGCCGCAGAGTCGGCCTGTTCATCGACCGTCCTGGGGATCGGGAGCTTGTTCTGGGCGGCGCTCGCGGTCAGCTGTGAGGCGTGGCCGCCGGGAAGCTGCGCAGGGTCGTAGTAGACCGTCGGCGTTTCGGCCCCGGACGGGACGTAGGAACCGGTGGTGGAGGAGATGCGGTGTTTGACGTTCGGGCGTGTCACGGAGTCGGTGTGGAAGGGCTTGATGTTGAACACGATCGGGACGATGTCCAAGTCCATCCAGAGCCGGGTGCACAGATTGGGTGCCTAGAAGGGAGGATCGAGAACGTTCAGCTAGGTTCGACAATAGAGATACGGCGCAGTCCGGAATCGATAGTGCAAAAGCGAAAATGTCGCGGCTTCGCGTGCTCGTCCCCAGGGATCTAAACGTAGAATCGGTAATTCGAAAACTCGACGATCGTGTCCAGAGTGCGCAGATCTCACGGAGAGCACGGGAAGAGCGCGCTTCTTTCCGACGAGCGTTTGAGATTGAGAATCTAGCGAGGACCCTTCCCGATTACGGGCTGCGAGAGTCCGGAGGGCCGCTCTAAGAGCCTATTGGTCGCGAAGTCGGACCCGATTCCCAAAAAAACTTTTGACTCCAGAAGCAAACCGAACAGACCGGTAGTAGACTTTGATGAGCCAAAGACTCACCTCTCTGAGCAGGGCGACAGTGACACCGGCGCCGAGGAACTTGCACATGTGCTCGGTCGAGAACTTGCGGAGGACCTCGAGGACATGCTTCTCGATCTCGGTCGCCTGGGCCTCGGGGTTGTTGCCCTTGTAGGGGATCGTGGAAGAGGCAAAGTCGGTGTTGTAGACGGAATCGTGGATGGAGATGGCAATCTCGTAATTGGTATTGTTGTTGACTACCGCACCTGCGATACCGGCCCACATGGGCTATATGCGTCGGCATTGGGGAATGATTAGGGCGGGTTGGGGACGAAGGAACTGGTGGGGCGCACCGTGAGACTGGAGTAGCCGGTGACATTGGGCCGCTTGGAGGATACGACGCTTGAGAGCCTGCGACGGACGGCGTCGGATGGTTTGGACTGGAACTGGTGAGGCGGGGCCATGGCGGAGAGAGGGGACGGACGGGAGGAGGAGAGAAGGGGGAGACAGCGGAGATTATATAGAGAGTGGGCGAGGGGCGTGCGAGGGCTTGCGGAGGAAGAAAGCACTGAGGCCCACCTGGGCGGGAACATGCGCAGATGGGAGCCAAGCTCCAGGCTCTTGTCTCGCCCCGGACAACCATCGCAGAGCGCCGCAGACCTCTCCCGCGTCTCCCCCGTGAGGCGAGCGCCCGCCCCTGCCGATCCCGACATACCAGACCCTCCAGCCTTACGTCATCCTACTCACCTCCCTATCCTCGCGCGGATCCGCCTGCGCTGCTCGCGCTTTCAAGTGCCTCCGTTTCCCTCAGAGCGAGCCCTATCGAGGGACGACGACTCCTAGAATGGGACCGCGCGTTTACGCAGTCCCACCGACCTCCTGCTTCTCGACTGCTTGGGAATTTCTGCCCGAAAGGCAGCCCCCTTCGCTGTCCCCCGTGAGGTCATGCGTCCAGCGCGTCCCCAACGCGCCTCTCTCGAGCAACTCATTCGCCTACCGGCGGTGCCTGCTTCTTCCAAGCCGTCCGCCCATCTCCACGTTCCATGAGAACCCCCACGATCTAACTCCCTTGCCACTCTCCTCTCCGAGTCGCTGCATGCATCATTTCCGCCTCTGCTCCCGTCCACCGTGGCGTCCGGCGCACGCTCCGTTTCCACCTATCTCCACCTCTTCGCGATCGCAGTGGCCACCAAGAAGCCCCTGCCGCATCCCCTCATCATCGCCCCCTCCGGTCTACTGACTCTCTTTACGCCGACGCGCGCGGGGGGAAGTCGCGTTGTCTTTCACGCGCGACGTGCGCTGCACAGTGGAAGACGCGCGCCGTGTCAAGTCAAACCGTGCCCCATTCGAACGGGGTGTGTGTGCACGTCTCTTCCAAGATCCGCCTTCGCCTTCTCCCGTGTCGTAATCGACCGTTCAGGCGGGTCGCTGTGGCCGACCACGCGCACTGTCCCTCCGGGCCAGCGTGCGACGACGCCCCGCATTCTGCACTAGCGTGCCCTTGTCGTTCGCGCGCAGAGAGCCGGGCGGGATTTCCACATTCGCACCGGCCACCGTAGCTAACGGGTCCATAATGAATTGTCGTCGCAGTGCCCAATGAGCTTCAGGCCTCATGCGCCTGCCAGTACTGAGCCTCATCTTGAGCCTCTCCGCGGCGCGTGACCGACGCGTTATGTCACAGCGCGTCGTGGTTGGCTGTGCGCGGTCTAAACGCGTCCATCGATCATCGCAAACATCTCTGCGCATGTCGCCTAGACCCGCGCCGATCCAGTCGAGCTCGTCCAGACGACCTTCGACCTTCGAGACCTTTCAAGCTGGCCGCATGGATCACCAACTAGCGGGAAACGTGTTCACCGCCATCAGGGGTGAGGATATGGGATAGTTCACGGATGACGTCGGTTTTTGAGAGTCGAGACGAAGATTTTGAGGTGTCTTGCACACGCAAGCTCTGGGCTCAGGACCACCCTACCGCCGGGAGGACGTCCTCGGCGACCCCAGCAGTCGTGCGCATGGCATCCGAGCGATTCTAGTATTCTGCAAGAACGAGTATACAATACAGATTAAGGGTATACAATACGGCATACGTACGAATAGAAGCCCGCCCGCGTGGGATCGCAGTCGTAGACACATAGGAAGGCAAGATTCAGAAATCGTACCAGTCTTCGGCGCACGCACCGCCGCCGCCGGGGGACATGGGCCGCCACTCCTCCACGATCTCCTCTGCGTCGGCCGAGGGATAGCGCGCTCGGGGCGTGCCTTGCGGGTCTTCGTGGTCTGACACTCCTTCCTCCGCGTCATCCGCGTCTGCGTCGTCTGCGCCTGCATACCCCTCGTCATCGCCCAGACCATAAGCAGAGGCAAAATCCCCGTCCACTGCGTCATCGACAGCGAAGTGCGCCGTGAGACCGCCCCCTCCGGCATCCAGGTCGGCATCGGGGTCCAAAAGCCTCGCCAGCGCGTCCATGTTGATTCGCTTCGACCCGCGCGCCCTCTCCGCGTCGCCGCCGTCTTCTCCTTCCCCTTGCCCACCCTCGTCCGCGCGCCCTCTCTTTCGCTTCTTCCCCGCCGCCTTCTTCCCCGGTACCTCGGCGCCCAGACTTCCTTCTGCGTCGGCTTCTGCATCGATGTCCGCGTCCCAGCCCATCGCGACGCGCACGACCTCGACCTCCTCAGGCGCGCGAAACAAGCCGGCGAGCTCGTCCGCCGTGAACAGCTCCTCGTCTGTGATGTGCCGCTCCTCCGCGCCGCCGCGCGCCGCAGCAAGCAGCTGTAGCCGACTCGGGGCGTGCGTGAACGCTCGAGGGAGTGTGGCCGCGTCCGCGGTGAGCAGGTGCGTGAGCAGATCTGGGGGATCCATGGACGTGCCGCCGGCTTCCCCAGACGGGCCGGCGGCGGCGGAAGAAGATGAAGGGACAGGGGCGGGGGCGGGGGTAGAGAGGGGATCGAGGAGGAAGTGCGATGCGGCGACGACGTGCTTCGCGTGACGGGTCTTCGCCTTCTTGCGGGGCGCAGCGGCGCTGTCACCCGAGGTCGACGCGGTGGAGGTGGCGGACCTACTGCTCGGATGCTGGCTGTTACCCCACTCGTCGCTGCTCCCGTCGCCATCTTGAGCGTCCACGTCGAGCTCGATGAGCGGGCGTCCGGCGGTCTCCATCCGTTTTCGCCAGATCTCCTCCTGGAACTGTACGACGTCTTTGAGGCCACGGGCGACGACGACCCGCTTGGCGACCTTGGAGCGACCCTCGCCACGACCGCTTTTGGGGGTCTTGCGCTCATGGGCGTCGAGCCAGGGTATATCCCGGATCCATTCTTCGACGAGGTCGTAGATTTGCTTGTATCGTTGCATCACCACCCCTTTCCCAACTGACAGCCTTGAACCGAGTGCATGGGCAAGCGCAGTGGCGTTCGGGAGAGATGACTTCAATTCACCCTCGATGGCGAGCATGAACAAGGCGCATGCAGTAGGTGGGGTGGGGAGGTGGGTGAACATCTGGGTGCGTGCGCAAAGCCATGCCAGCGCCGTCGCCGTGTGCGTGATGGTGGGCAGATGGGGAACGACTGGTGAAAGAGTTTTCACAAGCGGAGCAGGGAGCGCACCTAGCTGGCTGCTGGACCCGCCGCCTTGGGACTCGTTAACTAAGGTCACGAAGTAAGTTTGAAGCGTTGGTAGGTGTGTAGCAGGATCTGCGGTCGACAAACTGAGCTTGAGTAATTGCACTATTTTGCCGAAGGCCCGCGCGACAGCCACTGGGGGCTCGTCGAGTAGGTACTGTGAGACACAGCAGCACGTCAACGCATGCTCATAAACCCTGAAACAGCTGAGATACACGTTTTGACGAGGGAGTGGGGTAGGATACTTACTGCAATGTCTCTGATAGAGTCGCTTTTGTGCGACTCTCGCAAGGCGATGGCGATGGACGCTCCCGCGATCAATTTGGCCTTCCGACCCCAACGAAACCTTCCTAAGCGCATGGCCTGGTCGAAAACACCTTGGGCACGCATGGAAACTCCAGGGTTCGACAACCTTCCCGCAGACGTGCGTATAAATTCATGCATAGCAATCTAAGAGAACGTATCAGGAGCGATGTATGCTGCAGACCGGTGACAGACTCACCGTATTCTTGCGATCTCTCGCCTCCTTTCCTTGTCCCGCCAACGCCCAGCCATTCCTCCCCCTCAGCGTACTTCCTCCGGCAACATTGCTCCATGGTGCAAACTCGCGCCCCGACGTGTCCGCCACCTCGAGGTGGGAGGTAAGGACGCTCTGCGTAGGGTCCGCGAGCGTCCCGCACTCTGGACAGATCGCGGAGCCCACGTCTTGGTCCCATATTGTACACGCGCCGCACTCTTCACATCTTCCGCTCATACCACAAGGCTCGCGGGGCCTCGTCGATGTTGAACGCCGTTATGGGGAGAGAAGAGTGGTGGTCGTAGGCCAAGACAACAAGGCAGCAAGGCGTTGAATGGCGCCTATGTAAGGGGCAGCGTGACGGGCTTGTGACGCTGACGCAAGGAACAGGGCAGTTACGGGCGCCTCATGGCAAGAATGTCCTTTGACTCCGACGCCGACCGCAAGATCCAACTACGCGTTTCTAACCAAAAGGCGTATGTTTGGGACGTAGAAGGTCTGTGTCTATGTTTTATTAGAATATATGCCACACTTATAACTGAAGAAAAGAATAGACATCGGCACACTTCGGGCGAAGCATCACGTATGCGGCGTTCTGACTGGCACTCTGCCGCATCTGTCCCAGCAAAATGTTTTCCTAGGCGTCCCTTTGATACTTCTTCCAGAGGAAGTGGTTCTGCTCATAGAGAAAGGTGTGTAACGTACCTGCACCCAGGTTAACTCTTATTGACGCGCATTTTAGAACTTGCGGTGTTGATTGACGACCCCAGCGCTCACGTCGCTCCGTCCGCTGCGGCACTCGCGGAGTGGAACTCCCAGCGAGAGACATCGGCAAGGGCACAGATAGCAGTATCTGAAGCGGATAAATTATCAGAGAAGGCACATATGTTGTCGACATCCGAAGAGGCTATCAGGAAACGAAAAGAACGCGAAGCGAAACGGGCCGCTGCTGCTCGCGCGAAATCGATCGCCGAAGGCCTGCCCATTGACGAAGGGATGCCCCAGGTTATCCCTACACATCCAGGAGAAGGCCGCTCCGAGACGCCGAGCAAGGCTGCTCCCCAGACCTTCAGTGTCACCATTCCTGCCAGCTCATCCGAACTATCGTGGTACACTCCCAACGCCCGTATGTACTCGACTCTAGAAGCGGCTCGCGAGGCAGGAATGTGGGCATACCCCACAACTTCCTTCGAGTTCGCAAAATGTCGCGTTTACAGGGACCTTTGGGAGAAGGGCAACTTTATGGGAGGCGGCATCAAGTTCGGCGGCGATTTCTTGGTATATCCCGGTCAGTAGTGCCAGGGCTCGCACAGACAGCATCTGACTTTCACCGTGCAGGCGATCCGCTTCGATACCATTCCCACTTTGTTGCCTCGGTGATTGAATCTCCGAAAGCCCCACTCATGCCCATGGAGATCGTCGCACACGGCAGATTGGGAACAGCTACGAAAAAGTCTCATCTATTCTGTGAGTGGGATGAAGAGCGTCAAGAAGTGACCTATTACTCGGTAGAGTGGGCTGGATTTGGGTGAACGTCTTGGCCAGGGCTATGTACGCATACAAGTTGGTACGTGTGTTTTAGTAGACTATCACGAGTAATCTACGAACTATCGGTGGAGCTGATGTTGTCTTCCCCCGTCTGTACGCCAGCCACTTGCTCTAACCATTCCTCGTCGGAACTAGACCAACCAGAGATTTCATCAATGACGTACACGCTCAGGAGACTACCTCCCCTTTTCGCTGTTCTCATCCACGCCACATCAAACAACATGCTTTTTGGATCCCACCCTTGCCTCGTCCTCCAATCCGCGTCGTGGATAGTGAGGTTTTCAAGCTGGGGACAGACAAGCGGGGAAACTTGGTACAGTGCCGATCTGGACTCCTTCTGGGCAATGAATTGAAGGGCACATTCGTAGAGCATGCCGAGGATCTCTTGCAATGCTTTATCCGAGAGACTGTTCAGAATGAGCCGCCGTAGGTTGCTTGTGTCCCTCAGAATGTCGCACCATCTGTACGAGTTCCACCGGGATTCTTCCGTGCCCTCCATGATGATCCTTATGCCCTCGAGCTCGGATAGCACAAGGGGCCAGTTCTGAGGAGAGAACGGTGCGGATTGTTCGGTGTCCAGAGCAAGCGCGTCGGAAGTGCAAAAGTTGACTGTCAACTTGAGATTGGCTGCTCTCACTATGAAGGCGCTCTCGAATAGATACGTATCCGCCATCCGTTGATGTTGAAAACACTTGAGCTCGTTGGAGGCGATATCAGCGGGTACGATAGAGCCGATAGAAGTTGATTGGGAAGACCAAACTTGCAGATTCACCATGACACCTTCCGGAAGAGCGAGGTGTTGGAGGAGCCGGTAGATGTTCTCCGCTCGAATTCCCTTGATGGTCAAAGATGAAAGGAGGGGCAGCGCAGCTGTGGACCGAGCAACTTCACTCGGGGCTTCGAGAAACCACACACGGGGCATGGTGAGGGCGTGTAAGACAGGCGTTTGTTGCAGCATGTCGAGAACATAATCGACGGATGGCATCACATCTGAGAGTCGGAGGGTACCAAGGCTGGAGAATATGGTGGAAGGTGACAAGGCGACACTGACGCTACGAAGGTCGAGTGACCTCAAGGACAGTGCGGCATCTTGTGGGATCGGCGGAGACTTGGTCAACTTGGGAGGAGTGCGGCTCCGGTCTCCATCGCGTAACAGCCCGGCGCAGAACTCCAGCGTGAGATTTTCGAGAGATGGGATGGAGGACTCCGCGAGGCGACGAAGGAATGCTCTGCTGCGGCTATGCTCTATCTGGATATACACACCTATAGACTTCGCCCGGTAGATGTGGGGTAGGATGGCTCGGGCCATTTCGTCGGCTTTTAGGGGAGTGAAACTCAACTGGACGTTGATATCGAGCGGCAGCGATCTCGAGCGAGGCAACAACTCCACGAGACACTTGGGGGTCCTCAGTGACCGGAGCTTAGACCACAGCCATGGCGCACTGAGCGCAGCCGTGCGCCAGTGAGAGCATACATGTGTGACAGCGTGGAAAGGTTTCGGCAAGTAACATAGGTTAACCTCAGCCTCGTCGAAGGTAATCTTGAAGATCTCCACTAGGATTTCGTCGGCGAGGCTGTTGATTGGGAGCAAGGAATTTTGGAGGTGGTTGAGATGAGCGGTCTCTGTGGCCAGAGAGTTCCGCCGAGTTTCCTCCCGCAGAAGTTCCTGCTCGATGTCTCTCAGGAAATTTGCGAGCGAGGGGGTCGTCTCCGACGGAGGCTCGCCTTTCAACTCTGCTAGCGCACGTGAGGCCGTCGCCAGAGAGGGATGGGGATGCATGAGTGCGGTCATTTGATAGGGTTGTCCTGTCCTGTCGAGAGACTCAATGTGAGTGAAGAGGAGAACGGGGTAGCCACCAGTGTGCATACCTACTAGACACAAGCTATGTGGTCAAAAACCGGTGCATTCGTCCGAACTTCGCCTCCTGATATATAATACCAATATCTATTGTTCCACTTGGGATTGACAATTAATCACCGGCTATTCTACTACAATACCGTCCGTGATTGGATGAGTCGACAAAAGAGATATGTAGAACGTGGCGTACATACATCTGCAGCGTCAAGGCGCGCCCTGACGTCAGGCAGCGTCAATAAGGAGCCCATCATACCTCCCTTCCGAAACTGCCATCATGCCCCGCGCCCACTCCGAGTGCGCCCCACAATTGTGCACGTTGAACACTTCCATTTCCCTCAGCGTTCCGTGCTGCAAACGCGACGCCAGTGCCGTCAGCGCCCCTTCATGCCCCCGAGGAATTCCGTCACCCGGCTGCTTGATGTCGATGATCTCCAAAGAGCCCAGTTTGGGACACATGAATGGCTTGTTTTCGTGACCACTACACGGCGGGTCGAAGGGACGGCAGTCCAGAGCCTCCGCAAGGCCCAGGAGGCTAGCGGCATGGACGGCGACCACACGGAGCCGCTGGAGTTCGCGCATCTCCTGGAGCGCGGCGCGCCAGTGGTCAGCGGTGAGGACGGCTGGCTCGTCTTCGAGTCCATTAACGACGAAGGTGTGGACCTTCGAGACGTCCAGAGGCCACTGTCCGATGAAATCTTGAGGTGGTTGGTCTTCAGAGAACCCTGCGGCTTGAAGTTGTACGGGAGGATAGAAGAATGCATCTGGGTCATGGTACGCTTTGAAGAATATAGCGCAGGGTTCCATGAATTCACGAGTGAAGTGGATCTCGAGACGTTTGATTCCCGAGAGACAACGGAGGTTCTCGCGGGCATTTGAGGGAAGTGCGAGATAATCCTGGGCGTCATCAGATTCTCGAGCATATTCATGTGTTAGGGCTCGAAGTTCAGTACTCTGCGGGACTTCGACGCGCTCGAGAAGGTAGTTGACCGGTTGCGGATAGCGGGAGTGGATCTCAAGGAGTTTGAGGTGCGTGAGGGAGACGAGTTGTCGAGCTTGTGGCGGACTATTCGGTAGACCACTGAGATCCTTAACGATGAATCTTTCCAGAAGGGGACAACATGAGAGAAGGCTGGGAAGTTCTGTTACGGGGACCCAGTGGTTGCTGATGAGCTCTAGATGCGTCAAAACGCTCTGGCGAGGTAGGGACACGCGTGTGTCGAGACAGTCGACAACGAGTTTGCGGAGCATAGGAAGCTGGCCAACGAAAGGGAATGGTATGCTATGAGTGTAGTCTGGGCGCCGAGATTCACCTGTGTCGAATTTTGGGCCTCTAAGGATGAGTTCCTCCATGATTGGAGCAGCAATTCCGCGGAGCGCCCCCCTATCATATTGGAAGAAGCTTATATCAAGGACCCGCAAACGGCACGCCGTCTCGCATAGCATGTTGCGGCAAACCAATCCCCTAGTTATAAAACCGGTCACCGTGACGGAGAGTGGCAGTTTGGGTCCAGAACGACGAATGCATTCACGCGCAAGATAGAAATGGAGGTTGATTGGGAACGTGGTCCATAGGGTGGGGGCATTCAACGCGACTGTGCGCCAGTGGCTGCAGACGTGGGTGGCGCGAATGAAGGATGGGAAACCGTCGCCGCGGGCGAGTAACTTGAAAATCTCGACCAAGAGTTCCACAGGAAGCTTGTGGATGGACGAGACAGCGTTCTGGAGATATTTGAGGCGGGTAATACGTGCCGAAACTTGGTCCAAAAGGTCGAGGCGTAAGCTGCGCTCCCGATGGATGTAAGATAGGACGTCGGCGGCGGAGTGGTTGCGTAGTTGTGGTGCATTACTGAAAGCCATCGCGTCAGACTGGCACAGAGCGGATGCAGACGCAAAAAATAGAACTCACGGGGGAGGAAGAGGGGACATGATGGTGGTCAAGACGAAGAGGCTGGTGGGTCAGAACACAATTCACAGCAGCGGGCGCCTTCTCCGGACGGATTTTTAACGGACCTTGGAGCGGTAATTCAATCGACCCGAAATCTCGAGGACAATGGGGTCACACCGGACGCTGCGGAAATCCTACTCCAGACTGCCTTAATCCATGATGGAGAGTACCGCCGCAGGTGACGCAAGACGTACGGCAACCACATCATCTTCCACGCAAAATGTCCTCTTGAACACATCAACGTCGTCTAATTCGCCCATATTGTCAGTTCAGGGAGTGCCTCCTGCAAGGCTTTGGTGGATGGCGACTCTTCACGGAAGTCGCCGACGTTGAACAGATCCAGCTCCCGCAGCATTCCGTGCCTGGAACGCGCGGCCACCGCGGCACGCATGGCCGGAGCGAGGTCTTCGTACAATGGAATATCGTAGAGTTCCAGAATCGACAGGAGGGGACATGCTGTCTGCGCGGGAGTTACTTGCAACACCGGGCCTCCATGGCTTGCGCCGGGGTACGCGAGGGTTTCGAACAATGTGGTCGCGTTGTGGGCTGCGAGAGAGATGATGCGAAGTGTTTTCAACCCTGGAAGGCTCCCAAGCAGTGTTTCCCACCGCTGACCCGAGAATTGCGGATAGTCCAAGCCGCTTAGGACGACAGCTTCAATCTTCGAGGAGTCGAAGGGCCAATCACCGTACAAGGTCTGTATCTGGGTGAATGTAGGGTGGGTCTGAATACTGACACAAGGGTATGGGCTACCGTCGGCGTCATGAAATGCGTAAAACGTAGACGCGGTAGAATCATGGAGTGAGACGTGGAGTTCCAGCCTACGGATCTCCGAGAAGCATCGTAGGTTGCGGTCGACGTTGTTTGGTAGCATGATATAACCCATTTGATGTTCCCACCTGCGTGATTTTGCCGTCTTGATGGACAATTCACAAACATGGGGGATGGAAAGGTGCGACAGGAGTTCAGCCGTAAGGGGAGGAGAGAGGATGTCCACATCGAGCTGCCTGAGCCTGGGTAATTCAGCTATGCGGTTTTGGGGAATATGGTCGAAACTGAATCCAGATGGGCCAGCGCAGGATAATGTTTCAAGGAGTGGGCAGTTTCGTAAAATGTCAATGAGATGGTGAGCAGCGATGCTGTTACGGTGGATGGTGAGATGCACAAGAGTGCTCGGATTGGCAAGGGGGATATGCATGTCGACGTCTCGAGTTACAAGCGTGCGCAAGGATGGTGGGAAATAACAGTCCGTAGGAGGCCGAATGGAATTGACCGTGGTCCGCCTCTCGTTCCTGTCAGCAGCATGCCTCGTGAATGTGAGGTCCTCGATTGCCTTGCCATGGGAGCACACGGCCATCGACAAGAATTGCATCATATGCTCATGGGATATCGCCACTTGAAGCGAACGAGTGCGGTACAGGGCCTTGACCATGACAGACACACTATCCTCTGAATTTTTGAGGGTTTTGAGCTTGAGGGAAAGGGGTAGCGACCGCGAGCGACGGAGAAACTCTTCAGCGAAGGCGGTGTGGCGGACGGAAAAGGTAGTCCAGAGGGTGGGAGCTCCGAGGGCTACTGCTCGCCAATGCTGGCAAACATGCGTAGCGCGGACGAGACCTAATAGGATACCGTTGTTGTAGTTTATCAGGTACGAGAAGATCTCAACGAGCATCTCGGGAGGGAGTGCGTTGATCGTCGCCACCGAATTTCGTAGGTATCGAAGGGGGATGAGTTCGCGTTTTAGTTGCCGGATAGTGAAATGACGCCAATCCGTTTCCTCTTCGACGTATCGAAGGACTTCTTCACGAGACGCGAAAGGGGGGAGACTCGTACTGCATATTAGCGAGCATGAGCGACTCCTTCGGCATGCGCGTTGAAGGCGGCGTCGTCAAGAGGCCTGACTGACCTAAGTCCTTCCTCAGGCATAGCGACTTGCTTGCTTAAACTGACCAGGTCCTTGTCTTGGAAGCGGGTTGGAGGCAACTGCAATATTTGACCAACGCGGTGATGAACGACGGAGCAGAGGAGCTGTGGATATGAAAATGCTCGAGCTCGTCGAGTGGCGTCGGATTGGGACGCGTCCGACGCGACGCGCTTAATTAAATGACAAAATGACGAGCGCCCAAGCGACGCGCAGTCGGTCCGTCGGTTCATTCGGTCCGCTGAGGTTGGAAGTCTCACCGCGAGCGGCTTTCCTGTAAGCTCTCAACAGTCGTCTTGAGCTCTTACCAAGCTGCCGTGCGACGAATCCCAAGCTCAGCATCCATGGTCGCCTACGTACAAGATTCCATTATGCTTCTAGGAGACTCTCACACAGGGTGGGTGCGAGCTGAACGGATTTGCAGCTCAGCTTTTATGCACTATGTTACTCTCAGCCGATGTCCGCTTGGGATGCACAGCTGATCCGAGCCTGAGATTGTGGACAATCAACGACACACAGACATCTACAACCGCAAGATGGACGTGATTAACCGCAGATTGAGTGGATATAACACAGATTGGATCCTTCCTGTATCTGAGCAAGTGCGGATTAGCACCCCGACGTGAGGCTTCGGCGCCAGGGTGCAACTAATATTAATGCTACTACCAAGTATAGTGCTTCACGACCCAGCAAGAGAAGCAGCACCTCCCCAAGGTCCGTGCTCGTAATCTAATTTAGAGCTAACGACGCCGCCCTGCCCATCCGCGGCCAAGACGTTCCGCTCGAGCGATAGGCGAGCCTCCCCAAGCTCATACGGATGGTGCGCTCGCCGGACTCGCCCCGCTACTCGCCGGCGACCCGCATCGTCCTCATGACGTCCCCGCCGTGCAACACCGAATAGTATAGCGCGCGGCGAGGCGCGCAAAGCCGCCGGCGTCCGAACGACCGCGACTTCGCCACGACGCGGACGTATGCGGAGGCCGCGAGAGAGGTAGGCGTCAAAGAGGACGTGGCGTTCGCGAATGTGTGGACGGAGGTTTTCTGTAGACGTGAGTGGTGTAGAAGGAGGCTGCAAAGTCGTCCCCACGGGCTTTGAAAAACTCGACCAGGAGTTCTTTGGGAAGTGTGTAGACAGACCGGACAGTGTTCTGTAGGTATCCAAGACGGGCGATACGTGTCGAAACTTAGTCTAAGAGGTCGAAGCGTAGGCTATGCTCTCGATGGATGTAAGACAAGACATCGGCAGTGGAGCAGTTGCGTAGTTGCGGTGCAGAACTGGACGCAATCGCGTCAGAATGGTACGCAGTGCATACAGACGCAGAGAACTTGAACGTACGGGAGAGGAAGGAGTGACGTTATGGTGGTCAAGATGGAGAGGCTGGTGGGTCAGAGCACAGTGGGAATGGATGTAGAACGGTGCGATCAAGGCAGTTGTCCGGACAGATTTTCAATGTACTTCGGAGCAGTAACTCAATCGACCGGACATCTCGAAGACAACGGGGCCACGCTAGACGCTGCAAAGATCCTACGTCAGACTATCTTAATTCATGATGGAGGGTACCACCGCAGGCGACTCAAAACGTACAATAAACACATCATCTTCCACGCAAAATGTCATTTCAAACGTATCAACTTGAACGTCGTCTACTCGACCCATACTGTCAGTTCGGGGAGTGCCTCCCGCAAGGCTTTGGTGGATGGTGACTCTTCACGGTAGTCGCCCACGTTAAACAGATCCAGCTCCCGCAGCATTCCGTACTTGGAACGCGTGGCTGCTGCCGCGTGCATAGCTGGAGCGAGGCCTTCGTATAGTGGGATGTCGTAAAGCTCCAGAGTCGACAGGAGAGGACACACTGTCAACGTGGGAGCTGCTTGCAATGCCCAGCCTCCATGGATTGCGCCAGGATACGCGAGGGTTTCAATGAACGTGGTGGCGTTGTGGGCTGCGAGAGAGATGATGCGAAGCGTTTTCAGCCCTGGAAGGCTCCCAAGTAATGTTTGCCACCTCTGGGCAGAGAATTGCGGGATATCCAGGCCGCTCAGGACGACGACCTCGATCTTCGAGGAGTCGAACGGCCAATCACCATACAGGGCTTCGATCTGAGGGAATTCGACGTAGGCTCGGATGTTGATGGGAGAACGTGGACCACCATCGACGTTGTGGAATGCGCGAAATGTGAAGATGGTAGAATCACGGTATGAGACGTGGAGTTCTAGCCTGCGAATCTCTGAAAAGCACCGTAGGTTGCGGTCGACATGAACCGGTAGCATGTTGTAACCCGCTTGAAATCCCCGCCTGCGAAAGGGTGGTGCCGTAATGGACGCTTCACAAGCGTGGGGTATTGAGAGGTGAGATAGGAACTGGGCCGCGTGGAAAGGGGGGAAGATGTCTGCGGTGAGCCTTTTGAGCCTGGGTAACTTCGCAATGCGGTTTTGAGGAATATGATCGGTACCGTATCCGGCGGGTCCACGGCAGGTCAATGTCTCAAGAAGTGGGCAATTTTGCAAGGTGTCGACGAGATGATGGGCAGCAGTGAAGTTATGACAGATGTGGAGGTGCACGAGGGAGCTTGAACTGATAAGGTGGATATACATGTTGACGTCTCGAGTAACGAGCGTGCGTAACAACGGTGGAAGATAGCAATCCGCAGGAGGTCGAATGCCGGCGAGCACGGCCCGCCTTTCGTCCCTCCTAGTAGGCTTTCTCGTGAGGTTGAGGTTTTCTATGTTATACCCGTGGAGGCACACGGCCACAGATAGGAGTTGCAATGTTTCTTCGTGGGATATTGTCATCTCGAGTGAACGAGTGCGGTGCAAGACTGGTTTGATGATCGGCACATACTCCTCGGGATCGGGATGATAGGAGGCTTGAAGCATGAGGGAGAGAGATAACGACTGGGAGCGACCAAGAAATTCTGTCGCTAAGGGAATGCTGCGAATGGATAGGGTAGTCCAGAGGGTGGGAGCTTCGAGGGCCACCGCTCGCCAATGGTGACATACATGAGTGGCACGGAGGAGATTGAACAGGGCGCCGTTGATGTAGTTGACGAGGTAGGAGAAGATTTCGACGAGTATCTCAGGAGGGAGTGTATTGACGGTCGCGACCGAATTCTGTAAACATCGGAGGGGAATGAGTTCGCGAGTGAGTTGCCGAATGGCGGAGAGACGCCGCTCCGTTTCCGCCTGAACGTATCGAAGGACTTCTTCGCGAGACTCAAACTGTGGGAGACTGCAGATAGATGAGCATGAACGACTTATCTAGCCTGAAATTTGAAAGGTGCCGTCAAGAGGTCGAACTGACCTGGGACTGGTCCCGAGTCTTTCTTCGAGTGATATGACCTCGGAATCCTCGAGTGGCATGGCGTCTTGCTTGCTTGAGCGAACCAAGTGATTGTGGCCGAAGCGAGTTGGAGGCAGATACGAGCTGTTACGAACGCCAACGCGGTGACGAACGGCAGAGCAGAGGAGTTGTGGATGCCTTGGCTGTTGGCGGCCAAATGAAAATGCTCGTCGAGGAGGCGTCGAATTGGGACGCGTCCGACGCGTCGCGCTTAATTAAATGAGAAACTGATGAGCGCCCAGCGACGCGCAGTCGGTCCGCAGGTCCGCCCGGTCCGCTAGAGTGGGAAGTCTCGCTGCTTTAAGTTTCTCAATCGTCTTGAACTCGTACCAAGTTGCCGTGCGACGAACCTCAAGCTCATTAGACATGGCCGCATACATACAAGATTCTATCATGCTTCTGGGAGACTCGCTCACCCAGGGTGGGTATGAGTTGAACGGATTCGCAGCCCAACTTGCGCGTATGTCGTTCCCAGCCGACGTCCGCTTGAGATGCGCAGCTGATCCGAGATTGTGGACGATCAACGACACACAGACGTCTACAACCGCAAGATGGACGTGATTAACCGCGGCTTCAGTGGATACAACACTGACTGGATCCTTCCTGTATTTGAGCAGGTGCAGATACTCCGCACGACTTCGCCCGGCGCGCCCGACTAATCAGACATGATACTAGTGTTTCGCGACCCAGCACGAGCAGCAGCACCTGCCGAAGGTCCGCCTGCTCGTGATCTGGTTCGGAGCCAACGACGCCGCCCTGCCTATCCGCGACCAGCACGTCCCGCTTGAGCGGTACAAAGCGAACCTCTCCAAGCTCATATGGATGGTACGCTCGCCGGACTCGCCGCGCTACTCGCCGGCGACTCGCGTCGTCCTCATGACTCCCCCTCCGTGCAACACCGAGCAGTGGGGCTCGCGCCAGGCCGCGCAGAGCCCTCCGCGTCCGAACGACCGCGACTTTGCCACGACGCGGACGTATGCGGAGGCTGCGATGGAGGTGGGCGTTAAGGAAGGTGTGGCGGTCGCGGACGTGTGGACGAAGGTCTTTGACGCTGCCGGCCGAGAAGAAAAGGAACTAAGGAAGTTCTTGACGGACGGGTTGCATCTCAACACTGACGGATACAAGGTAAGGGCTAAGGATCTAGGACTGATACGTATCGCGTTAGCCTCTGACGTTGTGCATGATAGATTGTCTTCGATGAGCTCACCAGGGCTATCAAGGATAATTATCCCGAATACCACTACGACAACATGCAATTCGTGTTTGTTCCGTATGTACCCGTTTGACCATCTTTGCTTTCACCGCCCATTGTTTCTATTCAGGTTCGACGTAATTTGCCAAGATCTACCGCGTTACAAGGAGATCACACAGAAGCGGAGCGCGTTCCTGAACTGAAGTGCATCACCGTCAGTCCGTGCGCAAAACGTAGATGTAGAAGTGCATCGAATCATTAAATGTGTACATCATATCTTTAGACCTCTCAGAGAGCGTCGAATCTCCTATTCACTGTGCCTTCAACATCTGTACGAATTGTGTGCCTAGCGCATCAGCCGCCATGGGGTTTGCGCCGGAGACGACCTCGCGATCAACGGTGATACCTCCAAACTTTTTACCAATGCCCGTCATCATCTGGGCGCCCTCGTCCCTGAGCGACGTCTCGACTTTGGTCGGGACCTCGCCGCCCTTCATGGTCTCTACCAGCTTCTCCTCGGCATCGGACCAGGAAGTCAGCTGGTATCCTTTATACGCAAACCCTGTCGAGTTTGGCGCGACTCTCGTAGACAGGAGTGCGTATGGGCCATGACATATTACCGCTGCGGATACGTACCCGTCAGACACGTGCCGACGCAAGGTTCTCGGACCCGCCGGGGAGACGCACCGGTTGCCTTGTGTTTGGCGTGGAAATGACAAAGGATCCGACCGAGCTCGGCGTTGTCTCCAAGGTCTGAGATGGGGGCATGCCCGCCCGGAATGAAGACGCCATCGAAGGATTCCAACTCGGCGTCAGAAATGGAGGCAAACGGGCGGGGCGCGCGGAAGCCGGCGACCTCGACGTCCATGCGCCGGAGGACCTCGTGGTCTCTGGTTCTGGCGCGCCAGTTGCCGAGGTAGACAAGGAGGGACTCGGAGAGCGGGTCGATGCTCGGAGGCTTGCCGGTCGGCGACGCGAACTGGGCACGCAAGGGGAGCATCGATCTCAGACAATGCAAGGGATGCGGCAGAATGAGCGCGTACCTCCACCTTGTAGCCGGCATCGAGGAGCTTGGCGAGCGGCTTTGCGAGTTCCGCGAGGAAGACGCCGGTGTCCTCGTGAGAGACCGACCCGTCTTTCTTGTGAACCTCGAATGTGTCGGCGTCAGAGAGGATGATGAGCACTTTGCCTGCGTATTGGGCTGTCATGGTGGCTTTAATGCGATGAATGTTCGGGCAGAATTCCAGGCGGCCGTCGGTATATGTAGTCGCTCGGATGAGGCGAGAGCCGAAGAGCAACAACGCTGCGATGACGTCGGTGCGGTGGGTACGATATGAGCGATGGAGAGTCGGGCGCCGCAGTCCGCGGGGTCGGCGGCAGTGGCGCGTCTTGGAGACACGGTCATTGACGCTGTCTTGACGCTGCCTTGACGCGGACTTGCCTGCCCTGAAGCGGACACGGTCACGCACGGTGGGGCGCGACGCGGCTTACGTCAGAAGGTGAACATGGGCCAAACAACGCGCAAACAGGGCGCGGACATAGAGCACGGCTGCTCTCCGTCTGCGAGTCTCCTTGCGACATATCAGCCCGTCCCTCCCGCGCGACGCCCTTCCTTCCTGGCCCTTTCTCCGTCGTTTGTGCTCTGATACCCGCCGCACCGTTTCCGGACCAGCGAATTGCAGGACCGACTCTCAGCGCCCGGAAGGTGTGGACCCACACACGGCCACATCGTTTGTTTGGCACGACGCCCAGTTCACTTCCCGTGAGAACCCCGCTTCGCCTCAGCCTCCGCTTTCGCCTCGTAGAGCACCAAGAGCTGACCTGTCTTGCCCCTGAAGGCGCGGCCTCCTCCGTATCACACTCTTTCGTTCGCAAGGTACGTTTTCCTGCTCCACAAAGCGCCCCCTCTCCCCCCTTCTTCCTGCTTCGTCTCGTCTACACACCGGTGCACACCTCAATACCCCACGGGCAAATGGTGGAAATACTGCAAGTGTGCTGGCGGAGAGGCAGCCGTCTGTAGAGTCGACGGCGAAGCATCGCAGGCTCTATGGCTCACCGTTTGTCGTAAGCAACTCCTCCGACGAGTGCATTCGACTTTGCGCTCGATGCGCTGTCATGAGACCCCTCTACCGCCGGTTTTTGGCTCGGTCTTCATACGCGCAGTCGGTTGCGAGGGCGATTATCGTCATTGGACTTGCAGAATGGTGTCATTGGCGGAGGCATTGGATGGAAAGCACCGGCTACGGCATGTTCGTGGTGCTCCTTTGTCGTCCCGCTTTTAAGGAACTTGCCGGACCTCCGGCCCCTTTGCCGTTTTGGGCGGACAATCCTCCTCCGCACGCTTTGGCGTGCTCGAAAGCCCCTGGTCGCCTGTTATGGGGCACAATAGCTTTGATCGCTTTCCCGGATCCGTGGCCGTTCATCAAGGCTCCCATGCTGATACCCACGCCTCTTTCCACAGTTGCCGAGGCCCACGCACAAAGTCACGCTGAGCCACGATCACAGTCTTAGGCCCGATCTGCCTTTGGTTCGTTTTCATCTGCTTATAAGCATCTTGGAGCTCTACTCATCTCCATTGCGCCCTTTCCCTTCCTCCACGCGCGTCGCCGTGTTGGCTTCGTTTCGTCTTCGGCTTTTTTGCCTTTTGCTCACGACCGCACGTACCTGGACGACTGACGGCCCGCCAACGCCTGACCACTGTATCGATTGTCACACTGTATCAACACCTGTACAACTCTCTCGACCATGTCGCTCAACGTTCGGCGACGCCTCTTCTCAGAGTTCCAGCAAGAGTCGCCCTCCCCCCGCCCTGCCAAGAAGCAGAAGAGAAACCCCCCTGACCTCAAGAGCTACCTTCTTCGCAGACGAGCAAACATGTCTCTATTCGGTAACGGAAGGTTTAACGGCCATCTAGCCGTTCCGTCTTTCCTCGGTGGTAAGAGCAAGCGCGAAGCACCCGCCCCAGTTCGCCATGAACCTACCGATGTCGATCTGGATCTCGAGCTCTCTTTCGCCTCCACTATGTCGCTCAACTCTCCCGTAAGAGATTCCCAACCTTTAACGCCCGAAGAGGAGAACCCGAACCACGTCCCAATGGACATCTCCCCGGCGCCCCCACGCGTCTCCCAACCATCTCAACCTCACCCACCGCGTCGCTCAAGCCCTTCGTTGGTCGTCCTCGTGCCGCTACCAGCGCCGCCCGCCTATTCGGCGGCGACATGAGCAACGGTCACGAATCGAGCTCGCCGTACTCCATTTCCGCGTCGAAGTCCGGCACGGGTACAAGCAGTGGCAAGCGTCTTCAGCGCGCCGCACTCCCTACGGAATGGCTCGCCCCCGCCGCCCCTCAGCAGGACGAGAACTCGTTCAGCCAGGTCAGTCCCGATCCTGACCACCCGAGTGAAGGCGCGTCAAAGGTCGTTGGCTGACTTCCTGCTTGTCAGCCGCTGGACATTCCGTCCTCGCCCTCTGATCGCATGGACGTCGACACGTCGTTCAACTTGGCGCCATCGTCGTCGGCGCCCGACTCCCAAGGGCCTTTGTCTGCCGCTCCGACGATCACCACCTTCAACTTCGCGGCGCCAAGAGGCTACGACGCTGCCCCGGTCTCTGCTGCGCCGACCGTCTCGACCTTCAGGAACTTGTTCTACGACGTCCCGGCCTCCACGCCAGGCGAGCATGCTCTTGCTGACCCGGCGGATATCTCGGGTGTCTCTAGCTTCGTAGAAAGTCCTTGCCAGCCGTTCCCGAAGAAGCGTCGGTCGTCCTCTCCGGATTCGAAGAGCCTCCGCCGCAGCCATCAACACCTCTTCGACGACGAGGACAACGGCTACACGTCTTCTCCTGCGCCATCGTCTCCGTCAGCCCACAAGCTCGAGCGTATTGCCAGCAGCTCCCTGCTCACCAACCAGAAGCGGCCCACGAGCCTCGGCCTGGGTATGCCCCCCGCACTCGCTCTGAACGCGAACAAGAAGCGCCCTCGTCGCCCCGCTTTCAGCGCTATGATCGCTCCTGGTGAGGGCCCCATGTCGAGCTCGCCCCTTCCGCAGTCTGCGTACCCGGTCATGGCATCTTCGGACGACAAGGAAGAGGAGGAGGCGCCGGTCCACCGCCTGCCTCCTGTACGTCGCGCATTCTCAGCGATGCTCCCTCCGAACTTGCTCGACCAGACGATGTCGAGCGAGTCGAGCTTCGAGCAGGACCCCGACTTGAGCTCGCCCGCGCAGGCGTACGCGAAGCGCCAGCAGGTGAAGACGATCCGGCGGTGCGACGGGACGGACGACTTCCGCCCCCTCACGGGCGCGACGGCGCTTATGAAGCGCGACACGGAGGTCCTCAACTCGTCGGGACGTCCTGTGCGCCGGAGCGAAGAGTGCGAGGACCGCGCGCGCACCGTCGCGGAGCGCGATACTCCGCGAAGCAAGTACTTGAACGCCGGGCCTGGCCTCGGTGGGTTCGGCGACAACGAGGCGCACGGGAAGATCTTGCCGTGCCACCGCGTGCGCGAGGACGGGCTGATGAGGATCAACCCGACGACGGTATGTTCTGCGCTGGGGTTATTGTGGATCGCCAGTCTTATTGACGTGCGCCCACATAGCTCAACAAGCTTCTCGATGGCACCTACGATTCGCAGCTCAACAGGTTCTACATCATTGACTGCCGCTTCGACTACGAGTACAACGGCGGCCACATCCCCGGCGCCATCAACATCAACACGACCGCGGGCGTGGAGGAGTTCCTCCTCGGTCTCGACGCGGACAAGCCTCAGCCGTCTACGAGCAATGATCCTACCAGGAAGACGATCCTCGTGTTCCACTGTGAGTTCAGTGTTAAGAGAGCGCCGACATTGTGAGTTCCTGCGGTTCGAAATTTAGACGCCGTTAGCTAACAGTTCGGGCGCCTGACAGCGCTAAGCATCTTCGTTCTAAGGATAGGGCCATGAACAACCACGTCTACCCTCGGGTACACTACCCCGAGCTGTACGTGCTCGAGGGCGGGTATTCGCAGTACTACCACGAGTCTAGCAAGCGCTGCCAGCCGCAGGCGTACGTGCGCATGGACGACCCGCACTACGCCCAGTCGCGCCGCGAGGACCTCGACCAGTTCCGCCGTGGCAAGTTCGGCAGGACCAAGTCGTACGCGTACGGCGAGGGCAAGATGCTCTCGATGACCTCGGCGGCGCAGCAAGTCCAGGGCGGCGCTCAGCCGAAGCGCAACACGGCGCCCAGCGGCGGCCCGACGGGCCTGTTCGCTGCGGCCAACGCCGCGCGCACGCGTCGTGGGGGCCTCCAGACGTTGGCGGAGGGCGGGAGCAGCCCCGGCCACGAGAGCGACGGGGACGACACCGACATCGGCGACAGCCCGTGCCCGCCTCCGACGCGCGGTGCGGCGGTGTTCAAGGGGAAGAAGATCGGCCGCGTGCCGATCGCGCGCGCCGAGACTTACGGGCCTTCGCGCATGGCCATGGGCCACTGAGCGATTGTGTGACTGCGCGTCATGTCCACACCACCAACCTATCTGCCGTTCGTCAGTGTCGTCGCAAGAAGTCAAGAAGTTAGAAGCCGAGGAAAATCGCCGTACGCCCTCTCCTCCGATATGTCGCCGTTATGGAAGAACCCTTCTCGCACGCCGCGTGAGGAACACGAACCCCCGTATGCCAGCTATGCCCATGGAACGCCTCTCGTTGATGATGCTCGTTATGCCGCTGCGCGAACGCGCTCTCCTTTCGTTGTTTCGTCTCCCACACCTCACGCTCAGCCGTTGTTGTCATTATTACCTTGACCGGCGTCTGTCTGCGGTGTGGAGATCGTTCCGAGCAGGCTCATGCGGGACGTGTGTTTCTCTTCCCGTCGAGAAAACCCACAAAATGAAGAAGATTGTCGTCTTGTTGTCATCACTCTACCTACCTCACCCTCGTTGTCCTCGTTTCGGGCTGTCGTCTCAACAGCGCTTTCGTGTTTGTCTGTCTGCTGTTCGCGTCGCTTCCGCTACGAGGCGGTCATCCCTTCCTCCGCTCTCCAATCCACCCCATGCCCCATCCTCCTGTCTCCATCTCATCTTCTGTCTATTTGTCATCATATATGTACGTATACAGAATGACCGAAGTCCGGTCGACCCCAAGATCTGTCGCGTTTAGCCTCCTGCTCTATTCATTCTTCCTGTATCTCCTCGCTTCCGTCCGTCCGTCTCTCATCCCTTCTGCCTACCCCCCGCGTCCCAGCCTCAGTCGTCTGTATCTATCACCGCCGTGATCTTCTTACTTCGTCCGCGGTCTGGTGCATCAACCTTATTCATCGTCAATCTTGTCTTACCCTTGCGTCCGTCGTCACTTTCTGCGTCTCCCTCAATTTAGGGAGACGCCGAGATGTGTCGGCGCGCGACTCGGACTCCTGTTGTTTCATGGACATATTCTTCATTGCTACCTCCCCCTCCCTTTCCCCCTCCCACGCACACCTTTCCCCGCCCTCCGTCCTCCGTTCTCCACATCACACACACATCCGCTGGCAATCCACGTACATCTCACGGACCCCCGCATCGAAGTCCCATCCATCTAACAGTCGCATCTGTTACTAGAGCTACACGTCTGGACCGGACCCGCATTATACGTTATTACACATCGTCGACTCGTTGTGTGTCGGAGGGTACCGAGTGAGTAAACGCAACAACGGTTTAACTCAAGTTGGTTTGTATAAGCGGTAATATGCGTCATAAACGACGTCAAGCTCCTCTTGTGCCACGGACACGCGCTATAAGTAGGGGGCGTTGTGCGGCCGCGGCATCTTTCGTAGCAACAAGACCCCGTCAGCCCGATCCACACCTACGTAGCTGGATAATAGAAGTATTGGATATTTAGGCCGAGATCAAAAACTAGAGCAACACACGATGGCAACACTATAGACCGATTGATCATACGAAGAGTAGCAGGAAGCTGCAACTCTATCGATGTAAATCATACAAGGTAGTAACGGAGTACTGAGGGGAGGTGGGGGGTTATAAATCCACGAGCATGAACGCAATACCCTCGAAGTAGGAGGAGCCATTCGGCATCGAGGTCAACGTAGATTATGGCCGTCTCTGGCATCAGAGTAACAAAGGCCAACGAATACTAACTTGAGGTATTGTACGTGCCTTATTTCATGTGTCCTAAGAAGAGCGCTACCGCGTGAAGCCAATGCGCGGCTGGAGAGTCCCGTCGGAAACAAATTCGATTGAGATGAGGACGAGGTCGGAAAGTGCATGTGAAAACGCGTTTCCATCCTGGCTTGCCTGTGTCTGGAGAACCTGGTGTCATGGAGCGATAAAGCAGTGAAGGGGAATAGGGCATACTATGAATTTAGCCAAAACTCGAGCAGCGTAGACAGCAAGCTCGCCCTTGGTAGGCTGACGCGGTACGCCCTCGCGGAAACGGACGACCGCAACCTGTTTGATGAACTTGCCGTATCCCGGGAACTAAACGAAAAGTTGGATATCTGTCAGTAGCATAGGGGAAAGTGCACGCTGAGATATGAGATACGGACATTGTATGCGATCCGGACTCTCTGAGACATAGTCATCCCGGGGAATGCGATGGCATCGTGACCTTCCATGTGTGTGACACGGCCGTAGAGAGCATCACTCAACGGAAATAGGTCATACTCGACCGGAAATACCCCATTGCTTCTATGCCGTTTGCGCCGAGGAGTGCAAATGTCTTGCTGAAGCTCCTATGCCAAGACCGGCGCGATTCGGCGATCAGACAAAGGCGAGGACAAAATTAATCCTCAGAGAGCTACTTACCATGTAGCCATAGATCGTCCGAGAAGCATTCACTTCCGGAAACATACTCGGTGTATTCACCGCGAGTGCGTTAACAGCAATCTGAGGACCGTCCGTCGATGGAGAATATGCGCGCAAATGAACATATGGGTTACTGAAGCAATCTTAGTGAGCAACCATCGGAAGTGTGGTCGTTCATGATTCCTGCGAGACAGAGAATGTCGATCTGAGTAAAATGTACGCACCTAGAGGTAACTGGCATTTGTGTAATCGGCGCGGATTGATGCTCGGGGATTGCGAAATAGTTAAAAGAAGAGTGTAGGTACGGAAGAGGGCCCCACGCGATGCCCTCTGGAACATGTACCGATTGTTCCTGCGAAGATGTCGCTGCGGACAACTGGTACTCTTCGACAGTCACAGAAGTAGAATAGTCATTTGGTTGGTGGTACTGCCTGATTATCAGTACGAAGCGAGGAGGAAAGCGCTGATGATCTCACCTCCATTGTAGCGATTCAGCGTTGTATCGCACTTAGATGGCAAAGGACTTGAAGAAAGAATGGGGACTGGGGAGGGCGGGGAGTCTAATCACAGTACTTATACTGGTCAGGTCACCATGGTACGGTGAGAACTCAGCTCGCTCTTCCATGTTAGACAACGCACTCGAGAGACAAAACCGTGAGAGTATAGCAGACAGAAATACTAAAATAGAATCGATTAGCAGGGGTACAGAGTTCGAGATGAGGAACCGCAGCTCCAGGCGGACTCGGAGTAGCAGAGATCTTCGCGCCGTGGCTGACATTCGGAATTGTGGGGTAACACAGCAGTGCCCCGCACCATGGAATTTTTCTGGCAGTGGTTCTGTGGACTGGCGGTATCTAGAAGCCTGTTAGAACTAACGGATTTCTTGCTTTTAGCCTTGGAACATAACCTACCTGTTGATGAAATGGAAAAGAAACATTGGAAACCTAGCTTTCCCACAATGCCAATTGATCACACAGAAGCGTTGCTGTCGCTCGAGCGTAATCGTGGCTGCACCCGCGAACGACTAGCCGTGAATGACGGTAGGCATGGGTTCTACGGGGCGGAAGAGCGGTTGATGTGGTGTACCCACGGATTCAATTCTTTGAAGCGCTGCTATTATGCACGTACCACCCCTGGAAAAAAACCTGCGGCGGCACAGGGAGTTCTGACTAGCGGTATGCGCCGACTGTTGCCTAGAGGAAGCGGAGTAGGGAAAACAAGCCAAGGGGCGCTCGTCTTTCTCCGCTTCCGGCGCTGCTATAGACCGGCTTTCTGCCGCATGGAGAAAAAATCGAGTCAGATTTCAACCGCGCGGTGACCGCCCGATCATAATCACGGTGGACGTATGCGCGTTAGAGTGGGATCAGTCAAAATTAACAATCAGTCCGAAGGAATCGGTTGAAATCGGGTACCACTTACAAAACCTGCCTGCGGCCGTAGATCCCCCTGCTTCGCAGCTCAGGACGGCAGAGTGCTCAATAAAATGTGACCGGGGTGTGAGGATCGTCTATCAAACGAAACTGAACTTGTGGTCCCAGAGCGAAGGACTGTGGTCAAGGCTTGACCCCAACGCTGAAAGGCTGTCGTCCCTTGTTCATGATAGTATCTACAAACACGTCGCGCCTCGCCGTATCGTGAGGTATAACTCCGGAGTGGTCGCCGAGTCTTATCTGATACCGGTCCCGAGTCGGCCTAGCCTTGCTTCTGCCTGCTGCCAGTGTGCACTTGCTCTACTATTACTTAGCACACACTAATTTTAGAGCATTCGACAGAGGCGCACCAATGGAAGACGGGAGCAGACGTCCGAGATCGTACGGAGTACCCGTGACTGGCCACACGGTGATCGGTGGTATCGGTGAATCAAGAGAATGCCAGGGAGCTTGAAGCGGCGCTCGTTCATTCGGAATATGGCACAGCCGCCAGCAGTCGCGCGCGGCCGCACGGCTCCCTGCAAGACATGTTTAGCTTTCGCGTGTCCTTAGAATTCCTGAAGGTGCATGTACTCCTGCCTCACTCATTTGACCGCTGGCTATGATACCGATGCTGCAGAAGTCACATTCGCATGCGCCGTCACGGTATCACGGGCCTTCAGTGGTTAATTTGATGTCAACGGAGTCGATGTCTGCATCCGAGTCGGGACCCTAAGAAGGACTGCGAATAGGCATTATCGGAAGCACGCCCTCCTCGGGGAGAAGTTTTCACGACTCACAGCCAACGGTGAACTGGCACAATCGCCGAGACAAGGTTTAACCACCGGTATGACGGCCCCGGGCGGTCCCTGTGGGCACACGGCGTAAGTTCATCGAGCCTGCCTTGAGGTTGACGTCATAAGGCGAGTGCCCCGGACCCCGTTCCTCGGATAGCGGAGCGCAACCACTCTGTCCGCATCCTTCGGACGGAGACTCTGGTCGCCCCGGATTTTCTTCCCGATCACTGCACATCGGCGACATAAACTGTATGAGCATTGGGAGTTGCGATAGTGCGATGGCAGTTTCAACGTTCGAGTCCCGTCGGCCCAGTGATCTGGTCAGGCGCAGTGAGCCGTTGTGCGCCGATACTATCGGCATGTGGTGTGGACTCACCAATGTACCTCACACTTGCGGCTGGTCGTATAACTTGGCATGCCTCTACCCACACGTTGCTTGATATGCTCTTGTACACCAGCACGGAAAGTAGCATCTTCTACCGATATCTCGGCGTCTGTCAGACCTGTCAAGGCGCGCATCTCTGAAAGTTATGGTGGACAAATAGTGGATATAAGACATAACACTACACTTGGTACAAATAACTGCGAGCACGTAAGCGGAGAACACACAAGAACAACGGAATAGAAAGAAGGAAAACAAGAAGACCGCGATCGAAGCATCGGTGGTATACGCGGCGCGCGGCGGGCGAAAACAGCATTACGAGAGCGACGGTACCGGAACGGGCGGGCGGGCGAACGGGCAGTTTATCTCGTCGTCAGCGTTTCTCGAACGCAAACCCGACGTATATATCTACAAATCAGCCGTCAGCGTCAAGAATTTCCATCGACGGGGAGAGGACGTGACGGGACAGGACGAAATGCTCACTCGCGGCGTCCCACTGGTCCTCGTCCATCTGGCTCTCGCCGTTGGCGTCGACGACGCGCATGCGCTGCAGGAGCGCCGCGAACTCGGGCTGCTCCTGGTGCTCCTCGAACACCTGGTGGAACTCCTTTTTGTACACCTGCTGGAGGCCGTACTCCGCCGCGAGCCTGAGTGGGGCGGAACCGATCAGCTATCCAGCATGGGAAGGGGGAGGGGGGGAGGGAGGGAGGGAGGGGAGGATAGGAGGCTACGTACTCGACGAAGTTCTCCCAGTGAACGACGTACTCGGGCACGTCGTCGACGGCGTCTTTGAGGTAGAACCAGTACCGGTGGCCGAACACGGGCCGGCTCGCCCTGTCCTCGAAGCGGATCTTGTACACCTCGTTCCCCCACGTCAGGTCCTCCGTGTCCGGGGGGAGCGCCTCGAGCTGGTCCCTGCAACAACAACAACCGCGTCAGTGTCAGCGTCTCTTCCTCACCCAAACACCATCGCCCTCGCGCCCCAGTCAGTACAGTACGCACATGAGCTGCTTCGCATCCGGCACCGTCCCAATAAACACGCCCCCCGGGCGGAGCCACGTCGCGACGTTCCGGAGCATCGTGCGCGCCTTGGCCTCGCTCTCGAACGCGTAGTGCATGCAGAACTGCATCGACACCACGTCGAACGGCGTCTGCAGCAGGTTCGGGGGCAGCTCGTCAGAGAGCACGTGCGCGTAGCAGTCGAGCGCGAAGAAGGACGCGGTGAAGCGTGCGCCGCGCGAGTTGCCGTGTCGGGATTGGGCTTGTTCGATCGAGACTTGGGCGATGTCTGGAGGCGCGGTGGGTTAATTGTAGCAGGCAGGCGCAGAGGTTCCCGCTGAACGGGTGAAGGAACGAGACTGACCGAGTCCGACATACTCCGCAACGTTCGCCTTTGCCCACTTGGTCAAGTCCCCGCCCTTGCCACAGCCCATGTCGAGCACGCGGCCGCGCATACGACCCCGGTTGGCGCCTGGAGACGCGGCGAGCGCGGGGTGCGCGAAGCGAGTGATGAGCACGCTCTTCACCCAGTTGTTGAAGCTCTTCAGGCCAATGATCGGCGACTCCTGCCGCTGCGCGACGCCCACGTCCGGACGCGCGTTATCTGCATGCAAACGCGGGGTGGGCCAGCGTCAGCGTCAGAATCACTACTAGAGTGGCATAAAAAGCACCCGGCGGACCGGGTGTGGCTTCCGGCCACAAGCAGAGACGAGACGAGACACGAAAAGAAAGTAAAAAGAAACGCACAGTGCTCGACGACGACCGCGACGTCCCCGGAGCGCCGCTTCTTGCGCGGCCCGCCCTCCTCGTCGCCGAGCCCCGCAGACCGGTCGTGCTTCGGCGCGCGGGCCCCACCACCCCCACCCCCACCGCCGCCGCCGCCGCTGCCGTTCCCGCTACCGCCGTTACCGCTGTCGCCACCTAGGAGGTTCTCGACGCGCTTGTGCTTGCGGAGGACCATGGCGCCGACGCCGCCCGAGTAGTTGCGGTAGCGCTCGATCTCGGCGGGCGAGAGCGGGACGAGCACGGACGTCGCGGGCGAGATGCGCTGCGGCGCGTACGGCACCGCGCTCCTGCGGAACTGGGACGGGGGCGGGGACGGGGGCGGCATGGGTTTCGGGGGCAGGCTGGACGAGGGAGGGGGGAGCGAAGAAGAAGCGGATGAGGACGAGGAGGAGGATGAGGAGACTGGGGGTTTGGGGGGGATGGCGCCGTTCGCGGGCGTGTTGTTGCTGCTGCTGCTGCTGGTGCTTTTCTGCCGCGACGGAGGTGGCGCGGGCGGTCCTTTCGCCGGGGTGGACGCGGGTGGTGAGCTCGTTGTGGGCACGGAGGCTAGTGCGGGCGCTGCAGGTGGTAGTGGTAGTGGTGGTGCAGACGCGGGGATCGGCGTGCGTGCGGGAGCTGAAACTGGGACTGGGGTTGGAGCTGGCACAGGAGCAGGAGAGAGGGCAGGAGGTATGGACGCAGATGCGTGGACCGGTGCCGGCGGCTGCACGCTTGCAGCCGAGGCCACCGGCTTGAGTGGGGAGGCCGGGCGGCCTGCACGCTGAGGCGCCCTCGACGCGGTCGGCGACGCGGACACAGCCGCGGAGACGACGGGCGGCGGCGGGGGGCTCGGGACGCGGGGCGAGCGCTGTGGCGTGTGGGCTGGCGGGGGCATTGCTGCAGGTTTTGTAGCCGAGCCCGCGCCCGAACCTGAGCCCGTGGGCTGTCCGGACGTGGAGGGACGGGAGGCGGAAGCGGAGGCAGCGGTGGATGGACGCGAGCCGGAGCTGGTGGGGAACGCGAGCGAGGCGGCGACCATCGGGGCCGCGGGGGTGCCTGGGAGGGCGAGCCCGAAGGACTCACGGCGGGGCATCCTGTCGAAGAGCTGTTCGTGGGTCGCGGAAGACGCGGACGCCGAGGAGGACGAGCGGGCGTTTGTACTTCCCGGGTGGGTGAAGTAGGAGGCCTCGCGTGGCGAACGCGCAGCACCCGCACCCGCGGAGGACTCGGACATGGTGGCGGAGGAACGGCGGCGGAGGGGCATGAAGTGCGAGAGCTGGTCGAGCTCTGGCCCTTCGTCCGGGTCGTGGAGAAGGTGGGAGAGCGTGGCGGGTGCGCGAGGGGTGGTGGGGGTGAAGAGCGGGGTGTCCATTGGGGCAGGGTCGGAGTTGAGGAGCATGGAGAGGTCGGTCGCTCGGCGGGTCAGGGGGCTCACCAGGGCCGCACTGGGGCTGGCGTCGGACGGGGAGGCGGCAGGCGAGGAGGTGACGATCGACATGCCTGGTCCCCGTGCGGACGAGTGGGGATGGGGATGAGGATGGGCGTGCGGGTGAGGGTGTGGATGGTGGGCGTGCGGATGGGCGTGGAGGGGCTGGGACTGGGACGGGGGGCGGGGGTGGGGGGACCTCGAGGGCGTGCCCTCTTGGCCGTGTACGCGGGCGGCGGTGGGGAGGGCGAGGGAGGGCGTCACGGGGGAGTTGAGGACGGCATCGCGGACGGGGTCGAAGGCGGGCATGGAGTCGACTGGCTATCGAATCGGGGGGCAGGCTCGCTCAGGCTCGCTCAGTCTGCGCTCTCTGGCCGCTGCTCGGCCTTGCTCGGCTCGCCCTGTCCGCTCCGGGAGGCGTCCGTCGACGGATGATGCGATTCGCACCCGGGCTCTCTTTCAACACGGCGCACGCACGGGCGACGGCGCGGTTGTAGTAGTCGTTCGTAATGCGCACCAGACAGCCTCAGATATGGCAGCCGGCACTCTTTTTCCCTGTTCGACGTCGCGTCTGACGTGCCGTACGCGCAGATCTGGAGGTCACGGCGGCCGGGAGATCGCGAGTGAAGGCGGCGAGGGGGCAGGGGCGCGGGGGGCGGCGGCGAGGGGGGCGCGAAGGGCGTGGAGGATGGCAAAGGGCGTTGAGCGCAGGCGCGAGCAGCGACGCTGCGTCCACCCAAGCCCGGCCTCGCCCCTTACACTCGCCGCCGCCCAGCCACGGCCCTCCCTCTTAGCCCTCTCCCTCCCTGCGTCGTCCGTCGCCCTCCCTTGCCCCTCGGGGCCAGCCCTCTACCCACGACGGCCTGCAGCGCACGCACGCTCGGCGTGGACGTGGTCGTCGCTGTCCAACGTCCAAGAGCGGGCCTTACGTCCGCGGACGGGCTTTTATGGCATCTCGCTCTGCCAGGCACCTCTCCCAGCAGATCACGATCGTCCCCATCCGCTCTCCCCGTTACTTTATGGCGACCGTATATGTACTCCTCCACCCTGTCCTCCGTCTCTTGCCCTCTGATCTCTCCCCGTCGATTTTCTGTGCCCCTGCTTAACCCCCGCTCGCTCGCTGCACGCTTGTCTGGCTGAAGAACTGAAGGCTGGCAGCAACTCCAAACAGCGGTGTCTGTACCGACAGGAAGGCACCATTGCGGGGTCGCATCGGGGATCATCCGGACCAGGACGAGAAGAGAACTCCGTCCTCTGCGGCCGTCTAGCCATGTCGGCTCGGCACCACCATCAAGTCGCACCCGGTACGTATATCCAGACGAGCACGGCGGGTCGGGCGTACATGGGGCCGCCTTCTAGCAACGTTCAGTCAGGCAGTCATTAAGCCCTATGGGACGATTATCGTACACCGGGCCCTCTGCGTATGCATTCGCCCGTCTAGCAGCAGTCGTGCGTATGGGTGCATGTAAGTAAAACCCCGTACTCCCGTGCTGCCTACTCCTGCGCTGCGCCCGGAGGCAGAAAGGAGCGTCACGCGCACCGCAGCAACAAAGTATGTACATACGTACAAACCTCGCACCGCGTCCTCACACGGCGTGCACGACCGACGACCCGACCTCGACCTGCTCCCAATCGTCGCTCGGCGCGCGGGAGAGCGCCGAGTCCGGGCGCGGAACCTGCGCGGTGCGCCGCGTGCTCGTGAGCCGGACGCGCACCCACGTGAGCCCGCGCGCGAAGAGGAACGCGACGCACTCGGCGGCGGCGATCCCGACGATGTACGCCGCCAGTTTGGCATGCTCTTTTGCGGGGTCGAGGAAGGAGTAGGCTGTGGATGCGGACGGAGAACTTAGGAGAACTCGCGTAGGCACGGGGGGAGGAGACGCACTGTAGAAGCCTTGCGTCGCGTACGTGATGTACGCGACGCCCAGGTAACCGGCGAGGAGGACGATGCATATTGGCAGGTGGAGCCATGGGCTGGGGCCGACGTTTGTGAGGAGCACTTCGACGAGCAGGAACAGCGTGTTCATGGCGTGTACGGAGATGTTGTCCCATGCTGCATATCGTCATTGTCATTGAGCGGTGAGCTACGCATTGCAATGTGGGAGGAGATTCGTACCTGAGTATGTCGTCGCGAGTGTACTCGAATCCGCGAGCAGCGCCCAGAACACCACCGTCACCACGATCGCTACAGCAGCGCGTCAGCGACCTAGCGGACCCACGAACGCCCCCCCTCCCTTCTCCCCTTCCATTCCCCCAAAACGCAACCACACCGCAGAAGAGAAAACACTCACGAAACGAAGTGACAGTCGAGTACAATAACCGATGCAAGAACTGCAGCGGGCGCGGCCACCGCTGGAGCGGGTAGCCCTTGCGGCCGTTGAGGGCGTAGCAGAGCGTCTGCACCCCCGCGGCGTACTCGTACGCGATGATGCCGACGTAGGAGAGGTGCGTGAAGAACGAGAACCACCTGTGTGTGGAGGGTGGGCCTGGTCAGCGGATGTTTGTGGAAGGTGGAGATGAAGACGAAGACGAAGACGGAGACGATGGAGACGAAGCAGACGAAGACAGAGATGAAGATGCACGGGCTGCGACCGCGGTCCGCAGGGGCCCTCGCCTCCGACGACTCCGAGGAGCCGCGCGCGTGCGCCGCGGGCCCAGGGCGGGGCGGAGTGCTGCTACTGCCACTGCCAGTACTTGCTTGGCTTCGAAGTTCGCGGGCGCGCCGCGTGTGCCCCTGGCCGGAAGCAAAGGACCGACAGCTCCGCCCGCCCATACGAAGGCACTGAATAGTGTAGGGGCTCAAGTACTCACGTCTGGGCGGTATGGTCGCGCACGGCCTCGCGGACGAGGTCGAAGAGCGCGGTGAAGAGCGCGTACGAGCCGATCGTGAGGCGGAGCGCGGCGAGCGGGAGCGGGGGCAGGGCGTAGGAGGTGACGAGGTCGTGTGTCGGGTCGAAGGGCGCGGGCACGCCGAGGTGGGCGTAGAGGCCTGCGCCGCGGGTGGGCTTGGAAGACATGATGATGATAAGTTATGGGGTTATGAGGCGGCTGGAGCCTGGTGTCGTGGTGGGTGGTCGTGTGCTGTGCGCGGGGATGAAGACAGAAGCGTCGGTGCCGGAGACGGGAAAGGGGAGACGTGAAGGAGAAACGAGCGTGGGTGGAAGCTGAGGCGGGGGGCGGGCAGGTGACGGTTCGAGAAGGGTGTGGTGGGGAAGGGCAGAGCAGAGCGGGGGCTCGGAGGAGGAGGAGGGAGAGGACCAGCCGGGGAGCTTGGAAATTCGCGAGCGAAGGAGGCCATATGCGGGCTCGCGGCCGCGGCGGGCGTCGTGCTGCGCTCTCCCCGGCTGTGGCCTTTGTCCGCCCCAGCCGCGTCGCGGTCAGATGGAGATCATTGCAATCAGAGTGTTTCGTCCCCCGGGTAGAGGCGCGGCTCATGCCATGTTCCTACTCGAATACTTCCTCTTCCCCTGTCGTGTAAATGTCTGTGCCTGAGGTGATCTGCAGCAGGCAATACTTCAGCATAGAGACGCAAGTATTCGCAAGGTCCAGTTGTGGACGCCTGGGCTATCAGGCGAGTGCGTCCACGGCGTCCGGGCTAACCTCCAAGCGGTCAAACTCTCGCAAATCTTGATGCAGATGCATGGAGGTATGCCGGCCACATGCAAGATGTCATGCGCTACCGCGCCGTCCTGTCAAGTAAAGTGTCACGGATGACCTTGCAGGCTTCGGTCGGGTTGTTCTAAACATCGTCTCTTTGGCATGAACGGTCCTGGCCGTGCCAGGCATTGACAAGGGTTGTGGATCCGTGGATCCGTAACACACGCTCATCGGACCGAATATGTATAGGGTTGCGCGCATCACATCGCCCGCGTTTCCATGACATTACCTCTACTCAACGCCATGAAAATAGACGTTCCTCCCGCGAATGCCGTACGTTGATCGCAAGCGGTCGAGATGGATCCATACACTCACTTGTCGTGTTATGTCTTGATAGTGCATCGTGCGGAAGTGCAAAGTATATTGGCAGGTAGCACACCGGTACAAAGCAATATTAATTCGAGCTCGAGGTCGCGCTTGTTGCTGATATACGGGAACTGAATTCAAGTGCTGATACGGCCATATGCATCCCGGCGCGCGTCGCTATGGCCAGATTATCCGCAAATGTTGAATCGATTTCGACCGGGAGGGAAAGCAAGCTAACATTTTCAGCCTCGTTGAGGCAGCATACAAGTCACGGTGCTTCATCCACAGGTGACTACGTGGCTTGTGGTTTGAAGATGTGGTCGTAATACCGAAAATGATAGGAGGAGTGTTCATCTATCGTCTCTTACCCGCTCGATGGTTCCTTCTACGTACATTAGTTTTCTATCTTCTCTTCAAGTGTTGAAATAATGCCACAGCGCCTGTCGATACGCCCGTCGCCATTCAGAGTCGAATTTGAACGATTACCGACTAACTTTGGCGGAGCTGAGGCGTCTTGTGGGGTTGTAAAGGCCGCCGTTCCTGAGGTGGAGAAGATCCAGGGGAAGGAGGAGTCGATTGCCTCTCATGCGCTGAGGGCATCTGCACAGCATCAGCGCGCGTCCAGGGCTTGTTCGGGCCATCGGGCGACTTGATCGGCTTGCGCGATGGCGTCAGTTCTAACCATCCTCGAGTCGACCTTGCTCGATCCTCGCAGTCCAAATACAAAGGAACTGCGATCCGGGAGTGCGCAGGCATAGACAGTTTACGGACGTCATTGCTTACGGTCCGACCGAGTATGGAGGATGTACAGAAATAGCACTTGTTCCTGAGTCCCGCGTGGCGCCTGAGTGGCTAGAGTACTGTAGTGAAGGGTTGCCTTGGAGTCGAGCAGCTGGTCGTATGAGATAGAGAGACGAGTCAAGCGCAGATATGCAGAAATCGTGCAGAGACTAGTGCAGTGTGGGTAGAAAGGCTGGAGTGCGGTCCCTCCGACGTCCCGCAGCCCGGGTAGCCCGGTATGCTGAAACGATGAGGATCGCATAGTTGGTGGAAATGGCTCACATATCCTGAACAGCGCGCATAGCTGACTCGGCGTCGGATAAGTTGTAGGAGGATAGAGGTGCAGTTGAACGAAAACAAAAGACTGCGGGGACGGCCGGGCCGAGGGGCGAGAGAAAGGGCGAGGGCGGCACATGGCCCTGGCAGCCGGGCGAACGGCGGGGAGACGCCGAGGCTGTGGGAGATGAGGCGAGCATCCTCGAACGCGGCTCCAGCCTCTTCCAACGACCATCACGACCCGCCCCCCTTCTCCCCCTCCTCCCCTTCCGCCTCTCGACTGCTCTCCTCCGAGCACATCGTCCCGAAGCCATGTCGGCGTCGCAGGGCACCCCGTGAGCACAATCCTTGCTCGCTCTCAGATGGTCGCTGACACCCCCTTCAGGAAGCGCATCAGGATCACAGGTATGCTCCCGTTCTACCTCAACGCCATTCTTGCCTCAGACGGTCCCCAGTCGTCGCTGCCGATGGTCTCTCCAAGCGCGAGGTCTTCCGTCTCCCGGACCCCTTCGCTGTTATCACCGTCGATGCCGAGCAGACGCACACAACCAGTGTCATGAAGAAGACCCTCAACCCGTACTGGAACGAGAGCTTCGACATGTGAGTTTCCTCTCGCCATTCTCGTCGCTATCGTATTCCACTTTTAATCTCCCTGACTGTGTTTTGTTACTTTACTTTCCAGCACGGTCAAGGATTCTTCTGTGATTGCCGTCCAGATCTTCGACCAGCGCAAGTTCAAGAAGCGGGACCAGGGCTTCCTTGGAGTCGTCAACGTTAAAGTGAACGATGTCATTGACTTGGAGTTGGGCGGGCACGGTGCGTGTTATCTTTCCGCCTGGCTCGGTCGTGGCGTAGCTATTCGGTGTGTCGCGTGGTTGTGCGTCATGCATTAATTTCATGGTGTGTCTGGAGTGAGGCGGAGGCTCTATCTTGTCCACGGGCTCCCTATGCGCTGCGCGCGGTCTTCCTGCGGATGCTGACACATGCGCACGTCTTACACATACGGGTCTGATACCTGATCCCTGCCTGAGCGCCTGCTATGCGACACTACGAGCCGCCCTTGCTGACTGAGATGAATATCTGACATCATCCACATACAGAGATGCTCACTTTGGACCTCAAGAAGTCCAACGACAACCTCGTAGTCCACGGGAAGCTCATCATTTACCTGTCCACAAACGTCAGTCAGCCCATCAACAACCCCGGACCTTCCCAGGTGAACGGCGTCACTGAAGCCCTTAACAACCTGAGCCTCGGTCCGTCAGCCAGTGCCAGCTCGACCAACCTTGCCTCCGGTGCCTCCCTCTCCCGAACGCCCAGTGCTACTGCTCCCTCCACCACCCAGGAGACTGCTGTGTCCATGCCCGTCCCCCAAGTGGCGACCACCCCGGAGGCCGAGCAGGCTCAGCCGGCTGCCCGTCCAGTCAGCTCTGGCGGGAGCATCGCTTCCACCCCTTCCGTTCAGGTCCCGGCGACCACCAACGCCGGTGCGACTGCCCAGACGGCGTCGAACAACAACGCCCAGACGCGCAACTTCAACCCCCATGAGGACCAGTACGGCCCCCTGCCGCAAGGATGGGAGCGTCGCATCGATCCCCTTGGTCGTACGTACTACGTGGATCATAACACCCGTACGACCACCTGGCACCGCCCGTCTGCGAGCCAGACTGTGAACTCGCACAACCAGGATGGCGAGACGAACGCTGCGCGCAACCAACACAACCGGCGTATCCTCGCTGATGATATGCTCGACACGAGCAATACCACCGTTGGGCGCACAGGGTCCGTCACTGGCCAGGAGCAAGCCAACGCTGTTGCGACTGCCAATCCCGCCGCTGCAGCTGGCGGTCTTGGGCCACTCCCTGCTGGATGGGAGGAGCGGCACACGCTCCAGGGTCGGCCGTACTACGTCGACCACAACACCCGGACAACAACGTGGGTGGACCCCCGTCGGCAGACGGTCATCCGCGTCATGGGTCCCAACGGGCAGAACTCTGCGCTGCAGCCGCAGACGATCTCGCAGCTCGGCCCGCTGCCGTCCGGGTGGGAGATGCGGCTCACGTCGACCGCGCGGGTGTACTTCGTGGACCACAACACGAAGACGACGACGTGGGACGACCCGCGGCTGCCGTCGACGCTGGACGCGAACGTGCCGCAGTACAAGCGCGACTTCCGCCGGAAGCTCATCTACTTCCGCAGCCAGCCGGCGATGCGCAACCAGCCGGGCAACTGCCAGATCAAGGTCCGCCGGAACCATATCTTCGAGGACAGCTACGCGGAGATCATGCGCCAGACGCCGAACGACCTCAAGAAGAGGCTGATGATCAAGTTCGAGGGAGAGGACGGTCTCGATTACGGAGGTCTTTCCAGGTGCGTCGTCCTTGTTATAGATGCCATTTGGGTGCGGGGGCTGAGCGGGGGTGCAGGGAATTCTTCTTCCTGCTCTCGCACGAGATGTTCAACCCCTTCTACTGTCTGTTCGAGTACTCGGCGCACGACAACTACACGCTGCAGATCAACCCTGCGTCTGGTGTCAACCCGGAGCACTTGAACTACTTCAAGTTCATCGGGCGTTGCTTGGGTCTCGGTATCTTCCACCGGCGGTTCTTGGACGCGTACTTCGTTACTGCGTTCTACAAGATGATCCTCCGCAAGAAGGTCGTTATTGCCGACCTCGAGAGCGTCGACGCCGACCTTTTCCGTGGTCTCAGCTGGATGCTGTAAGTACTGCTCCCTTGCGCGTCATTCGTGATCTCATCACCAATGGGTAGTGACAACGACATCACGGATGTCATCGACGAGACGTTCACGACGACCGAGGACCGCTTCGGCGAGATGGTCACCGTCGAGCTCAAGCCCGGCGGTGCGGACATCCCCGTGACGGAGGAGAACAAGAAGGAATACGTTAGCCTGATCGTCGAGTACCGTATCTCGCGGCGGGTGAAGGAGCAGTTTGACGCGTTCATGTCCGGGTTCTCGGAGCTGATCCCGCAGGACCTGATCAACGTGTTCGATGAGCGCGAGCTTGAGCTGCTCATCGGCGGTATGTCCGAGATCGACGTGTAAGTGGCGATGTTATATGCCTTTATGCCTCATGCTAACAGTGATATACAGTGACGACTGGATCAAGTTCACGGACTACCGCGGGTACGAGGTCAACGACGAGGTCGTGCAGTGGTTCTGGAAGTGCGTGCGGAGCTGGCCGCCCGAGCGCAAGTCGCGGCTGCTGCAGTTCGCGACGGGCACGTCCCGGATCCCGGTCAACGGCTTCAAGGACCTCCAGGGCTCGGACGGGCCGCGGCGGTTCACGATCGAGAAGTCGGGCGACCCGAACCAGCTGCCGAAGAGCCACACGTGCTTCAACCGGATCGACCTCCCGCCGTACAAGGACTACGAGACGTTGGAGCAGAAGCTGACCTGGGCCGTAGAGTGAGTCGTGCTCGTTGTTTGTGCGAGTAGTCGCTGATGGTTTTTACATTACCGCTTTGCAGAGAGACGGTCGGTTTCGGTCAGGAGTAAAGTGCTGTCGTCGTCCCCTTGTTTGCCGCGGTGTACGGAATACTCCCATTGGCCTTTCCCTCTCTCTTCCCGCCTTTGTCCTTGCACGTCCCCCTGTCCCTCTCGCGCTCATGTCCTTGTTTGTGCTATGTTACACACTGGGCTCGATGCCCCCTGCCCATGTCTGCTACCTCTCATCCTCTCCCCATCCACCCGCCCACACGTTTACACGAAGTTCGAGTTGAACACGCCCGTTCCCGCCGCTGCCCGTTCGTGCCTGTTTATTACATGCGTATCCCTTATTCTTCCCTCCAATCCCTTCCCCTTCGCTGTAGCTCACTTTGCTCGCCCGCTCGCCTGCCCGCCCGCCCGCCTCCGCTGTTCTGCTTGCCCGTTCGTCACAAGTGTTGTGTTAGTTGCGACCGCCGGCGGCGAGATGTTGGCCTGGCGTTAATGGACTGAAAGTATTATAGATCTCGTGTGCGATGGCTGGGGCATTTGCAAGTTGCCGAGATCCATCTAAATGATGTGAGATGGTTCGGGTACCACTCGCGCTGAGCGCCAAAGGAAAGTATGTACGAGTGCCGCGTGGCAAGATGAGGAAGCGAGCGAAGGGGAAGGTTGCAGACCGAATCCACCGAGGGCGTGACTTGCTATCGCCGCCGCCAGAGGCCATCGCGATGAAAGCTTCGAGGGCCGCGCCGTCTGCATCTGGCATGCGCCGCACTCTCGCGCGCCATAGCGTCGCCCACCTTCCTCGTCCATCTCACTCTCCATCCGCATCGGCCCTCGCCGCCGCCCCGACCTCTTCTCTGATTCATCGATCCTCATCGGCGACCAACACCCGCCTAAACCGTTCAGTGCAGCGGAGACCACCTGCTGCACGCACAGCCACACTTTTGCATATAAGAGAGTGCTCCACGGTTCCTGTTTCGACAGACCCGGCCAGTGTGCTACCCATGTCTGCTAACCCCCAGGACTACCGTCTCCCGACGGACGTGGCTCCGAGCCACTATGATCTCACTGTCTGGACCGACCTCGAGAACAAAAAGTTCGAGGGTGTCGTCTACATCAAGTACGTTAAGTTTCCGCTCGTCTCGGTCAATGTTGTTGCCCTCACTATGCTCACGCGACTCCACGTAGCCTGAAAGTGAACAAGGAGACCTCGACCGTCGTGCTCAACACGGCAATGCTCGAGCTCGGCGACGTCTCCGTCCGCGTCTCCGGCGCGGGTGGCGCAGCGCCGACCGTGCAGACGGCGTCGAGCCGCGACTTCGACGACAAGTTCGAGCGCGGCATCTTCTCGTTCCCCGCCCCGCTCCCCGCGGGCGCGACCGCGCGGCTCTCGATCCCCTTCAAGGGCGAGCTCACGGGCGATTTGCTCGGCTACTACTTCTCCAAGGGCGGTGCGGACGGCGAGACGATCTACACCCTCACCCAGTTCGAGGTGGGTCTCCGCGGAACCCTAGTACCCTGTTACCCAGGGCGGAGGGTGTTTTCTTCGCTTCTCTGGATGTTGTACTTCTGGCGCTGACGGCTACGTTCGGCACATGGCGCGTGTGCAATCAATTGTGTGTAGCCCACGGCGGCGCGGAGGGCGTTCCCGTGCTGGGACGAGCCGCTTCTCAAGGCTACGTTCGCGGTGACGCTCGTCTCCCGCGTCGGCTCCACCAACCTGAGCAACATGCCCGCCACGTCCGAGGCGCCGCTCCCCGAGGCCAAGGTCGACGAGCCGTGGCTTGCGGAGAAGGCGAAGAGCCTGCCGGACCCCGCTCAGTGGAAGGTTACTACGTTCGAGACGACTCCGCTGGTAAGCGTGAAGAGGGGCTAGGCGTGATATCCCTTGTTGACGGCAGGTAATGTGTAGGTCTCGGCGTACCTTGTCGCTTATGCGAACGGGCCGTTTGAATATCTCGAGAGCTCCTACACCAGCCCGCTCAGTGGCAAGGTCCGGCCGTTGCGGATTTACGGTAGGTGGACAATCGTCTGAATTACGATCTGTAGCTGAGAGGTTTTGTAGCGACGGCCGACAATATCCACCAAGCGCAGTTCGCCTTAGACATCAAGCGCACGGTGCTGCCGCTGTATGAACAGATGTTTGATATCGAGTATCCGCTTCCCAAGTTGGATACTCTAGTGGTAAGAATGGATCTGGTTGTACTCGAGGTTTAGCGGGCTGATTTGTTCTTTTTAGGCGAGCGATTTCGACTCTGGTGAGTATGCTGCCTCTTATAAGTGCAACAAGTGATGTTTAACCACATCTCCCAGGCGCCATGGAAAACTGGGTGAATATGTTCAGGGACAGATATATGTCTGAGTGACCTAACGCACACGTTAGGGCCTCATCACCGGTAGGACTCAGGCGTACCTCGTAGACCCGAAGTCTGCGGACATGCGCTCCAAGCAAGCCATTGCAACGACACAGAGCCACGAAGTTGCTCATATGTGGTTAGTAATAGCGGACAGCATCCGAGCACGGACTATCTCAAGTGAGTGTACAGGTTCGGCAACATCACAACGATGGAGTGGTGGGACAACTTATATCTCAACGAGGGTGAGTGCGATGAAATGATCGCCAGAATGGATTCTGAACTTGCATCACCTAGGTTTCGCGACTCTTGTGAGTGTAATGTGTAATTGACCGTACTATTAGCGGCTCATATGCTAGGGCAGATGGGCGAAAAGATCATTCTCGGTGTGTCCTAAATTTCCGTATTTGCGACAGTCCGCTCATTCATCTCACAGACAAGTAAAGCTTCGTTTCCCTGCCTAGCGGGGATTCATCTAATTTCTCATCGCAGAGTCTTCCCCGAGTGGCAACTCGACTCCGAGTTCTTGTCAACCAATTTCTTCGACGCGCGATTCTTGGATGCGAAGCTCTCCTCTCACCCAATCGAAGTCGAGTGTCCCGATGCCAACATGATCAACCAGGTCCGCAACGCTCGCCTGTTTATCTCAGCATTCTTTGAGATGTTGACTCCTTTGCAGCTCTTCGACTCTCTGTCTTACGCAAAGGCCGCTTCAGGTGACAACGGCCTCTGTGAGAGTCTAGCTACCTACCCGCTGACGTTTTGGCAGTACTTCGCATGCTGGCGAGCTATGTTGGCGAAGACCGCTTCGTGAAGGGTGTCTCAATCTACCTGAAGAAGCACATGTACGCCAACAGCGTCACGAAGGATCTGTGGGAGGGCATTCAAGAAGCTACCGGTGTGTCTTGATTCGCCATGACAGTCACGATTGGAAGCTCATTCGTTCTCCAGACCTTGACATCCCGAAGATGATGGACAACTGGGTCAAGAAGGTACGTCTTCCACCTTGCCTTCCCACAGCTTGTGCTGAACATTTTTGTAGATGGGCTACCCCGTTGTGACGGTCACCGAGAAGGACGGCGGAATCCACGTCAGGCAAGATAGATTCCTGGAGACAGGCCCTGCGGATCCGAAAGACAACGAGACCATCTGGTTCGTATCCCTGCAGCGCCGTGAACAGTGTCTGTACTGAACAGCAAACGTGAAGGACAATCCCACTCAACTTGCTTACCGTATCCGAGGATGGCACGACGACGATTGACAGGACTCTTCTCTTGGACGAGCGCGAGAAGTTTATTCCGCTTGACACGAGCAAGCCGTACAAACTCAATGCAGACACCACTGGTTTCTGTGAGGGACATTCCGTGCTGTGCAAGTTCAAACACCCAACTAATTCGACACAGATGCCACGGCATACTCCTCCGAGAGGCTCACCAAGCTTGCGGAGCTAGCTACCGCCGAGAACTCGCCGCTATCGCTCTCTGACAAGATCGGTCTCCTGTACGACGCGTTCGCGCTCTCTAAGGCTGGCTATGCTCCCGTTAGCGGCGCTCTCAGCTTCGCCGCCGGCCTTCGCGCTGAAAGAGAGCGTACGTAGTGTAACAGACATCCCCTTTTGGTCGAGGGCTCATGCACGGTGTAGATCTGCTGTGGAGCGCGATTGGGGACAACCTCGCGGCGATGAGCTCCACATGGTGGGAGAACAAGGCTGTTGTCGACATGCTCGATGCTTTCCGCAGAGTAGGTTCTTTAGTTTGTTAACTAGGAAGACGTTGATTGGCTAACATCATGTGTAGGAACTCTTCGTTCCGCTTGTAAAAGAGCTCGGTTTCGACTACTCAGAACAAGACTCCTACAACGTGCGGCAGATGCGCACGGCCGCGATCGAGCAAGCTGCGAACACAAAGGACCCTTGGTATGTGCCTTTGTTTGCCCTGACGCCATTCTCACCTTAAATGCTTATGTCGTTGCTGATAGGGTCACCGCGGAGCTCAAGAAGCGTTTCGACGAGTTCGTCAAGACCGGCGACGATTCGGGTATCCCGAGCGACCTTCTCATGATCACTCTCAAAGTGGTGCGTACTTCATGCGATCTCCTCGAGCACCCTTTTATCTCACCGCATGTACGTACAGGGCGTGCGCGAGGGCGGCCAGGCCGAGTGGGAGGCTGTCAAGGCAATCGCCAGCAAGCCCAAGACACCGCGCCACGGCCTCGGCGCGATGCGCGCTATGGGCGCGAGCCGTGACATGGGCATCGCGGAGCAGACGTTCCAGTACATCCTCCACGAGGCCCGCGACCAGGACACGTTCTACTACGCAGCCGGCCTCCGCGATAACCTCCTCACTCGGCGGTTCGTCGCGGATAAGTTCAAAGAACACTTTGACGCGGTGAGTAATAGGGAGAGAAAATTTGACGGAGGGTTACGGCCGTGGATGGGTATCTGACGGCGGGGTTCTAGTTCAACAAGCGATACTCGGGCAATTTCGTCACCCTCATCCGTTGGATACAGGTGAATAGGGTTGTGTCAGTCACGATAGAACGTCTCTAACTTGTCCTCCTAGATTGCTCTAGGTTCCCTCTCATCTAAAGAGGATTATGAGGTAACAGCTGCGTTTTTCAAGGTGCGCAAGCCAAGATGCCTGTGTAATACGAGCACGTGAAACTGACTCTACTTCAAAACGCAGGGCAAGGACACCTCGAAGTTCGACATGGCTTTGAAACAGTCCCTTGACACCATCTTGTCTCGTGCCCAATGGGTGCAGCGCTCCACAGACGAGTTGACAAACTGGCTTGAGAAGCGGGGCTCTAAACTCTGACCGAGAGGCGCGAGACAACTTGAGCTCGTCGGGCAGTCCGAACCATCTATCCACGTAGCTTCTCAAAGGCATGCATATGTCCATCCAATGGAATGCTCGAAGCGTGAAGAGGGAACGAATGGATTGGAATACAACGTATAAAGTAGGAGAAAAGGGACTACGCAGCAATGTCGAGAGCAGTAGGCTATACAAGTGTCACGGGTATACAACCATGCATGGGGGTGGTGTGTGAGAGGCCGGGGCGACAAATCCACTACAGTCGATACAGCTAACTACTAGGTTCTGATTCCGTACTAGGCTCCGGTTCCGGATCGGGATGCTCGTCTATTGAGTCCAGGAGGATTGGGGGCGGCTGGGTGCCAAGTGGGGTAGCCATGTCGTCCGCCGAGGACCCGCTCGGCGCTATGCTCTCTTCCATCGCGGCCGCCGCGAGTGCGGCGACACCTTCCGAATCCCGCTTTCGCCTTGTGCGGCGCATGCTCGCCACGGTCGGCGTCGAGGGCGTCATCGCCTCGAAGCCGTCCGATTTGAGACGGAGGAGCATGTCGCGCGCGATATCGACCGTCTCGTCGCCCGACTTGGCCGCGAGGAGCACGTCCGTGTTGAGCGTGAGCGGGGCCGCCGATGATGCGCGCTGCGCCGCGGTCTTGCGCGCACGCCGCCCCTTGCCGACGGTGTCGCCGTTCCGGAGCTTCTCGAGCAGGTTGTCGAGCGCGGCGTTGTCCTCCTCGCTGGGCTCGGGCGCATCGTGCGTCTTGGCTTTGCTTCTCGCTTCTGCAACGGCCTGCTTCCGCTTCTCCACTGAGATACGCTCCTCGGCGATGGCCAGGTTGTCTGCTCGGCATTTCTGATCGTGAAGATGTCAATATAGTTCACAAGGTGGTTTTAATGGGGCAGCTTACCTTGTACGACGTCACGAAGGTTTTGAAGATACCGTAAAACTCCGCTGAGCTCATGTTCTTGTCATCCTCGCCGTAGTACTTGACAACCTCGGTGAAAGTCGAGTCGGCATGGTTAACATCATCAACAAGGTCGGCGAGCTGATCCTTCGCCTTGCCAACAAAGGCCCACATCTGCTTCGCGTACTTGTCGTTCAGGTCCATATCCGCGAAATGCTCTTTGAGCTCCTTCTGGATAGCCTGCAGACCCGTCCTGAGTTCTCCAAGGTTCTTCCGTACGTCTTGCAGATTGACTACACCACCGCAGTTCAGACATAAGCCGGGGATAGAAAATGATGTCCGTACCGCGATAGGCCTCTGCGGGAGCGGCAAGCTCATCCAAGAACGTTTCCATGTCGGGGAAATGCTTGGCCACTGTACGCTCAAGGAAGTGAAGCAGGGTGGTGTTGTGCAACGACTTCGTGTCGACCAGCTATGGACAGATAAAGTTATCGCTCAGAGCGCGTGAAGACGTCAAGTGGGATGTACCTTGTTAATGCTGCTGACACGGAAACCGAACGCGCCGCCCTTCACACCTGTACCGTTCATGTAGTTTCCAATCAGTAGGATAAGCTATTCGGGAATGATGAGTCGGATTAAATGGACATGATCTTGAGGGGAACTTACGCTGAGCAGTTCCTTGAAATGCGCTGCATCGAGCAACGACTTGCCAGCCGCTGAAAGCTTGCGCGCACTCTGTACACGGGTTTAGCGGGGTTAGAGGGGAGGGGTGGTTTCCAATCCATGCTGCTACTCACGTCATCAAGGAGACCCCACTGTTCATCAAAGACACACTTGTACAGCATGCCCTCGATGCGTGGCGCCAGTCGGTCTATCTTGATAAGCTGTACCATAAGACGGTCTGATGGATGGAGACCAGCGAGCTCTTCTGGATCGGCGTTGCGGTACACATTGAGCTTTCCAACCTGGAGAAGGACAGGTAAGAAAAGCGTGAATCTAATCGCACCGCGAACAGATGTACGTGCCTGTTCTGGGTTGGGCAAGACCGGCTTGAGCTCGCTGAGGAACCCCTGAGTGCACACAGTTTGGTCGAAGTCGCGGATCTTGAAGGCCAGCTCTTCCGGTTGATACACCTTGACTGTCCGGATGAGGATCTCTGTATTGATCCGTCAGTAATTGTACCATCGAATGCTACCAGGATATGGTCGGCAACGCACCGACTCGCTTCTTGGTCTGCGGATCGAGAACACTCTTGAGCTCCGCCCGCTTCTGCTTCGCTGCAGCCCAATCAGTTACATCAAGTCTACGTAGCAATGAAGCACACGAAACGCACCCATGAGGTTGATAACGAGCTGCTTCGCCTTGAAGTCCTCCTCCATCTCCATCCACACCCCATCGATCTGGAGCTTCTTGATCCACTCGTCCTCCTGCGTCGGCTCCTTGAACACCGTCTTCTCCGCCAGCTGCAGCGGCAGCTTGTCCCACTGGAGCTGCTTGAGCTTCGTGCTCGGCGTGATCGAGATGTCCTTGCGCGCGGAGAGCAGGTTCTGCAGGTTCGCGCCGAGCAGCGACGTCCGGTGCGAACTCGGCCCGGAGCCGGGGGGCGGAGGCGGCGCGCCGGGCGGAGGCGGAGGTGGGGGCGGGCCGGGCATACCGGGTGGCGGTGGAGGTGGCGGAGGGGGCGGGCCGCCTCCCAACTTGACGCCTTTGGCGCCTGGAGGAGGTGGTGGAGGCGGAGGTGGAGGTGGGGGCGGAGGAGGAGGGGCCATGCCAGGCGGCGCAGGCGGCGGCGGGGGTGGAGGTGGCATAGGCGGCACGGCTTCTTCTGGAATGGGCGAATTGAGCGGACTGGGTTCTGAGGGAGGACGGCCTCTCTTTGTGAGATGCCGTCTTAGTTGCTCCGCTAGGGTCCCTGGTTGAATGGGAGACTTGAGGCCAACATCCACGGACAAGGCTGAGCTGACGGATGTGGCTTCGGTAGTAGGATTAGATGCACGAGTCGACGTTGACCGCCGCAGGTCGCTGTCGCCGTCGAAATCATCGCCATTCTCGGCCTGCGAGAAGCTATGATTATCGTCGTCGGCGACAAAGTGTGCTGCAAGTAGCGAGTTTAGATAGTCAATCAAAAGGTCAAGGAGAGATACACGTACTGCCAAGCGGTGTTCGTGGAAGGTTCTTGGTACGCCTTGAGGGCGTACGGGCGCTTCTGGGACTTGATGAGGAGCCGTCGCGCATAGTTTGCTGCAGGTGGAGAGATTAACTTCTGCTTCTTTGACGCAACGTGAGGAATACTAACCATGGCGCCTTCCGCAATCTGTTGCTGGATTTGCTCCTGCTCGATGTCGTCGTCTGCATCCATAAATTGTGACGAACGCCCGTTTTGGGCTTCAGATATTCTGGCAATGCGCGAAGGATTGCGTCCACGGAGGGAGGCAGGGCCCCTCCGAAGGCTACCGCTCTTCTTAGGGGTCTCCTCGTCCTCGGTCCCGTCGCCCTTCCCATCACGCTTCTTGTCCCGACCCTCGAGGATACCGATCGTCTTGTCACGCTGCAGATGTTTCTCCAACGTGTCGATCAGAGTCTTGCGGTCCATCCCGCCGGCGCTGGCATGGTCAATGATCTTGCCAACGCCCTTGCTGACCTCCTTGAGCATCCGGAAGAGCTCCATGATTTGGGCCTCCAGCTGCGCGATTTGCTCTTCGTAGCCATATCGTTGCGTCTCGAGTTGGCCCTGGAGCTTCTGCGTGTTTTCACGCGAGATCGCGAGCTTCTCCTCTAGACGCGCAACTTTGGCTTTGAGCGAGCCGACCAGGCCGCCCTCGCCCTGCGCCACTTCGTCCTCGAGCGCTTCCTTCTCGAGTCGGAAGCGTAACGCTGCCGCGTTCGCCTTCACCAGCTCATCCTCGAGGTGCTGTGTGCGGTCCGCCTCGTTAAATTGGGCGATGATCCGCTCGACCGAGTGGCCGAGGCGCTGCTCCGCCCCCACCAGCTTCTTGTCGAGCACAACGTCCGCGACGAGCCCGTCGATGAGCTGGTAATAATGCGCGAGCGCCGGGCCCTCTTCGCGGATGAGGAGCAGGTGCTGCATAATAGAGAGGAAGTAGTCCTTCGCCTTGGTGTCGGACGTCTTGGCGCGGAGGGCGTTGTAGACGTCCTCGGGGTTCGCGAGGTCGCGGAGGATCTCCTGGTCGACGCGCTCGCGGATCTTCGCCTCGTCGTCCTGGATCATCTGCTGGAGGAGGGCGATCTGCTTGTCGATGACCGCGACGCCGAAGGAGGCGCAGAGCTCGAGGATGCGCTGCAGGCCCGCGGCCTCCATCTGCGCGCGGTGGTGCACGCGGATGTCGAGGTCTTCGATGTTGACCATGAGCGAGTTGATGAAGATGAGGTTGGAGAGCTGCAAGGGACGTGTTACGGAGTCGAACCGGGAGATGTAGGAAGAGACGTACTGTGTAGTCGTTCAAGGAGGGGTCGATACCGCCATGTTTCTTGATGTCGTCGCTTGCGCCGACCAGCGTACCCATCCTCCCTCTGCCCGACAACGCAGTCTCTAAAGACTTGAACCAGTAGGCATACGGGTTGCCTGCTTCGTTGTGGGCAGCACTGAGGGACTCGAGCGCGGAAACGACAAGGTTGTGTACTTGGCCGTCATTGTAATACTCCAAGAAGGCCAGTAAATCCAGAAGCAGTTTCCTTGTAGGCAGGTGGGGCGTGTTTAGAGCCGACGCGATTTGCGTCAATATCATGGGGTGATTGAGCGCATCGTTTGCAGCAAACTACAGTAGCCATGTCAGCCCCAAACATTATAGAGGGGAGAATTCGAGATCTACCTGATGGTTCAATATCTGCCGTAGACACTTCGCGACCTCGTACTCCAAGTCGATGTCCTCCTTTCGTCTGGTATGGGTGTGCTATTAACAAATGTATCGTATCGTGATTACACTGTACGCACCGTGAAACACCTTTGCGACTGATGCTCTGAAGGGCCTGGCCGAGGACGGAAGTCCCCTGCATCTCGACGAAATGCCGGAACCAACTACCGGCCGATTGTTCATGAGGACAACATCTTTGTAGACAGTGCGTGTTGAACGCACCTCATCTCCTTACTCCGAAGAGAGACCTGCAGACTGGACGCCTGCTTGGGTGTGATAGTCCTATCCATAAACCGCTTGATGTACCACTCCGGGGTGCCTTCGATGAAGGCAGCAGCCTGACCGGACTCGGCCTGCTTGCGGGCTTGCTCATTATTTCTGCGCTCCTCGGCCCAGCGCATCTGCTCGTCATTATAAACCATGTGCCACTTCTGGTCTATAGAAAGTTGGGGCATGTCCTGAAGCCCACGCATGCGGATGATGTTCTGAAAGAGAACCTCTATCTCCTCCTCGTCCTCCGGGCGGGGGAAGTAGAATTCATCGGTCGGAGACTGATGCTTGTAGAGTTGCGAGAGGTGGTGGTGGTGGTGAGTCTCGAAGGGAGCGAGGGAGGGAGCATTGCGAGAGCTCCGGGTAGACTCTGAACGGGTAGTGGCGACAGAGATACCGGACGCGGGACGCAGCCGGTCATTAGCGTCTTGGATAATGGATGACTGGCGAGGCCTGTTCCTGCGTTTCCCAAAGATTGACTCCATGGCGGGATACGGCGGGCGGGAGATAGAGGAGGCCGGGAAAGGCTATGCGAGGAGTTAAGGAAGTTGAAGGAGCGCGCGAGTCGAGACCACCGAGGCGAGACACATTCACAGGTAGGCTGGGCGAGAGACGGAGAAAGAGAAGGACATCCAGAGCTCGTGAGGGACGCGTGAGGGTCGTCAGAGCCGGAGTGGGTGAGCCTGGGTGGAGGAGGCGAGACGGACGGGAAGGCGGACTGTTGGGAGCGTCGCAATGGGCCCCGTCTCTCTGGGCCAGATCGCCGGCGTCTGTCGTTCCCAATCCGGACGCGGCTGCAGCGTCGCGCACTCGACGCCACGCGCCTCCACGCGCGCCCCCGACGCTTGACATCACCCGATCCCCGCTCTCTCCTCTCCTCTCCCCCCAGCCCTCGCCCTCGCCCTCCTCTCCCCGTCTCGCTGCGAGCCCGCGCGCGACACAGCCCGCCATGTCGGCCACAACGGCCATCGCCAGCTCGGCCGTCTCCACGCTCTACCGCATCGTCGTCTACCTCTTCCTCGAAGTCGTGCGTTCTCTGCCCCGTCCCAACTCCACTCGCGCTCATTCCCTTCCAGGTGCCAAAAAGCGAGGCCAAGTATCTCATCCCTACCCTCTATCTCCTCTATGTCGCGACCTCGTATTTCTCCACACCGGTCTTCACCGCAGTCGTCGCCGTCAAGGAGGAGGCTGTTGTCGTGACGGAGAAGGACGAAAAAAACGGCGACGCAGTCACAGAGATAGCCGTCGCGGAGACCGAGGTCGTCACGCCCCTCGCAGAATCTTTCGACGTAAGTAATTCTCTGCCCGTTATTCCGGTCATTCCTTACCCGCGTCCCCAGTGGAGGACCGCTGCCTCTACCATCGTCTTCTCCGTACCGTCCCCTATTCGCGCACTTCGCCTCGCGAACCTCGCGATCAACACCCTCCTCCTCTTTGCCGTCGCCGAGTTCATTGCGGTTCCCTACTTTGACAGCTCGTCAGATGTCGTCTTCACTCGGGTCGGCGCTCTCTACCCTGACGCCGCCAAGATCGTCGTCCGCTACCCTGCAGAGAACGCGACCGACCACCTCGTTCGCGTTTCCTGGCGTCAGACTTCCAAGGCCGACTCGGATGCACCTTGGCGCGAAGGCCCTCTTGTCAACCTCACGGCCGAGCGCGACTGGACCCAGACAGTTCGCCTCTCTGGCCTTTGGCCCAAGACGACCTACGAATGTGCGTAGCGCGCGCGACCGTCCATGCTTTAAATTAACCAACGTCGCGTTGTGTACAGACCGGTTCCTGGATGCCAACGCCACCTTGTTGCCGTACCCTGCCGAGCCCATTCGTTTCCGTACCTTCCCGGATCCGAGACTTCACAGCGGCTCTAGCTTCCGCTTCATCGCCTCGTCGTGCATGACGCCTAACTTCCCATACACGCCGCTTCAAGGACGCACGATCAAAGGTCTCGACCTTCTTGCCGACTACCTTTGGCCTGCGAAGCCTCAGGCGGAGGCTGTGCCCCTCCCGAGTGTCATAGCTGAGCCTGAGCAGACTGCAGAGACGACGTTTGCATCAGAGAGTGCGCCGTCAGAGAACATCACCGATGTCCCTGACGTCAACGTCACCATTCCGTCTATAATTGAGGAGAAGCCTGCTCCGCCCACGGAGTTCATGGTCTTCATGGGTGACTTCATCTACGCCGACGTCCCCGTTTACTTTGGGGACGATAGTGAAGCGTACCGCCGTCTGTACCGTCGCAACTACAACAGCCCGAGCTTCCGTAAGGTCTATGAGAGGCTTCGTGAGTTCTCTGCGTTCTGTTGCTCAGATGTGACGGGCGAGAACTGATGCGTTATTCGCAGCCATCTTCCATACCTACGACGATCACGAGGTGGGTGATCAACTAGAACCCTTTGCCTACCTTCCCATCACTAAATTCTGAACACAAAATAGATCATCAACAACTATGCAGGGCAGGGGAATAGCTCTCAGGAGCCCTTCCCGAATGCCGCCGACGCGTTCTCGCTGTACAACGCAGATGCCAACTTTGACTCTACTGAGCCGGGTCATTATTACTACGACTTCCGCTATGGTGATGCGGCATTCTTTGTGATGGACACGAGGAGATACCGTTCGGACGTCAATGCTGAAGATCCTACGACGCATACCATGTTGGGTGATAAGCAGCTCGCAGCGCTATACAGCTGGCTTGGCAAGGTACTTGCGGCTCTCCATTCTGTGTGCTGGGATACTGACAGTTACGAATACAGGCCAATCAAACGGCCGTGTTCAAGTTCATCGTCACTTCCGTGCCCTTCACCTCGCTCTGGACGCACGACGCGCAGACGGACTCGTGGGCGGCCTTCCCGGCCGAGAAGGAGGCGTTGCTCTCCGCGCTCCACTCCGTCCCGAACGTCATCCTGCTCTCGGGCGACCGCCATGAGTTTGCAGCGATCGAGTACGAAGCTGGGGAGAGTGGGCACAACGTGCTCGAGCTGTCGACGAGCCCGATGAGCATGTTCTACGTGCCGTTTGTGCGCACGCTGCGCCCGCGCAGCGAGGCGGTTGTTAATAAGACACGGGAGGAGGTCATCGTGGCCGAGGATGGAAGCAAGGAGGTGATTCAGTATGTGGTGGAGGTGCCGAAAGAGAAGGTGCTGAAGTATATCGGGGAGGGTAATTATAAGTGGTACGTCATCGCCCCGCAATAGGTCGAGCGGCTAATTGTTGACTGACCGGAAATTGCAGGGCATCAATCGAGGTCGACACGACAGACTACCAACACCCTATGGTAAAGGTAGAGATTATGATCGACGGCAGGCCGGCTTACCAGTGAGTCTTGCCTGTGTGTCGACTTCTATACACCTTCTGACCTCGAAATACGCTACAGTCTCGATGTAGCAGGAAAGCCTGTGAAGCTGCAGTTGTCAACGGCGCTCGGTGCTCTCCTCCCGAACTCGTTCAGGGACATGCTCGACCGAATCGGTCTCCAGCCCAGCAAGTGGTTCTAGACGACCGACCAAGATACCAACCTTCTCCATACCTCATTCTCCTGCTTTCCGCGCGCTGCGCTCCTAATCATGCCCGACGACCGTCAACGCGAGTGTACTGGTACTGTTAGTGTGCGATAGTGCGATAGATACTGGACATCGGAGGCGTGTATTGCTGCTCCTTTCGTGTTGTTGAGACGAACTTTGTACGCTATGCTACGTGTCCCATTCAAAACACTGCCATCGGAACCTGGGAAGCAGATTTGAGCGCTGGAAACTCGACACCGCCGTGTGACCATGTGCTGCGCTTCCATTTCAAAGCCGGGGACGAGTAGATTTGGGTGCTCTAGATTCAATATCGCCGGTCGCATTCGCAACCAGAATCAGAGACTGCGGAATTAGAAGCAAGGCAGTGAGAGTTTGGGGCACAGGAGATTGATATCGCTGTTCGTAACCAGCGTTTTGGCAGTGCCTTGCGTCGACCACGGATCTGTGACCGGTGGAAATAAGAAACGGGGCAGTGTGAAACAAGACGTAACGAAATTTGACATTGCCGGAAGTAGGCGAGGTCTCAATATGAGCCAGAACATTGGGGAGCTTTGACGTCGGCGGCCGTCGGATGATAGGGGTTCGTCCGAGGGATCGGAATTTGAATAGCCCGTCGGAGTTGCCAGGTCACCTCGACCCCAAAAACCAGTGCCGGCAGAGATCAAGATCCGGTCTGTCGGAAGGAGGAGCCCAGCCCTGGGCTGTTTACTCATCACGGTGTTTCAGTGCCGACAAAACACGTATCCATGCAATATATCAGCGCAGCAGGGCATTTGATATGGACCTCATGTGAATCCCGCCCTAAAGTAACACATCAATCGGCGGAACTTGTCGTGAATCACCAGCCTCTGCTTGCACGAACTCTCTTCTGGGCTCGAGCACCTCTTCACTTTCTCCTGGTGCTTCACCGAGCGTGGAACCAGATTGCAACATGTGGGCATTAAGCGCTTCCGGAGACAAGGGCAGGGCTTCCATCAGGTGTTTCTGTGCCGCATGGTGAGAAGTTGGGTTGCACATGGGCGCGGGTTCCCATCGGATCTTGCACCGCCTTGTTATCTATCCATTTTCGGAGGCAAATTTTCTCATGACTCTGGGCTCCTAAACCCATGCGGTACCATTTGCACAGAACCAGCCTCCAGTCACACACCGCCCGAGCTCGATGGAAACAGCATCGCCTAAGGTATTCGGATGGGGGTAATGCGATGCCAGGCAGGACGTCCATCACCAAGCCCCCTGCTCAGCATCACCCCCAGCCGTCAACCGTGTTGACTTGCTCAGTGATCTGTTGCTGTGCTCGCTTACCAGAGAGGATTAATAGCCTTTATTTCTCGATACTCAGCGTCCACCCCCCCGACCAACGCTCTTGACTGCGCTATCGTTCAACGCTTGTAGCTAAACAGTAAGCTTACCAGGTGTTCGATTCTCTAGTTTCATTGTCTGATAGCACTGCTACGTAGGCAACACAACCATGCCGATTCCTCGTGTCGTAGAACAGATGTTCTCCCTCATCCATCTCAAGAGCGAGAACGGGTGAACGGTTGGCCAGTGCCAGGGCAAGCTCCACCTCGACTTGGTCAGTCCTCACCTTTCATCCCATATTGTCGTACTTATCACTTACGACTTTCCTAGTGTCTAGGGCTTTGAGCTCGTACAGTCCTTACCTCGGTTTGTCTCTTCTTCTCTCTGCTCCGTTTTCGTAAAGCTCACTACCTTCACCGACAGATTAAGCCTTAGATTTGTTTGTCGACTCATCGTTCCGGTGCGTCTTGATTGATTATCTCTCCTCTTCACGTAGCTAACGCTATGAGTCTCCAGGTTCCATATACGACGCACCACAGTTCGCTAAACTGTCGACACGCTCGCAATCTTTGGGCTTTATATTTATTGTCTCGTCGTCTTCTATCGTACTCCTTGAACTATCGATATCCCCGCTCTACTCCCATTTTCTTTTTCTTTTTGTTTGCACTTTTCCCCGCTACGCTCCACTACACTCCCATATCCCCTCCACGTCTATCCCCACTCCCTCTGCTATCCCCAACGCGTTCATCTTATCCCCAACTCCCTCTTCTATCCCTACTCGCTTTCTATCTCCTACAATGTTTATAGCAACTCATTACTTCCCCCCCTCGAACTCTCGAACTCTCCACGTATGAGCTGTGCGCACTGAATGGAAGAGAACGTCACCTCAGTCTGATAACGCAGGAACCGGGCATTCGATATCATCGGGGGATAGAAGCGAGGCAGTGTGGGATCTGGGGCTGCGTTTTGGGGGTGGAAACGAGGCGATAAGCGATGCTCTAGGCGCGCACACCGCACATCAGGAAAACCACCCCCAGCCAATTAGCACTATTTACTGCTAATAGTAGTCGATTAGTGGCCATTGTGCTAATTGGCTGGGTTATAAAGGTTACCCTCGCAATTAACAAGGACTAGCCCACATGTGCACGGAATTAGCTGCATACTGCCGCTAATTTGACACTAACTACATCACAATTGTGTTACAATCCACCATAAAGTTCATTCCAATTCACAGCCAATTCGGAACAATAACCACATATGCATTGTGTGAATTACTCTACTACAATATAGGATGCATATGGTAACAGTGCCTACATAATACACTATGGTGTGACCCATCTGCCATCGTCGCCTTCATTCCTAATATATAAGCCGGAACGTACTACTTGCATCACACATGTAAGAGATAGGTCAGGCGTATGAGGGGGGCATCAAGGCTAGGCCGTGTTGGGAAAGGCGCAAGCACAGTCGCCGTGATAGCGTGAGTGTAGCGCATGCACCTGCTTAACGTGCACTGTGCGAGGCTCACGCTATGGTGAAGAGCGGGAGGAGCAGGGACACTGACGAGATACTCACTGAGCAGGGATACATGCGACCCATTAGGGAGCCTAGCCTCGGCAGCTAGATGTGACACTACATGGGGACGGGGGAGGGGCAGTGAGTAGAGGTAAGTTAGTGACAGCCGAAGACTCACGTAGGTAATCCAGCGCGAAGAGCTGAATAACCCTCTCGGCGAAGATCGATGCAGCTATTAATGAACATCGGTCAGAACGTCAGTACACGAATGTAGAAGAATCCCACGCACCAGTTGGGAACGACAAGAGTTAATGTCGAGCAGAACATACAAGACATCGAGCACAGTGAGCACAGCGCTCACCCAAACGTACGTCCGTTAAAGCGTGCAAGACGAGCGCATCAAGTAATGAAAGACATACCAGCGCGAAATGGAACCGCTCAGACGGTGCTATACCTAATTCCACTCGAGTATGGGGTCCATGTTCACGACGAAGCTGGGCTGCCAAGGCGAGGTATCCACCGCGGTGAGAAGAGGAGTAGTTTGCGAGCTTCCCAAGGGCCGAATGAAGGGGAGACAAGAAGGAGAGACTTTGCGGGGGTGAAGCAGATTGTAGAGCAAAAGCGACGTGGCATCCCACCCGTGCGCGGGCGCGTCAGCGCTTCGGCGAGAAGTTTAGGGCAGGCTCAGCGAGACTTTCGTCGATTCGACCTCGCAAGCTAAGCGCCAGCCCCGTGCCTCTAGCCTCTCCACATCCCTCCCCCGCCCTCTGTTAGTCTCCGTCCGCGCATCGATAACGCTGACCGACAGTATCAGCAGCTATGGAGCCTCCGTCCTCAGCTCTCGTTCTTCAACGCCTGCAAACGTTAGTCCAGCAGCCACGATCATCGTGGTCATGTTCCTCGGTGTAAACCCTCCGTAAGTGCACGCATTCTTCCCCATGCACTACTGCCCCTCACTGTCTGTATAGGTTCTTTTTCAGCCGTTCACGCTCCCTAGCCAGGGCACGGTCCGAGTCATACAGCACCTCACAGGCCTCCCATGGCTCACAGGTCGACGCTAGGTACCACGAGCAGCGACAACAGTGTCATAGTCGACCTTGGTACGGTTGGAGGATGCCATGGATGGGGATGAGGACGAGGATGACGAGGAGGGATGCGGCGATGTGTGCCTATAGGTATGTCTTCACCTCTACCTTGTATACGTCTACATTTACTGCCGCTACGACCGCCACAGTGCTCCGCTAAGGCAGCAGGTCTCCCGCGAGCGTGCAAGTCCCCCGCGCGTCGCGCGCGATGTGGGTGTAGAACCCCTGACCTGGGGTTGGGCGCGCCAACGGGCGTGGCTCAGATCGCACCGCAGACGATGCTCAAGACTGCGACGTTTGCAGGTCTGACGGGAAGTGTGGTCTCAGCAGTAGTGAGTCCTTCTTACACCATTCCCTTCACCGCCCCGGCACCCTCCTCGTGCATTAGTTCAAACTCGCTGTATGTCTCAGCTATGTGGGCTCGCGCATCGCCCTACATTATGAGTGCGAGTGCACCAGCGGCCTCCCCGTGGATACGGACGTATTAGAACGACTTAGTTTGTATATACCTAGTAGTTATAGTGTATTGAATAATCGAGCTGCTTTCTCTGATACAGCCTAGGAGCGAGCCGAGCAGAATTAGTGAATCACACAAGCAAATTACGACCTCATCGCAATTGCACAACGCATATTAGCATTGGTAGTGGACTATTATACGCCAATTAGCTAGTTTACAAAGGCGGCTCTACCATTACGCTGGAGTAGCTGCAAGTAGCGGTTAATACTGCTCAATAGGCGTTCTTGATGCTAATTGGCTGGGGGCGGTTTTCCTGATGCCATGACACGCTCGATTAAGTGCATTCTGTGTGCATCAACTGAGCCGACTGAATGGACGGACGGACCATGAGACACGTGCCCGCCAAGCGAGGCAGTGTGGGATCGTTGGATATCCAGGGCCTCAACTGGCTCACACAGAGCCACTTAAAAGCAGCCCCCTCTGCGTCTCCCATCTCTCCCCAACTCTTCCCCGTCGACGAGTTACTCCCCCCACTGCGCTTTTATTTGCTACCGCCTTATCTCCAACTGTTTCTGCACTATGGATGAAAATAAGAGTGAGTGGCGTCCGTCTTTCCTCTTCCTTCAGAATACTGAGTGTTTCCCGCAGGGATCATCGATTTGACCCCTGAGGAGCTCGCCGAGCTGGGGTATCTTACTGACAGTGAGCCACTTCGTCATTATACGCGTCCATCTCTGACTCGTGATTGTCCTTGCGCATCGCAGGGGTTGCCCCTGGTGTTAAGAAGAGGGTCGAGGAGGTCCTGGCCAACCCCAAACTCCTGGGCGGTGCGTCTCTCCGTCTTCTTTGCTGCCCGACGTAGGCTCTGACATATTTTTTTGGGTTCTAGACGTCACGGTCTTTATGGTCGAGTGCACGATCCGCCGGAACCCGCGCCCGGCCGCCGCCCCTCAAGGCGCTGCTGATCCTTCGGCCCCTCCCATGTCTCCCACCTCTCCTACGTCTCCCACTTCGACCCTCAGCGACGCCGACACGGTGTTCTCGCGTTATAGCAGCAACTCGACGGCCTTGACCGTCGTCACTCCCGACCTTATAAGCAAGTACGAGAGCGACTTCTACTATCACGGCCTCTCCGGCAACCCTCCCCCGCTCTTCTGGCGCTCTGACCTCGAGGACAAGCCCTTCCCCGTGCCCGAGCCTGGAGACCGCTACTTCTCCATCCCTGTCAAGACTGCGCACGACGCCATCGACACGCCGCTCGCCGACCTTCTGGCCCACCGTCTGTCCCGCGATCGTGGCGTCACTCAAGTCTCACGGCATCAAGTACACAGCGGTGAAGCCGGTGCGCTTCTCCATCAACAGTGACGAGCACCTGGGCCCAGCTGTGGTGTGGATTGCCATCCCTCCGAAGTCCTCCGAGGCCGGCACCGTTCGCGACGCGACGCCCGACATTCTTAGAATCCTCGCCGACGCGCAGATCACCGGCGTAACAGTCGAATGGTACCTAGGGACCATCAAGAGGTTCGCCAACCCGGCTCTGATGGCCATCGAGGACAACACCAGCGCCGTGTTTGGCCTCAACCATCCCTTCAACGTCGGCCTCGGCGTCCCCATCGCCAGGCAGTCGGACGACGCGCAGGGCACTCTCGCCTTCTTCTTCCGCGAGGGACGGGACAAGGACGGCAATCCCAGCTCCCGTATCCTCGGCGTCACCAATAAACACGTCGCCTGCCTCGACACGACCACTGACTACGAGTTCCAAGACACCGACCCTCAGCACATCCTCGTCTGCGGCGACCGCCGCTTCGATCTCGCCATTGAAGACATCGAGGAGAAGGTCAATGACTGCTTCCGCGACCTCCTTGGACTTGTCCGCGAGTTGGCGCTCGCGGAGGTCAAGGCCGAGTCGGGCGAGCCCAAGTATGTCACGGCCCTGGAACGCAAGAAGACCGCCCATGCGGACAAGACGGCCGACAGCAAGACGCTTAAGGCTCTGTTCGATGAAGCTAAGGCCGATTGGGCGGATGCTAACAAGCGCAGGCTCGGTATCGTCGAGTGGGCCCCCAAGATCTCCGTCGGGACTGGCGACCGCCCGTACACTTGCGATATCGCCACCTTCGTTGTCCACGAGGACAAGACGACGAATTTCGAGTCCAATGCCCTCGACTTTGGTGCGTTCCCTTCCACTTCCTCTCTCTCTCGTCGTTCCAGTTCTCGACTGCTAACGCACACTTTCTCAGGTGATCGATACAACGCCAGGCAGCTCGAGAAGCTGTTCTGGAGCGACGTAACCGCCAGCGGCGACAACAGCATCCCCGAGGACCTCCAGCTCCCCGTCGCCCGCATCCTGCCTCACCACCTCGTCATCACTCCCGACTCCGTCGGCAAGGACGGGAAGCCGGAGCTCGTCGTCGCCAAGTACGGGAGCAAGACGAGGTTGACGCTCGGCCGCTACTCGAAACTCATGGCCTACGTCTGCGACGACCTCGGCGTCGAGTCCCAGGAGGTTGCTGTCTTCAACTACAACAAGGCGTCGGGCAACTTCAGCGACCACGGTGACTCTGGCTCGCTCATCGTCACCGGTCACGGCGAGGCCATCGCCGTCCTGCACTCGGGCATGCCCTACGAGGGATATTCCCACGTCACCTTCGGCATGCCCGCCTACCACGTCATCGAGCTCATCCGCGCCAAGTATCCTTTCGCCGACTTCTGCGGCATCGCCACCATCTGAGCGCCCCCCTCCCACTCCCCCACTGTCCCTTCTCCTCGTCTTCTGTTTGCTTTTTTCTCTGCAGCTTCTTGTCTCGTTGGTTCAAACGCGCGTCTTGATCCTCGTTCGTCTCCTATTTTTTCTCCAGTTCTTTTTACCGGTCGCTGACTATCTTTCTCATTTAGCTCGGTCGTCGGATTGCACGCTTCCTCGTCTGTTCCTTCGACGTCGTCTCGGCCCCCCCGCTCTTTCTCTTTCATTCTCTTCGATTGTGTCTCGTCGCCTGGCTGTCGACGGTGTTGGTGGATGTCTGGACGGTTGTCTCGTTGCCCTGGTTCTGGCATGTTTTCCATCTGCTACTTCGCGTCTTCCTAGCACCTGAGACCAATCTTGATTTACAGGCACTAGATCGTCGTCGTCGGCTTCTCGCTCAGATATGTCTCGTCCTCTCCCCGTTGCTCCACACCGGTGGCTCAGACCTTTTCCTTCCAGCCATCTCATCGTCGTGAAACTCGCACCATCGTCGTCCGTGTTACACCGAGGCCAGCGCGGGCGCCTATGAGACGTATGTCGTGCGCACGCGGTTGAGGGTCGAGGGGTCTGGGAGGATGTACGCCGAGGAGGTGAAGTCGAGCACTGTGGTAGAGGGCGAGCGACACGCGGGGGTCCTGTGGGGAGAGAGGCCTCGATTGGAAAAGGAGGTCAAACTGAGGAGCGTCCTCAGGGAGACCCAGACTATATAAGTACATGCAGAACAATAGCTATGTGCGGCGCGAGAAAGAGGGAACAATAGAGACGGGGGCGCGAGACGATGACCCAGGATGAGTCGCGATGAGTCGTACATACAATAGCGGTGTTGAACCGCCGCGGGACCGGATGGTACAGAGGTTGCGCTCATTGAGGAACAGGAAAGGAAAAAAAGAAATACCGGGCAGGAATGTTGTAACATTACCCCCGTTCTATCTCGACGCTACCCTGTAGCGTCTCAGACCTCGGTGTCGTCGGGTGAACCTTCGCCTGCCGCGGGATCCTCCACCTCCTCGCCGTCCCATTTGTCGTAGACGCGAATCTCTCCGTCCGAGTCCACACCGTACTTGTCCTTCTGCATCTCCAAGAAATCCTCGTAAGGGCCTACGTAGCCGGAGCTCGAGCTGCGGTTGGTGACGGGAGGAGACGCTTGGCTGGTGCTCGCGATGGATGGGGGTGCCTGGCTGGTGGATGGGTATGCGATGTGGGCGGAGCGTTGGCTCTGCCGGGATTGGCGAGAAGAGGCGCTGCTCGTGGTGCTTCGTCGGCCGGCGGAGTGACGGCCCCGACGGGCCATCTGGGCGATGCGTGGCGGGGGGTTTGAGAGTTGCGGGACCGGAGGAGGTACTGGGAAAGCGGGGACCGGGGGAGGGACTGGACGTTGGACGTTGGCGTCGTTGGCGGGGATAGCGGCTCTGGCTGCCGCGAGCTGTTGGGGGTCGAGGAGGTTGTGGTAAGTGCCGGCGTGGACGTGGGGGACGTGGCCGTGGACATGGTCGACGATGGTTTCGAGGGAGAGAGTGAGGCGGTCCTGCTGGTGGACCAGGTTCAGCTCGGCGGTGCGGAGGGCGTCCATCGCGGAGCGGACAGCCCCTAAGGACTCGCGGGAGTAGTGCAGGGCCATGTTCGCGTCTCGAGCTACGTCGAGGACATCGCCGAGGTAGTGTTCTTCGCCGATGAACCTGTTGCGGAGAACGTCAAAGTGGCGGCGGGGGAGTTGGACGAGGTTGATGACGACGGTGCGGGTCTGCTGGCGGGTGCGGATGGGGAAGTGTCCGGACATGTTGGTGGTGAGGGTGCGGGAGCGAGTGCGAGTGCGAGTGCGAGTGCGGGTGAGAGTGCGAGTGCGCTGGTTGCGGGTCTTAGAGGTGATGGGTGCGCTTATAAGCTTTCAGGATCTCCGGTGAATGTCCCAAATTCGGCTCCGGTTCCCAGGAATTTTTGCTCGTCGGGTAGTCTTTCCATTTGACAAAGAATTGCATCTTCCCGTACCGTTTCCGATGTCCGACGATTGCTTCCACTTCCCATTCTTCTTCTCCTTCGACAAGGTCAGGTGGTGGGAGGAGATAGTTTGGGCCGTGCGTGTCGTTCTCCTTGTATGGGGTGAGAAGGCTGGCGTGGAATACGGGGTGGATTTTCCATTGTGCGGGGAGGTCCAGCTTGTACGTAAGTGGTCCAAGGACTTCCACGATCGTGAGAGGGCCTTGTCTTTTCATGGCCAGCTTTTTGTTGTCCTTGAGAAAACGGAGGTGCTTCGCTTCTAGCCAGACCTTCTGACCCTTTTCGAAGGGTTTGAATCCCCGAGTGATCCGTTGCGCCATGTGCTGTCGTGCGAGCTCGTGTGCTGCCATCGCTTCCTGTCTGACTTTCTCCAGATTGTCGAGACGTTCTTCGACTGCTGGTACGACCGTCTTGGGGGTAACTGATGGGATTGCCCTTGGGTTGTAGCCCATCATGAGGAAGAAAGGCGATGCGTTGCGGTTTTGTGCGAGCCTTTGGTTGTGGGTGAACTCCAAATCTGGCAGGAAGTCCGACCACGTCTCCGGGTGGTTAGCGCAGAACGCTCGGAGGTATGCCTCAATTTCCTGGTTCATGCGCTCAGTTCCGCCGTCGGTCTGAGGGTGGTACGCTGTGCTCATGGATGACTTGATGCCGATGAGTCGAGTGAGTTCTTGAAAGACTTTTGCTGAGAATTGGGGGCCTCTGTCCGAGATGATGCGCATCGGTAGTCCAAAACGTTTGTACAGGTTCTGGTGGATGAGGTGTGTTGTCCCTAGCGCGTCGATGGTTTTCGTGCAAGGAGCAAGAATTACCCCCTTCGTAGCGTCGTGGTCTGCCATGACCATGAGTGCATCAAAACTGTTGGATGGGGGTAGGTCCGTGATGAAGTCGACTGAGGTGGTTTCGAATGGGTAGGCATTGGACTTTGCGGGGATCGGCATGAGTGGGGGTACGGTTGGATGAGTGTTGATCTTGGTTTGTTGACAAGTTGCGCATCCTGCGACATAGTTCCGTACGAACACTGCCATGCCGGGCCACCAATAGTCTCTTTTCAGCAGCTCCAACGTTCCAAACTGTCCTGGGTGTCCCATAGGTCGAAGATCGTGATATCGTCGCACGATTTCCCTCTTGAGGTCCTGATCGGGAGGGACATAGCAGCGGTCCCTGAAGAATACTAACCCATCTTCGAACTTCCAATCTGCCAGGGTCGACTTCATTGGTAGTGGGGTGCCGTCTTTGGCAGCCGCGAGGGCGTCGAGTACCACTTGGTCCTGCGTGTGGATGTCTTTGATTCTTTCTGCCAGGGGAATGTCCATTGCCGCTACGAACAATTTGTCTGGGAGTAGTACGACTGCTTCGTTATCGTTGTCTTCCAGATTCAGGTGTTGTAGACGGGACAGGGTGTCAGATTGAACCATGCGTGTGCCGGGGACGTGTTTTAACTGCAGATCGAACTGGGACAGGAAGAGGCTCCATCGGGCTTGTTGTCGGTTGAGTTTCTGTGCCGTTCGGAAATAGGTAAGGTTCTTGTGGTCAGACAGAACTTCAACCGGGTGCGGGCTTCCTTCTAGGTAGTGTCGCCATTCCGTGAGGGCTCGCACAATTCCTAGCAGTTCTCTGTCGTAGATCTTGTAGTTCCTTTCTGGTGAGTTGAACGACTTTGAAAGGTATGCGCAGGGGTGCATATCCCCGTTGGAGTCTGCCTGTCGCAGGATTGCCCCTGTGGCGAACTTTGACGCGTCGGATTCGATGGAAAACGGTTTGGTTTTGTCCGGCATGAGGAGGACAGGGGACGAGACGAATCTGGCTTTAAGCTTGTCGAACGCGTCCCGTTCTACGGATGTCCATTCCCATTGCTTATCCTTCTTGGTAAGTTCGTGCAAGGGTCGCGTGAGTTCTGAGTAGTTGGGGATGAATCGCCGGTAGAAGTTGGCGAATCCTAGGAAGGATCGCACTCCTTTGACGGAGGACGGTTCGGGCCAGTCTTCTATTCCTTTGAGCTTTACGGGGTCCATAGCGAGCGTGTCAGGTTTCACAATGAGTCCGAGGAATTCCACTTCTTCTACGTCGAAGAGACATTTCTCTGGTTTCAGGTAGAGGTCGTTTTCCCGTAGCCTTTGGAGCACTCTTCGCATTCGTTCTTTGTGGGTCTTTCGATCCTTGGAGAACAGCAACATGTCATCCATGTAGATAACAAGCCATCCTTCCTCTATCATGTCGCTAAAAAGGTCGTCCATGAGGGCTTGGAAGGTGGCTGGTGAGTTGCAAAGTCCGAAAAACATGACTGTCGGCTTGAAGAGTCCTCGTTCGCATTTGAACGCTGCTTTCCACTGGTCTCCGTCCTTCATCCGAACGTTGTTGTATCCTGAGCGCAGGTCTAATTTGGAGAAGACTGTGGCGCCTTTGAGCTTATCCATGAGGTTTTGAACAAGCGGGATGGGGTATGAGTTCTTGATTGTTCCTTCGTTTAGGTAGCGGTAATCCTGGCACGGTCGTAGGGATCCATCCTTCTTTTCGGTGAAGAAGAATGGTGAGGCCATAGGGGATTGCGAGGGACGGATGTATCCTTTGCGAAGGTTTTCGTCGATAAACTCGTTCATCAGCTCAGTCTCCTTTGGCGATAGCGAGTAGACTTTGCAGTTTCGGGGAACGAAGTCCGGTTTCAGGTTGATGGCGTGGTCGTAGTCGCGGGAGATGGGGAATCGTTCAGATGCTTTCTTTTCGAACACATCCTTGTAATCCTGGTACTCCGTCGGGATAAGCTCCTCGGTGGTTTTCGGGCTCTCCTGGGCATGTTGTCTTTGTGCCATTTCCATTGCCGGGTTGATCTTTGCACGTATCCAGCGGCTTTGTGCGTAGGAGAAGGCCGCTGAGTGTTTCCAGTGCGTCACGCGTCCGATGTGCGGGCTGCCTTCTCCCTCGTCGAGGTGTTCTTCGGTGAGCGGTTCCTCTTCGTTAGAGAATATTCCGATGACTGGTTCCCCCCGCATGTAGGCAATGAGGAGGTCGTCCGGGTCAAGGTCGATCGGTTCTTCACCAGGTGGAGGGCAGTAGTGTTCGTTCATGCTTGGTTTAGCAAGTTGTGCGGCGCAGGCGTTGACTTCTTCCAGGCAGTGGTCAAGGGAAGGATCCAGACGGGGAATTGCTTGGTCGGTAGGTTCAGGTTCATCCTCTACCGTTGCTCGTGGTCGCGGTTTTGGTGACTCTGCTTCCGAGGATCCTTCGAATTCTACCTTTCCGGTTTGCCAGTCGATCTTCGCGTTGGTCCGTCGAAGCCAGGGAAGCCCTAGGATTATGGCTTCCTTTCCTAGCGAGGTCGCGAGTAGCCGTGTTCGTCGGGTTATGCCTGCGACGGATAATTCCCTCCAAGCGTAGTGTGTGATTACTCCTTGTTTGTTCTGGGTGCCGTCGACGTTGTATACCGGTATGTGGTTAATGAGCGGGGTGAGGGCAATGTTGTTGTTTCGAGCAAATTGTTCATCAATAAACATCCCTCCAGCTCCAGAGTCGATGAGGGCAGGGGTTTCGACGGTTCGGTCAATTGTGACTGGAATACGCATAGATCGATTGCTGACGTTTGCTAGTATTACAGGAGAGACTGTGATACGGGGCCATGCTGACGTCGATTCAGATGGCCGCTTCAAAAACCCTCTGCCTCTGCAATGTTCACGACTTCCTCTCTCTCCGCGGGCGTGAACGTGCGGAATAGGGCTCGCACGCAAGAGACTGGGGCTTCCGGTTCTGCTGGTGCGGGGTTGTTGGGTTCAGAGGCCGCAATTCTGATCTTGCGGTAGGCAGGAGTGGTCGTTGCCCCTTGGTTGGGGCCTGCGGCGTTGGCGTTCCTCTGAGGGCAGTCCCATTGTCCATGTCCTAGTTCCCGACATCTGAAGCATCGTCCCTCCTTCTTGTACCGCGTCCTTTCCTCGTCTGTGAGCTTCCTTAGCCTGATGGCGTTGGACGATTTGCTTTGAGAGGAGGCCGCCGAGCCCTTTGCGTCTGATGCCTTCTTCTCCGACGATCCTTTGGTGAGTTCCTGTCCTTTACGCCATTGTAGGTCCAATCGGGATGCGAGAGCGTAGTAGGCTTCCATGGTCGTGGGGAGGTTCTCGACTGTCATGATGTTATTGACCAGTCCCTTCTTGAGTCCAGTGAGGAAGTAGTCTGCGAGGACTGCTACCGTCTCAATGCCTGATCGGACCGCTAGCGGACGGAATTCGGCGACGTAGTCATCAGCCGTTCCCATTTGCTTCAAGGTCTTCATTTTGGCGATTGCATTGTCGACCGGGTTCAATGGTTCAAAGGATTTGTTGAACTCTTTGATGAAGTCAGCGTAAGTGCCAAAGCCGCGCTCCTGAGATGTCGTGGGGTCGATAGAGAATGCCTTTGTCGTGAATGCATCTTTCCATGGTCCAGCCGATCCTCCTATCATGTACGACAGGATAAAGATAATCTTTTCCTCCTCTGTTGGGTAGGATTGCGCGTTGAGGCGCAGGTACACCCTACATGAGTTGAGGAAGTTGTCTGCCTCCTCGCGGTTTCCATTGAAGTCCGGCGGAGGGCGAATCTTCCGTTCAGAGACTTTGGGGGTGTTCGACATGGTAGTGAGGAGGGTCAGTGGAGGTGGTGGGCTTGGCGAGGGAGGCGGGGGCGGAGTCCTTGCGGGAAGAATGGGTTGGGGAGCAAGGATTGGGGATCCTGGTGCCGACGGTGGTGGAGTGGGTTTAGTGTTTGAAGGCCCTGGTGTGGGCTGTCGTGGTACCGGGGTCGGGAGACGAGATGAGGGTCTGGTGCGAGGTGCCGAGGTGGGGTTTAGGGGTTCCGGTATACGTCTAGGGTTCTCGGGTGTTCCGGAGTCCCATGCGCTCCTTCGTACTCGTTGGACGCGATCTAGTACAACTCTGCCTGTGGTGTAGACCCAGCCTAGGGTGTCTGACCAGGTGATAACCCGTAGTCCGATGAAACGTTGTTCGTCGCGGAGGTCTGATGCCGAGGGGGGTCTGTCCGCACTTTGCTCTGCTAGCGGTGGTTCGTTGCTGGCTCCGGATGCTACAGGGTACCCGCGTTTCTTGTGGATCTCCTGTCGGTTTGCTTCAGTGGGTTTTTCAAAGTCTTGGTGTCGGTTTGCGTCTTCCGGGTAGTAGCTAAGTCTGTGTGGGCAGGGTTGTTCTTTACAGAATTTCCACTCGCGGGGTTCCTCTTGAAGATGCCGGTCAGCGACGTCTGCCTTGTCGTAGACGTGTCTGCTTTCGTCGGTGCACTCCAGGGTGGCTGTGTGTGTTCGATGTTCGCCTGGACTTAAGGAAGTCGGCGAGTAGATGAGTTTGACCTAATGTTACGCCGAGGCCAGCGCGGACGCCTATGGAACGTACGTCGTGCGCACGCAGTCGAGGGTCGAGGGGTCTGGGAGGACGTACGCCGAAGAGGCGAAGTCGAGCACTGTGGTAGAGGATGAGCAACACACGGGGGTTCTGTGGGGAGAGAGGCCTCGATTGGAAAAGGAGGTCAAACTGAGGAACGTCCTCAGAAAGACCTAGACTATATAGGTACATGGGGACAATGACTATGGACGATCGCAAGAGAGTCTGAGACAATAGAGACAAGGGCGCGAGACGATGACTCCAAGTGAGTCACGCTGAGTCGTACGTACAATAGCGATGTTGAATCGCCGCGGGACCGAATGGTACAGAGGTTGCGCTCATTGAGGAACAAGAAAGGGAAAAGAAAATACCGGGCAGGAATGTTGTAACATTACCCCCGTTCTATCCCGACGCTACCCTGTAGCGTCTCAGACCTCGGTGTCATCGGGCGAGCTTTCGCCTGCCATGGGGTCCTCCATCTCCTCGCCGTCCCATCGATCGACGACGCGAATCTCGCCATCTGAGTCCACGCCGTACTTGTCCTTCTGCATCTCCAGGAAGTCTTCATAGGGGCCCACGTAGCCCGGGCTCGAACTGCGGTTGGTGACGGGAGGAGACGCCTGGCTAGTGCTCGCGACGGGAGGGGGCGCCTGGCTGGTAGACGGGTATGCGATGCGGGCAGAGCGTTGGCTCTGTCGGGACTGACGGGAGGAGGAGCTGCCGGTGTTGCTCCTTCGGCCGGCGAAGTGGCGGCCGCGACGAGCCATCTGGGCGATGCGTGGAGGCGGGTTCGAAAGGTGTGGGACCTGAGGAGGGACTGGAGGAGCGGGGACCGGGAGTGGGACTGGAGGAGCAGGGACCGGGGGAGGATGCACGTTGACGTCGTTGGCAGGGATGGCAGCTCGGGCTGCCGCGAGCTGTTGTGGGTCGAGGAGGTTGTGGTAGGTGCCAGCGTGGATGTGGGGGACATGGCCGTGGACGTGGTCGACGATGGTCTCGAGGGAGAAGGTGAGGCGGTCCTGCTGATGGACCAGGTTCAGCTCGGCGGTGCGGAGGGCGTCCATTGCAGAGCGGATAGCCCCTAGGGACTCGCGGGAGTAGTGGAGGGCCATGTTCGCGTCCCGAGCCACGTCGAGGACGTCGCCGAGGTAGTGCTCTTCGCCGATGAGCCTATCGCGGAGGATGTTGAAGTGGCGGCGGGGGAGCTGGACGAGGTTGATGACGACGGTGCGGGTCTGTTGGCGGGTGCGGAAGGGGAAGTGTCCGGACATGTCGGTGGTGAGAGTGTGAATGCGAGTGTGAGAGCGGGTGCGAGTGCGCTGGTTGTGGATTTCAGAGGCGATGGGTGCGCTTATAAGCTTTCAGGACCTCCTGTGAATGTTCCAAATTCGTTTCTGGTTCCCAGGAGTTTTCGCTCATCGGGTAGTCTTTCCATTTGACAAAGAATTGCATCTTTCCGTATCGTTTCCGATGTCCGGCGATCGCTTCCACTTCCCATTCTTCTTCTCCTTCGACAAGGTCAGGTGGTGGAAGGAGATAGTTCGGGCCGTGCGTGTCGTTCTCCTTGTACAGGGTGAGAAGGCTGGCGTGGAATACGGGGTGGATTTTCCATTGGGCAGGGAGGTCCAGCTTGTAC